>OZ017740.1:305952080-306314580 GCA_963969285.1 Odontomyia ornata
TCTATTTAGAGCTCAATTCAATATGCAAGGTTTTGCGTTTTCTTTTCGATTTTGAAAA
Source organism: Odontomyia ornata (assembly GCA_963969285.1). Taxonomy (NCBI): domain Eukaryota; kingdom Metazoa; phylum Arthropoda; class Insecta; order Diptera; family Stratiomyidae; genus Odontomyia; species Odontomyia ornata. The sequence goes on from OZ017740.1 coordinate 305,952,139, forward strand.
AGGCACATATAACCTTCTCTGTGATGTTTCACTTTCATTTTGACAACATTGCTGCCCAGTATAATATACAAGATATTTTTAATGTCTACATCAATGAAAATTGTGTAATTATTTGATTCAAAATTATTCAGGATTTTTCTTCTTAAGCATGGATTACCGAAAATTGAAGCAAACTCAGAACATATTGAATGTATGCTATAAATAAGTTATTTAATTTATGACCAATGAAATTTAGGCAAGTTTAAACGGTACTTACCTATCCTCCTCGACGAGCGCTCGTAGATGGGCGGGTACGGCCTGTATTTTCTGAGAACACAAATTGTTACTGATTGTTGTCACTTTTTTAAGCGTCGAACAGTGCCGACAAGTGATAATAATCTCAATGACTCGTCAATGCTTTCGTAAATATTATTCCGAAATGTTAGACTTATCATTTTTTATAAAAATTTGAGTTTACTTTCAATGAACTTTAAGTATTTTCTTTATTTATATATTTAGAAAAAGTATTAGCGATGTTTATTGCTGATAGCCGATTTGTGTGTTTCATTGTTTCCTTCTAATTTTGATTGGGGCAGCCGATAGCGACTTTTCTGACGAAGTACTTATTTTTCGATTGAGTTGTTCAGGCTCAATTTTAATTTTAAGGACATCTACACATTCGGTTTTGTGTTAACTGAACTTAATAAGCCTTAAGAACAAAATCTTCATGCAAAATACGGTGTAATGACGTTTGTGGAATGCCTTATTCCAAAGAACGACGAGGAATGGACAAACCTGTGTTTTCTTCAACACTTTCGGCTACAGTAGCAATATTCTCGGCTGCTCTTGATTGACGTGCACGGGGTTTATTCTTCATATCACTAAATTGTCCCAACAGCTCGAATTTTTCCACTAATTTCTGTATTGCGGTCCGACAAGGTGCTTCACGACGACCCAAAAATTTTCGAGTTTGACGAACCGCCTCTGCCAAATTTTCACCATTTTGAATAGTTAATTTTAATAATTTCAATGCGTTGTTAAAGCGCCATTATTAATGGCGTAGTTTCTACTTGTCAAATGTCAAAAAATGACAGCTTCAAAAGTGACATCTATCGAAATAGCGGGCTATTGAAAATAACACCTCTTATTGGACAACCCTTTATTTGTCGGTTGGTTTATTCTATCAGTGTGTGATTTATTAATGAAAAATTGTTTATTTTTGCTTTCGGCTGAATTGTTGATTTTTTCTTTCAAAAGAACGTAGTCGTCATGGTCAGGATTTCCAGCAATCCATTTTAGTCTGGACGCAAGGAAGTTTAGAGATCGTTTAGATTTATGTTTGTCGTCGCATTGGTCAATGTTGTCAATCAAAGTCAGTATTTGTGACAAATTCATGGTCTAAGATAGGATGGAAAGGGTTATTTTTGGGCATATGATCGGAAAGTAAGGAGGGGACTTCGTGCGCAAATTTCTTATATTGAAAGGTGAAAGGTGTGCAGAAGATTCAAATATCCTTGGTGGATTCTAGCTATCCCAACGTTGACGGCTAGCAATTGAGAGTTGCAACAGAATTAATTTCGTATATCACTCTTATGTATACATTTTCTTTAACAATTTCCTTCCTAAATCTTGGAGATAGTTTTGTCCCACTGGGCTTGTTAATTTTTACATATATGTCCTGCCCTACTGTGTATTCCTTGATAGCTTCCCTACCTTTATTATGGTATTGGAAGTCTTTCTTCTGTTTTGATTTAAGTTGGTCCATGTTTTCCTGTCGAGTTTTTTCGAACATTTCTGGGTCTGTGGAGACGATTCTACCGTAGAAAAGTTTTATTGGTTTCCTACCGGTAGCAGAATGAAAGGTGCAGTTGTATTCATATATGGACCTCTCGAGTAATTCTTCGAATGATCTATGTGTTCCCTCAGTTTGTAGACACATCATAATTTCAGTGAGAGTGGAGTGAAATCTCTCGACTTGTCCATTGACCTCACTTTTATAAGCGGGGGTTCGATATATGTTCAGTTGGTCCTGCATCATAAAAGTGAAAGATGCCGAGTTCAATGATGGCTCGCCGTTAATGACCACGTTTTTAGAAACACCATAGAAAAAGAGAAGTTCGCTGAGGGGAGATCTTACATCTTCAATTGCTCTTGATAACAAAGGTCTCGCTTGTGCTAATTTGGTGAATTTGAACTCAGTCAAGTATATATCAAGGTGTAGGGTATATCCCGGGATCTTCACCTCAGGCTGCTTAGGGTGACGGTCATATTTTTGTTCCTTGCAAATATTGCACTGCTTTACAATTTGTTTGACCTTATTTGCTAGCTTAGGGAAATAATAGTGCTCCAGAATCGGTATTCTATTCTCGTTTGCATTTCGGTGAGCTCTTTTATGAACGCTGAAAATTATTCCTCTTGTTCAGTTTCATTTTGGATGCTCCGTACCTCAATTTGTATAAATCGAATTTTGTAAATTTGGAAATATGAACGGTACAGTTCCTGAATAATACCCATAACTGGTTTTGCGATCTTAATGCCGTTAATGACCCCTGAGCTTAGACATTCTCTTCCAGATTCCTATGAGGTTTTCTTTGTTGTTTTGGGGCTCGACTATTGTGTGCTTAAGATAGTTTGGGAATTTTCTTTCAAGCTTGTGTTCATTTTGGTTCCCAAACTCCAAGATCAGTTGATTACGGAACGCATTGATGGGAGTTTCAACGCTAGGAATCAGGTTGTGCGATGCGCTGTCATCGCTATTTGTACTCATAGTCAATGGAATTTATGTTAGTGGATGATGGCATTCGGGATAGAGCATCTGCCACTTTATTAGATTGTCCGGGCTTATACTTCAACTCATAGTTGAATTCCTCCAGTACGGCTTTCCAGCGCTTCATTTTTGCATTGATGTTTTTATGACTCAGTAAGTAGGTGAGTGGCTGGTGGTCTGTGAAGATATTAATCTTTTTTAAGCTACAAAGGAAGTTCCACAGGGAGTCAAATGCCCACATTCTGGCCAACATTTTTCTCTCGTTTGTGGCATATCCCTCTTCAGTTTTATTTAGCACCCTTGACACAAACATTATAGGTCTTCCTTCCTGTTCCAAAATGGCACCAACGGCATACTGCGAAGCGTCGGTCGTAAGGTCAAATTCCTTTTCGAAGTCAGGATAGGACAACATCACGTCATCTGAAGGTTGAAGGTTGACACCACGTCGTAGAAATCAAGAAATATCGTAAGCTATATGGATGAAGTCCTTATTCCCAGTGCGACGGCGACTGAGTGCCTCAAAACTCTGAAGGAAGTTCTAGAAATTTTACGGGAGATGGGTCTTACACTTAGACCGTCAAAGTGTGTTTTTTGCAAACGAGTTAACCTTCTTGGGTCATGGAATGAAGCCTGGAAGCACGAAAATTGATTCTTTCCAAAAATTTCCAACGCCTGCAAATGTAACCGATGTCAGAAGATTTCTTCCGCATATTTATTGAATGGTTCTCAAAAATTTCTAAGCCGCTAACGAATTTGCTGAAAACGAAGGAACAGAAACCTTTTGTATGGGACAAGACCGCAGACATGAGATTAAACGAGTTGAAAACTCGTCTCTGTAGCGAATCCGTTCTAGCTCTTTATGATCCACGGGCTGAACACGAGGTACACACCGACGCCAGCTCTATTGGTCTCACCGGAGTCTTGATGCAATTTATGGAGGAGAAACCATTCCGGCCAGTAATATATTTCAGTAGACATTGCATCGATGCCGAAACGAAGTACAGTAGCCACGAATTAGAGGTACTGAGGATCGGTGAAACGTTAGATTGATTCCGATTTTATTTGATTCGAAAACACTTCCAAGTGGTGTCCGATTGTAATGCAATATCGACGGTGAAATTTACCACTTCACTTAAAACTCCAAGAATTCGACTTTGATGTGTCGCAGCGCACAGGAAACAATATGAACCATGTCGATGCATTAATTCGTGGACCACACGAACAACCGCAAGAACCGACAACAATAGCAGATAAAGTGTTAGTGATACAAAAACCTTATTAGAGTCACTGTTTGATATTATTAGAGCAACAGGACCCGAAACTAAAGGAAATTATGGATATAATTGATGGAGTATATAAATCAGCTCAATTTGTCCAATTTAAGTGCGATTACACTCTTAAGAAAGGAAAATTGATGTGAAAAGTAAATGGCGATCTTAAGTTTGTAGTGCCATCAGTCATCCGTTGGAGACTAGTAAAAAGTTGTCATGACGATGCCGGTCATTTTGACGTTGTTAAAATGGTCTATAGAATACAAGAACTGTTATGGATTACTCAAATGCGCAACTACATGAAGTCGTACATTGTTTCATGTCCAGAATGTTGTCTCCATAAAGTATCAACAGGAAAGACCGAAGGTCGCTTGTTTTATGAACACGTTGAACCTATACCTTTTAGGGTATTGCATATTGATCATTTAGGACCATTTTCTAAGACAAACAAAGGCAAACTATACATAATGGCAGTAACGCACCCATTCAGTAAATTCACAGTGGTTCGACCCACGAGAGCAGCCAATAGTCGACCATAGTTACCATGTTGAGGGATATCACGTCATACTTTGGATTACCAATCCGTTTTATAAGCGATCGAGTGTCGACATTTACAGCGAAAGAATTCGAGGATTACTGTACAACGTATGATATGAAGGTGCCTGTGCGAACTTCACGTGCTAACGGCCAAGTTGAGCGCGTTAACCAATCAATATTGGCATATCTACGATGTTCGATGACGGATTGTCAAAAATGGACCAGCTTCCACCGAGTTTGCCATGGGTACTAAATTCTCAAATCAACTCGACTATCGGATTCACACCTAGTCAGATGGTTTTTGATTTTCGTTTGAGGGATGTAACAGCGAGCCGTATAATCAACTGTCGATGAGCGAAATTCGGCAGGAGGCTGCACAGCGTACTATGACCGAAAAGGAACGATAGGAAATAAGATTCGACGGGAAACTTAAGACTCCTGTTTTATACGAAGAAGGCGATTTAGTGGTTATACTGAACATACCAATAGCGACCGGGGAGTCCCATAAATTGGAGCCAAAGTATCGAGGGCCATATGAAGTGGCCAAAGTTTTGAAAAACGATCGCTATGTTATAAAAAGCCTCGAGGATGATCAGATACGAAAATTCGGTTCCGTGTTCACGAGTGATAAACTGAAACCATGGTGCCGATTCAGCCCTGATTTAGATATCTACGAATTTAATGACGATGACAAATACTACGAAGAAATCGGGACGATTTCTGGCCAGGAGGGCCGAGCTGTCAACTCCAACTTGGCAAAACCGTAGCGAGGCACTCAGTTAGTCGAGTCGAGTCGAACCAAGTAAGCGGTTGGTAGGAACAACATATCCTATGATATGATGGTAAAAGATATTTTTAATGTGAATTTGTGAAGGACAGTTAATATTCATTACTGAAACAAAGCGGTGCTATTTTTTAATTAAAGCAATTCCATAACATCCACAGTCCTTTTACTTCTGACAAGTGTGTTATCATACAGGGGTTGTGTGCAGTTCTTTTTCCCATTAGCTCTGCACAATTATTTTATTACAGACCACATCAATTAACAGTTTAGAAATGCTGTTCAACTTAAAAACTTGACACGTACTTTTCCTTGTAAGTTGTTTTAAAAATGAAACCAATAATTCTAGCCCCACTAATGAGGAAATCTCCCTGGAAAATTTTTTGAGTCGAACGTTTATATTGCTAATTATGTTGAACGAAGTTTGACATCCCGTTTATGTTGCATGCTTGGTTAAGGCGAACCAAGCATGTAACATGTAATATAATAATAATAATAATAATTATATTGACAAACGCGCACTAGTCCAAACTGCGCCCTGCTATTGAATTTTTGTTTTCTTATTCTTAGACCATAACGGCCATTAGAAATTTATGTGATCGACCGTATGAATATTCTTCAATTTTCAAATCAGTATTTATCAAATCTGGGTAAGCCAGGGTTACCAGATTGGTCGGTTCAAACCCCGGGACACTTTTAAAAGAGCTAAAAAAAGGTCTACATCTTGTTTGATCGTGTCATCGTTATTGATTAAAATTGCTTACATAAGAGGAAAAACATATATCTGAATTATACGTAGATACTGTAGACCCTGATGTACATATATTAGTGTGTTGGGGAACTTGTATGTGTAAGAGATCTAGAAGCTTATGATCTCAGATTATTATATTATTTGAAATGAGGCAGGGGTCGAAAGAAAAAAGACTTTATTATTGCAACAAGTTTGTTCATTTATTTTTGCACATTTTAATTAATCTAATTTATTGAATAATTTAAATAGCCATTCATGAGTCAGGTTGATTAACAATATTTTTTAGAGTCACGAATGTTATGAATGATTTTTGAATTTTCGGACTGAAGAAGATATTTGTAAAATTGTTTGCAGTCCATCTCGGTAAAATTGAATATAATCATCAAGATGTCGCGAATTGTTTTCACCAAGAGTCGGTTGCGTTCATCAGTCCATTGGGATTTTATCAACGAAAAAATTCTTTCGCAATTGGCATTGTGCCCCGGAATGGAGAAAAAAAATTCAGCTATTTTCAAAATTTCAGAAAAAGCATCGCTCTTTGAATCGTTTGCGTGAAAGATTGGCACATCTTGTCGTTACAAGATTCTCTGAAATAAAGGTCGTTATTTTCCTGCTTCTTTTGAATGTATCTCACAAGATTCATAGCCTGGTCAAAAAGTTTTGATTCATCAAAAACCACTCCTTTCTCTTGCAAATACAGCACGGACTTCTCAATGCAATCGAAGGTGAATGGAACATAGTATTGCTGCACGTTTCTAGTTTACAAAAAAACTTTTTTTTCTTTAGAAAAAAATCAGGTTTTTCGGAATCCGGGACAGTTTGATGATTTTTGAAAAAAATCCGGGACGGAAGCCCGAATCCGGGACATGTCCCGGAAATCCGGGACGTCTGTCAACCCTCGGTAAGCTCATATATCAACGAGTTTTGAACCTGGGAGCTACAGTCGAGCGGCGAGCACTTTAACTACTAAATCGTGCCGACGATACTGTTCGATTAAATATCAAACGCAAATCTAAGGTAATAAGTATAGTTCTGTTCATACTGGAAGTAAGCAAAGCTCAATAATCATTCTGACGCATAACATTTCTCATTTATCGCACAAACAATCAGTTTTAAAAATTTGGAAACGGACTTTGAAACGCTATTTCCCAGTAAAGATCATAATCAACTATTGGCCTCATCTCTTCTAGCTAAACTACAATTAGAAAATGAATGTACGCAGACGCAAAACAATTTTTATCACCTTCGCTAAAACCATAATAACAAGAACAAGAATTTCACCTGTTTTCCCAGAACCGCAAGAACGCGTTCACTGAAGAGCGTGTGTAAATAGTTAGGAGGAATTCCACATGAGGTCTGGGGTCTATGGCTTGCTAGACAAATGCACTTGCATGTTATGAGTCTTACTTAAAGACCTTCCCATATACGAGTATACTTAGATATGTATCTTTTCTGATTGTTACGTATGCAACGTACTTAACTTGGTGACTATAAAACCACGATCACCTTCAGCAAGGCAAGTAACTAATGAAAACAATACACGGAGTACGAGTATGTGTGTATTGCTCATACGAGTATGTAGAAATAATAAGTAATTTCCATATTCGATTTTCTCAAGTTGCGGCTCTTTAGCGTTCTTCATTTTGTCTTCAACGAAGCAAAATAGTTTTTCTATTCTCTCTTGTCGCTCGGAATGTTTTTGCTACTGGTTTTTATTAGAGTGCAAATCTATCTTTTTACTGTTTCACATATGAGTACGTACTTAGAGCGATCCGTTGAAAATGGGGTTTTATACCGCGACGGTACGTACTCCAGATACGCTCTGTTAAGCGCGTAAGAAAATTTTCTATTTTATTCAGTTGTTTCTGGCATCTTCTTATATAGACACACACCATAAGCACTTCACCTGTACGTTATATCAATTATTATTATTAGTTTTTTTTACAAAGTATAAAATATGGCTCTATTGTTGTAGTTATTTTTTATTGCATCCAAGCTATAACGATTTACGAGCATTAAATAAATGTAAGTATTTACATACCCAGTTCAGATAACATATATTAGTTTAAAGGTACGCACGTACGCAAGGTAATGCAATAATAGGCGCAACCAAGCAGTCAAGGTAAAATGGAATTAGAAAAGTGTAATTACAATTTAAGTGAAGAAATTCAACGGTGGGAATGGAACCGAAAACACGTCTTAAGTACCGGCCATTAGCCCAGCATGAAGTTTGAATGGGAAAATTTAGGTATTTTATTTTATTTCTACTATTTTCGCGAGGCAATAACAACTTTTTACGCTTTTGGTGGGCAAAGTGATTTTCCCAAAAGTAGAAGCAGATAAGAAATTTATCTATTTTGTTTACTGTTTTCTCGACGGATAAATAAATGGATGAGAGTTTAGCACGTTTGTTAATAGCTCATCGTGTAGGGCTTTGATTTTGTGCCGCTCATTTTTGTTGCTCATTAGGTGGGTAATGAGCGTCCATGCGGTGTTTAAAGTGTCCGAGAGAATTTCAAGAGGAGTTTAAAAAATATTTAGATTGTCATTAGATTAGATTTGATATGTGGATAATAACCATGACTTGTAGCGCTGTGGTACAGTTTAATCCTAAAAAATTGAATGGGCTAAACAATCAAACATTTAAGGTACCGATCATTTCACCTTCTAGAGTACCTTCATGGTCACGAAATAGGGGTGTTAGCAAATCTCAACACCACGTTTCAATTTAGAGTATTGCGCAAAAGAAATTATAATTATTTATTTATTTAGAAAATCCTATTTAGCCCAGTCATATTAGGTAAAAAAAGGGGTCAACCTCGGAATGAAAGATAATAAGCTGCAAATTGGTATGAACCTTTGTTTTGTCATTCTAAATGTTGTCTCAAAAGTCACAATCGTTATCGTGTCCGCGTCTCAAGATATTCAAGGTCAAAGGTCACAAAAATCGGTTTTTCGCGAATATCTGGCTTCCTATCGGTTAAATGAGATTTGCATTTATTATAAAAGTTGTAGGCTATAAAATTCCCTACAACTTTTGTTTAAACTTTTTTTTCATACGACCAACCGTTTTGAAGGTAGAGCGCGAAGAGTGCACATCGTACAGTCATATACGGCCTAATGCAAGGTCAAGCGTGAGTTATGGTTATCAGTACGTTATAAAGTCAATTATTTACTTGGAAATTATAATTATTAAACAATGCCTATTATTTATGTACTAACTATTAATTATTTATATTTAATTAAAGTAAGTAACTTGATTATTTATATATAATTATTCATATTTAACTATTTAAGTATAAAATATTATTAATTCTGGATTATATATTTTAGTTTTATTTTAAGTTAACACGACATTATATATCTTTTCTTTAAAACGCGTAAATTTCTCAATACTTATATACCTGGAAATACTTGTCCCTACCCTATGCCCTTTTCTATTCATTGCCGGGACAGATGTTCTATAGTATTCAAGGCCACTCTCTCCACTTTGTATGAGTCAAGATTATTCGTTAGTTTGAAATTGTACCGTTGCAACTACGGACGTACGGTTTTAAGAGCTATGGCTGATTTGTGTTTTATATGTGATAAGAAACTTTCAGAAGGTGTTTCTGTGAATGTCGTACGTGGTTTACAAACGTGGTTAGGGAAGGACTTAGAACCTAAAGAATGGGGCTGGATGCTTGAAAATGAAATCCTGGAGCCCATACGAACGTTATTACCTCCAGCACCAGCCGAACTACTAAACGTAATATTTTGCAATTGCAAAAATGGTTGTGGTTCCCGCTGTGGATGCAGAAAATCAGGGCTACAATGTTCTTTAGCTTGCGGCCAGTGCAACGGACAAGCTTGCCTCAACGCTTCACTGTATCCAAGTAATCCCGATGAAGAAAATACATATGATCCCGATATTCTGGAAGGTTTGGAGATGAACATGACAGATAATGAGGATGATGACAATGAATCGAACATTTTTGAGCGACAAGAAGAAGAAGACGACGAACAAGAAGAAGATAATTAGCTTCCATTTCCAATTTCATTACAATTAAAATCAACAAAGATACTTTTGATATTTGAACTCACATTTTGATAAATGTATATTATGCCGTATTTAATAATAAATAAAAATATGTGTAAAATATATACTCTTACTATCATTTTAACTTAAAATAAAACTAAAATATATAATCCAGAATTAATAATATTTTATACTTAAATAGTTAAATATGAATAACTATATATAAATAATCAAGTTACTTACTTTAATTAAATATAAATAATTAATAGTTAGTACATAAATAATAGGCATTGTTTAATAATTATAATTTCCAAGTAAATAATTGACTTTATAACGTACTGATAACCATAACTCACGCTTGACCTTGCATTAGGCCGTATATGACTGTACGATGTGCACTCTTCGCGCTCTACCTTCAAAACGGTTGGTCGTATGAAAAAAAAGTTTAAACAAAAGTTGTAGGGAATTTTATAGCCTACAACTTTTATAATAAATGCAAATCTCATTTAACCAATAGGAAGCCAGATATTCGCGAAAAACCGATTTTTGTGACCTTTGACCTTGAATATCTTGAGACGCGGACACGATAACGATTGTGACTTTTGAGACAACATTTAGAATGACAAAACAAAGGTTCATACCAATTTGCAGCTTATTATCTTTCATTCCGAGGTGAAAGCCCTAATATGACGGCTAATTTACAGATTTACTTAATCCAATTACAAAATAGGCGAAAATAAGGAAAATACCAAAACAAATTTAAAAAAGAAGGCTACGTTAACCATTAATATTGAGAGCATTCCGTACTGTTGATTTAAAAATTCGCATAGAATGCGGTGGAGGACCAAGCTGAAGATTATTGTAGGCTCTGATAGATCGCACCCATGGTATAAAGAATAACAAGGTATGCTCGCTCATGAAAAAAGCTTTTTATGTGACGTCACATGGATCGGAGCTTTCAGATAGAATGCATTTGTTAATGAATTTTATATGGATTTCAGGACTTATTTGAAATAAAATCAGAGATTTCTCATATAAATCCATTTTCTTGCTTGATTTTTACCTTTGTAATTAATTTTATGCTCATATTAATATAAATAAATCTTCAAGTTCAAGGAATACATATTCTGATAAATGCAATTGCTCTGCTTTAGGTAGGCATTTTCAGTTAATAGTATATTTAGGTAGGCATTTTCAGTTAATAGTATATTGAATATATTATTAACTGACCTGATTAAGGTACGCTTTTAGCAAATATTTTAAATACATTAACTAGTTTTCTTCTCTGGAATATCAATACATTATCTTTAATCATCCATACATTTCAAGTTATTTATAAGCAACAAAGTAAGTAATGCGTACAAATTAAGAAAAATGAATTTTTTTCAATTCTTGAATTGTGAGACAAACGTTTCATTCAATTTGACGTTTTTCAGCAAACATAAACGATTTTCAGGGGCTCGTTAATTTTAATATTTTATTCAATTCAAATTCAAGGACAATCAAGGAGTCACGTAACGTTCTCATTGACAAATCCTATGGAATTTTTATCAATTCAAATATTGCAAGAATTAGTTGCAGGCAATTTTATTTTATGCAGGTAATTCGGTTTTACTACATATTATAAATATCACATTGCTATCATGGATATGTTTCCCTCACTTTTTTATATTTTCCATTATATTTAATCTTGCGCATGCCTAAATTCAGTTTGAGTCGAAAAAATGTTTTACATCCATGAAACACTCCGTTGGCTTTACTATTAAGATAAATATCGGTAGATTAAGTTATTAAATTCTGAATATAGTGTTTTCCAATAAGAGGTGTTATTTTGAATAGATCTTGTGATTGAACACCTTACGACTTCTTCCTTTTTGGCCACATAAAAGAAAAGGTCTACGCCAATAGCCCAGCGTCGAGACCTCAAAGGTGGAATTCGTGAGGCTATTGAGGACATAGGGCAGCCACTTTGCGATTTGGTTATGGAAAATTTCATGAAAAGGATATGGTACTGTAAGCGTGGTCATGGTGGTCATTTGCCTGATGTTATTTTTCACTATTAACGGCATACCTTCTTCTTTATAATAAAATAAATATCCGATCATTTATATTAAAAAATGGCATTTTTCTTTCCCCTTATCGGATTTGGTTATGGAAAATTTCATGAAAAGGATATGGTCCTGCAAGCGTGGTCGTGGTGGTTATTTGCCTGATGTCATTTATTACTATTAACGGCATACCTTCTTCTTTATAATGAAATAAACATCTGATCAATTATATTAAATAATGACATTTTTCTTTTAATATCAAAATAACACTTCTTATTGGATTTGGTTATGGAAAATTTCATGAAAAGGATATGGTCCTGTAAGCGTGGCCGTGGTGGTTATTTGCCGGACGTTTTTTTTTACTATTAACGGCATACCTTTTTCTTTAGAATCAAATAAACATCCGATCATTTATATTAAAAAAATGATATTTTTCTTTTAATATTAAAATAACACCTCTTATTGGAAAAGAAATCAACATTTGCCGATCCAAGCGATTCGATCCATGTGACGTCATAAAAGCTTTAAATGGCGATCCAGCTTTCGTGAGCGAGCATACCTTGTTATTCTTTATACCATGGATCGCACCAAAGGCGAGTACAGATACGTGTCGGTTTTTGCAAATGGAACGATAAAGTGATCGGATGAACGTGTCCTCAATGGCGCACGTGCATGAGATGCAGTGCATAGGTCCGATGCTAAGAGGCCTCTGGAGAGCTTAAAAAGGAAGCATAAATCTAAAAATTGTCTTCAAATGTCGAGAGGTGGGATATGAAGGAAATTTAGACGTTCACTATAGGAGCGATAGGAAAGGTTATATTTATATAAGAGAGTGCGTGTGAACTTGCGCTGGATTGATTCGACAGCTTCCGATAGATAAATGAAACGGGGTGACCATACTTGACAGGGATACTCGAGAATGGAGCGAACCAACAGGATGAAAAGGCGAACACAGGTATGAATACTAAATGTTCTATGAGAGCATCGTAGTACAAAACCAGCAATTCGCGATGCTCTAGAGGTTATGTCAGCTATATGTACATCAAATTTTAAATGTGTATCCAGTATAACACCTAGGTCTTTATAATGATCCACCGTAGATAGCAGTGATCCGTTAATTGAATACGCATTGGCAAGAGGCGTACGCTTATTGGTGAAACACATATGCAGACATTTGGACACGTTGAGAGGAAGGCGATTCATAGAGCACCATCGAAAGAGGGAGTCTAAGTCAGATTGAAGGTCACTATAGTCCATTTGTGAATAGACGACTTTAAAGATTTTTAAATCATCTGCGTAGAGCAGACAATCTGATATCAACACAGTTGTTAGATCATTTATGAAAACATTAAATAGAAGAAGGCTGAGGATTGAACCTTGAGCTACTCCAGAAGAAGGAGAGAAAACGTACGAAGAGCAACCACACCAAGTAACCGATGAAGAACGATTTGTCAGAAAGGAGGATAGCCATGTAAGAAGAGGGCCAGAGAGGCCAAAAACCTCAAGTTTCTTCAGTAATAGACTATGGTCTACCATATCAAAGGCTTTGGCAAAGTCCGTGTAAATCACGTTCATTTGCTGACCTTCATCAAATGATAGGGCAATCGCATTGATAAATTCAGCCAAATTGGTTACCGCTGACCGTCCCTTAACGAAACCATGCTGCTGTTTAGCGAAGTCATTGGAGATTGCATCATATATTCGGTTAAGAACAATTCTCTCAAAAAGTTTTCCAAAACACGAGAGTAGGGATATAGGCCTGTAATTAGTGCTAAACTACGGTTCCCTGATTTGTGAATTGGAAAGATGATGGCTCTTTTCCAAATTGCTGGGAATGTCCCTACAGTCAGGCTGATAATAAATAATATTTACAAGGGTAAGCTTAGGGATGAGGATAGCGTTTTCACAAAAAAAATCGTTACTCCATTTGGGCCCGAACTCACGTTAACATCAATGGAGTCGATTATACTTTCGACTTCGGAAGGTGTAGTCAAAATGGTGCTCATATGAGAGGAATCGTTAGTTGGGAGAATGGGTAAGGGTGACGAAGATGATTGGAAAACAGAAGCAAAATGGTCTGCAAATATATCGCATATGGCCTGCCCATCAGACGCTTGTTTCCCATGCAGGCTAACAGAGCTAGGTATATTTGAAGTGGATTTGAGGGAGTTGACATATGTCCAGAAAGATTTAGGATTGTTTGATTGTAAAGAGGCCTCGATGGTGTTAAAATATGAATGACCATTTTGGCATTCTTACGTAGTTGTTTATAAGACGAGAGATACGTCTCTGAACCGAAACGCTGTAACTTTTTACGCGCTATGTCTTTTAGCTTTAAAGCTTCTGAAACTTCTGCTGTGAACCAAGGAGCATTCTTTTTGCGAGGAGGACGACTACGGGGAACGAAATTCATTATAATATTATTAAGTTTATTATAGAAGGCCGTGACAGCATCATTGACATCAGTGAAATGAGAGAGAAACTGCCAATCGATCTCAGAAAGCTCTAATTGAATAGCTTCGTAGTTAGTTCAGAGTTGGCATTAATTTGACTTTTCCACGGGAAAGAGAGCGCGGATTTCATTGATAGCTGTTGCTTTAGTTTTACAAGTTTTTTTCGCATTGTATTCTTGATAGCTGGCGCCACTAAAACGCTATAATTTATATTTTTTTCAACGTGTATAAGTAAGTTGTTCCCTGCTTCAGTGTGGAATGATTTCTGAGATTACAAGCATTTTTGGCGGATTTTATATTAAGGTGACAACAAGTTTTACCTATTCTATTTGCTTAATTGCCTCAAGTGGAATTCTTTCAAGTTTAAATGCGTGAAGCCTAATTACTTAGGGTCTCTTCTCTTTTATTACTGTAACTTTTATTCTTCTTCCAGTCCTTCAAGTTTACCAATCGGCTTTTAAGTTAAAACTGCGTGCTGCTCGGGATTAGCTGAATATTCACTTCTTTTAGCAACCGGATTAAACAATCTGTTAAGTTCGAGTTTAAGAACACTGCCCTTTGCTGTTCTTCTTGACGCTGAGTTCTTGTTTGATTGTAGAGCATAGTGAACTTGTCTCGTATTATTAACCGTTTCGATCTTCAACAATCCTAAGACCGTCTGTATTTCACAGCCATTTTTCTTGCTGTGCCCAGTATGTATTCGTATTCTTTCTGCAAACTCTCCTTGGTCAGTGGTACTGACAATATCGTATGTGTCTACGGTCGGAAGGATGCGATTTTATGCGAATTGATATGGTTAGATGAGTCTGGTATTTCTTTACTCACTGTTAAAATGTTAGGCTTTTAACTAAATAAAACTTTGTACCGTTTAAAGAATAATATTAGTTTATATATTTCGTTATGTTGTACGCAAAAATGAATAAGTTTTTTAAAACGTGCGGAAGGCAAAAATTTCACAACCGACCGAGTTGACGTTAGAATCAAGACTCGTGGTTTCGGGTCTTATATTAAACTACATTTACATAGAAAAGATTGCAGTAACAATAGTGGATTACAAAAAATTACCTTTTTTTAACATTCTCCGGGCGCCGGCTGGATAGGTCGCCAGTTACCTCTAGCGAATACAAGAACTGAACGGGTCATCTCATTTTTTCTCCATTTGGCAACTTTACTTCACAAGAAAAAAATTTACCATCGCGTCCAGGAAAAAAGTTTCAACTAAGCCCGTTTCCATAAAACTCGAGGACAAGATGAATCGTGCACCAGGACAACATCTCCTGGTACCAAGTTTAAAGAGCCTGCATCCCTGTAAACATGAGCAGGCCTTAGCTGCAGCAAATATTCTTCTCTCTAACGTTTCCAAAAGAAGTTTATAGAACGTGTTCAAGAAATACATTTTTGACGGATATCTTCATTTATAGAGCCACTACGATGATCTGGCGAAGGAACAACAGCACTAGTACCAGTTAAAAAAAGAGATAGGGTTAGTGGTATCAAATCCGCCGGGTCATCCGCAATGTATGTTAAAGGTCTTGAGTTTATGACACTTTCAACCTCCCACAATAAAGTCTGCATCTGCTCCAAATCTAGTACCGTACGTCTAAGCGATTTTTACTGAGTGTACTAGTCGCTCCCAAAATCCCCCCCACTTGCACTACGATGAATTGCCACGGTATGTTTTTGAAGCTAAGATAGTCCTTTAGCACCTTCGATGAAATAAATACTGCGGTTTGTGCAAGTTCGAATGAGGCACGTTTAAATGTTTTCGTGTTATCCGATATGATAAGATGAAGAACACCACGCCTAGCAATGAAGCGTCGTAAACTGAGCGGATATATTCGGAAGAAGCTCGAGATGAACAGCCCTGATAACAAAGTAGGTCAACAGCATTATTGAATATACGTTTTGCGAGTAGATTCAGCTTCGCGATTAGACTTGACGTAAAGTGGACCGGCCAAATCAACTCCCATTGTCTCGCAAGTTCTGGTTGCGTTCAATCTACTGCATGGCAACGACGCGAAGGACTGTCAGGTAGGCTTTCCTGTCAAATGTTTACATACCTGTATAGCACATCACCCTATGACTCCCTTTATGAATTATCAAGCCTTTGGAACCCTAAATTTGATGTCTTAGATGTGTTAAAACCAAGTTAACTCCTACATGGAGCACACGCTGATGAATATTTTGAGCTATTATGTGCGTTAGATACGACGACTTTGATAAAACTATCGGAAGAATAAAATCTATTTCATCTGGTAGCATCTGCAGTCTAGTCGCAACTCGAAGGAGCCCATCAGGTTTTAATACAGGATTCAAATTACGAAGTTTTGATGAAGTAGAAACTTTCAGACCGTTCTGACAAGCGGTTAATTCATCTAAATAATGTTGTGATGGGACCAACTTGATCCAATACGACTCAGCTAGTTTTACTTTAACAGCAGAAAGATAACCGCTCTTTTGACCACAAGTTTTTCGGAACAAGGCGACAAAGCGCAGAATATACGCACTTATGCGTAATATTTTTCTCCAAGAACTGTAATTATCGCAGAGTGGCAAAAGTTTAGGTAAAACAGCCTTTTCTATATCAGATTCCTTCATTTGTGAACAAGTCACAACTGTAGGAGCGTCAGTAAAAAACTCTCAGCTAGGCCAAATTTCTGATTGTTGTAGGTAGCCATGAAGGTCCATCTTCACACATGGTGCTCTCAGGCAAAGCCGTTCCCGTTAGTCCTCGTATCCATAAGTCCGCTGGATTACTTTCCCCTGGACATTGCCTCCAGGAATTAGCCTTTGATTTAACCCTAATTTCTTGCACACGATTTGCTACATACGGTTTCCATCGAGAAGTATCTCCACATATCCAAAACAAAGCAGTTTTTGAATCAGACCAGAAGTGAGTTTCGTTAAAAGAGATTGTTAGGTTTTTTTGTTGGTATTCGTGAAGTCTTACTGTAATTAGTGCCGCGGTTGGTTTCAATTTATGCAATATCAGTTCCCTTTTTCTATCTTTTTTTAGGGGGCGACTCTATTTTTGGAACAAACTAGTTTAATATGAACCCTACCTTCTTGAATCGTTTGGATATAAGCACCAGCTCCGTATGCCTTTAAGCTTGCATCGGCAAAAACGTAAAGTTCTTATCCCCTTTTGCAGTAATATGTCGTGGAAACACTAGCTCATTTAAGAAAGGTGTATTCTTACGGTAATCACTCCAAACTCTACAGGTAGTCTCTCATCTCAATCCAGTTTAAGTCTCTAAATATCTTGAAAAAGAATCTTTAAGACAATGACAAACGGTCCCAGCAGCCCCAATGGATCGAAGATTCTAGACAACAGCTGCAATGAATTCCGTTTTGTTCAGGAATGTTTGTACGGACTCGAGGTCTATTGCAATCTCATCGGTACATGTAAACCTATCTATGCCCAAAACCTTTTGAATTATAGTCTGGCTTGATAAAATTGTGAATGGTTCCCTGATGCGCTTATCATTATAGTTCCATTTTCTTAAGTTCATGGAAGCGTTTTACGCTTGAAAGACCGTCGTGGCTAAATACGAGGTCGCCCATGTAGACGGAGTTTTTCAAAATATCACATGTTTCTCGAAATTTCGATTCGCACTCACTCAGATGCTTCAGAATAGTATCCGACAACCAAAATGGACTACATATGAGTATAACGCCAAATGTAACTCTCGTCATTCTGTACTCCTGGTACGGCGGCAAATCCTCAGTATAGTTAAGAGCGTCAGCAAACCAAACGACCTCGGTCAATTCAATTTGAAGAAAAGGTTTCTCGATATCCGCCACCACTGCATATCTGCCAGTTCTGAAGTTAAGAAGAACCTTTAATCGATTCTGAAGCAACTTAATGACGTTTGTGTTGGATGCGGTGCACTATATCCGTCTTCTTCCTTCTTGTTTGGAATCATTTTCATCTTGCCAAGGAATGCTGGATCGCACATAGATGTGGCATGCTTTCTCTTGCCAGTTTAAATCCCGTAAACATCTCATTAGTCTTCACGGCATTCCAAAAACTAATCACCGATCAAGGAGTTGAATTTACTTCAATTTTTTTCAAAAACTCTTGTATCCAATATGGTATGCAATTTCAGACAACCTCCTTATCACCAAGTACCAGCAATTCTCCCGTCCACTGGAACTGAAATCTACCGCATCATATACAGCAAGACAAATGACAGAGACCACGATGACATCCTTAAAGAAACAGCAATAATGTACAACAACGCCAAACACTCTCCAACCAACCCTACCCCATATGAACTCTTTACTGGACGCACCCACGGACTCCTGAAACTAGTAAAGCTCTACAACGAGCACGAATTCTTAAAAAAATAAAGAATTCCACGAAAAAGTCTTCTTAACGATTGAAAATAAATTTTGAGATGCAATATATGAAATCATTAATAAACTTATTGAAAATAGAGAACCCCAGTCCCATTTGAGGAAGATGAGACTGTATTTAGAAAAAAAAAATAAGCGTAATAAATTGACCTCAAGATTTAATACGCAAAAAGCGAAAAGGAATAATAGGCTAACGATTATTACTTATAAAGACATAAATCTTAGTTAAAGAGAAGGAATAAGTTTTAGGTTGATCACGTCACTAGAACAGAGACATATGCCACTACAACTAGGGACTGCTAATCTAACAGATGGACGCAACGACTTCATACACATCACACGGCTGGAAATTGAAGAAACGTTTTCAAAACTTAACAACATGCACAAACTGAAGGATACATCAAATAAGAAAAAGTTTAAATTGCACGAGTTACAAATTAAATTAGGGCCATTTTCCCCCAAATAACGAAACAAGTGTGGACTAATCAATGGTCTAGGAACAGCCATGAAATTTTTTACCGGTAATATGGACGCGAATGATGCTGTCAATTTTAACGAGGAACCTCAAAAGCTACTCTCAGATAAGCTAACCCTTCAGGACACCGCAAAACACCAAACATTTCTTAGTTGCCAAAACGATTCAAAGATTTGAAGGAATTACAGATCGTATAAACTTTCCACAAAAATTGTTTCCAACTACTTTAGACTAAATCAAGACCAAATTAATAATGGTATAAGGAAGAGCTTTGATTTCCTTCAGCAAATTGAATTCTTTAACCAAATAAACTACCACAGGGACGGATGGGGGTCGAGAGGCTCGTCGAACTGCTCACAGCAGGTGCCCTGCTGTAGGGAGAACTGGCAGCTCAAGAAGTGATGAACTCAACTATGAGCATCAACACGAATGCTCGCAACGCTTCTATGCCCCGTTGATAACCCTGGCACGGCAAGCCTCCTGCATACTTGTGGTCGACTGGAATCGCTGAAAAGCGAAGAGAGTGCCACAAACTTCGGCGTGAGGCTCAACGGGCACGGAACCATGAAGAGGCATGCAACCGGGTGGTAGCATATAAGTCAGCCAGGAAATGCCTTCGCAATTTGCATACTATACAGTGTGGAAAAGATGGACGAGATAGCGCAGGCATTCTTCCGCGTCCATCCCGTTCGTGTTGACGCTGTCCATGGTGAAACAGCAGTCAAGTTTCCACTCTTCGTACAGCCGGAACTGGAAGAGGCAGTCCTTTCACTGAAAGCAAGGATAGCTCCAGGTGGTGTTCCAGCTGAGGAGTTGCAACTTGTCTATCACCATTGTCCTGACTTGCTGCTCATCTCATTCAACGCCTGCCTACGGGACGGGGTTTTTCCGGTACGATGGAAGGCGGCCAGGCTCGTGCTGATCAGCAAGAAGGGAAATCCCGGATCACCGTCTGCATACTGCCCGTTATGGATGCTAGACACTGCTGGCAAAGTGCTAGAGAAACTCATCAAGGGAGCAAAAAGCAGGGGCATATAACTGCACCAAGGTGACGCTCAACATTAGAAACGCCTTCAACCCACTAAATGGGTGGATATTGTGAATACGCTGGAAAATCCTTTTCAAGTTCCACAGTATCTAATGCGACTTTTGAGAGACTATCTGAACGACGAAAACCTGCTTTACGAAACGACACAGGGCCAACGAAAGATGGAAGTTATATCTAGTTGCTGGAAGCACAGTGAACAAGCGCAACTTAGATTAGGTATGCTAATGCCCCGAGTAAGAGACTAGATGACTGCTTGCGGGTTCAGTTTAGCACTGTCATTGTGACAAAAAAAGAGAATCCTCAGAGTAAGGACGATTAGTATTGGAAACATACTAATCGAATCGAAGCCAGCGGTAAGGTACTTGTGGCTACTGATCGACTCAAATTAGGGCTACAGGTAAGAAGGCTGCTTCGGGAGTATCGGCTCTGAGTCAACTTATGGCCAACGTAGGGGGACCTATCCCTTCAAGAAGACGCCTTTTGATGAGTGTTGTAGGGTCAGTGCTACTGTATTGAGCAGAAATATGGGGTGATGCTCTCAGTAGGGAGGTATACCGAAAACGTCTGGCACAGGTATTGGGAAGAGGAGCACTGTCGATTGCATTTTTGTATCCGGCTGTCTCAGATTCGGCGTTGAGAGTTAATGCAGGTATAATACCTGTTGCTCCCTTTGCTAGAGAGCGCCGCTGACATTAATTTATTCGCCGTTGATTGCCAATTTAAATGCTTTCTGTGTTCTTTCCAGAACTTTATACATACATACGAGCACGTTGCGAGATCTTGGTGTATGAATATTTTTCACTTGTTTTGGCGCGATGCAGGTGTTGCGCGGACTTTCTTAATATGCTCGCGGAACTTTTGAACATACAGTCTTGGGTCCGGTTGCATATCTTCGTCGAAAAAGAATTCTCCGGGTATTCGTAGCATTCTTCCGTAGACGAATTCTGCAGATGTTGCTCCGAAGTCTTTTTTAATGCCAATGCAAAGTCCTAGTAATACTATTGATAAAACGTCCATCGATTAGTGGTTATAATGACACATAATGCCAGCTCTGAGTGATCGGTACCAACGCTCCACCATGCCGTTTGCTGCAGGATGATATGCGGCTGTTCGAACTTTTTTACAACCCACTAAATGAGTCAGTGATTGAAAAATGAGATATTGGAACTGTGATCCCTTGTTCGATTTTAGCAAAGTAGGTGCTCCAAAGCGGGCAATCCAGTTGCAGTAGAAAGCAGCAGCGATCTCATCAGCAGTTACTATTTTTAACGGAACCGCCTCGGGCCACTTTGTGAAGCGATCAATCATTGTCAAATTATATGAATATCCTGTCGAAAGTTTTAAAGGTCCAACGATGTTGATGTGGACATGACTGAATCACGCGCCAGGAGTTTCTATCTGCCCGAGGAGGTCTGGTATGCCTCCTTACTTTGCTGCGCTGGCATACAAGGCATGTACGAATCCAATCCAATATATCTTTCGACATACAAGGCCATACATACTGCTTAGCTATTGCTTTCTTCGTTGAACGTCCGCTGAAATGAGAAAGGTTATGCGTTAGCTCAAATACCTTCCTCCTTAGTATTTTTGGAACGTTTGGTCGAATCTCGTTCGTTGAAACATCACAATTGATCGATGTATCATCGCCAGTCAATCTTATTTTCCGAAAGTTGATGCTTGAATTAGCCTGGAGTAGACATTTTAATTCTTCATCATCCTCCTGAGCTTCAGCCAAATCCTCAACGGTGATCATTACTGGCATGGAGATACTCTGAATTCGAGATAGTGCATCCGATGTTGCGTTTTCTTTGTCAGTGATGTGGACGATGTTTGGGGAAAACTGACCAATGAAATTTAATTGTCTAAGTTAACGTGAAGATGCTTTGTGAGACTTCTGGTTAAACGCGTAAGTGATAAGCTTTTGGTCTGTTTTGATGATAATCGGGCATCCCTCGATCATCTGGCGAAAATATTTTACTGCGCTATAAATCATTTACAGTCCATAGTCGTAAGTGCTATATTTACATTGCGGTTTGTTGAATCCGAGTGGTTCCCAAGAATTATCGTTTCATTGCTCGAGGACGCTTGTGGATTCCATATTATTGGTCGTTTGTCTTTTTAGGGTTTTGTAAAATAATTTTACAAAACTCTACTAAAATCGCGTCCTGTCTGTCCGTCTGTCCGTCTGTCCGTCTGTCTGTCCGTCCGTCCGTCCGTGTGTCACAGCAGTTTTTCTCGGAAACTACTTAAGCTAGAAACATCAAATTTTGTATGTGGGTGTAAAGTGGTGTTCTCTTCAAAGTTCAACTACAAAAAAATTTTATAAGGTATTTGAGGGGGGTCTCCCCATATAGGGGAGTGACCCCCCGAAAAAAAATTTCATTGAAAGTAGCCGATATGTGTATCAAATGAAAGGACTTGATGAGAACTTTTCAAAACAGGCCTTAGTTTGGCAAAATTTGCTTCGAGGGGCGCACAGGGAGGGGAAATACACGAAAAATTTGTGTCCCCCCCCTTCGCGATTGGACACCTGTGATCCAAAAAATCTGTAAAAAATCAGGAATGTAGGCCTTGGTGAGTACAACAACAACAAATACGTGAGAAGTCGCAATTCACTCAACTTTGTTAGTAATAGTATGATTTATCGATTTTATGTTTTCTTGAATAAAATCTTAGCGGTACCCTTTCCAATAACAAAAACCTCAGAAGTCGAAATTCGTTCAACTTTGTTAATAATAGTTTGATCTTCGTATTTCATATTTTCTCCAATAAAATCGTCTTTGACATATATCTTGATTTGATTCAATCTGGTGACTGACTGCCTTTTTGTAAATTGCATACAAGACCCTTCTGACATGAGCGTAGGTCTGTTTACCCAACTTGTTTGTTGCTCCAATCAGATATTCGTGTAGAGGTGCTTGAACAGATGCTACATTTTTCGCGATTTCCTGTAAAAATTGATTGCTCCTAGGAATCTTCTGAGCTCAGATATGGTTGATGGCTTTTTAAGGTTTAATATCGTTTCTACACGGTCAAGAAGCGGTTTTATACCATTTTTATTGATAAGGTAACCCAGAAATTGTACGGTTGAAACGCCAAATGTGCATTTGCTTATGTTGATCGCCAATCCACATTCTTTAAATCTGTTCAATACAAGTTTCAAATGTTCACGCGATAAGGATGTCGTCGATAAATGCATAACAAAAATTTAGACCACGTAGAGCGTTATCAATGTATCGTTGGAATGTCTGCGCGGCGTTGTGAAGTTCAAGTCCGAACGGTGTTATCATTGCTGTTTTGGGAATAACTTCCGGTGCTACTGGAATTCGGTTGATGCCCTCGTTAAGTTCAAGGTTGAAAACACGGTGCATCCGTGAAGGTTATGAGCGAAATCACTAATGTGACCTATAGGGTATCGGTCCGGGGTAGTTATATCATTGAGGCAGCGATAATCCCCGCAAGGTCTCCATTGATCAGATCGTTTAGGCTTCATATATAATGGGCTTGCCAACAGGCTGCTCGAAGGCTGGCAAATCCCTTTTTGAAACATATTTTGAAATTCAGCTTTTGTTTTACGCAATTTTCCAGAGGTAAGCGTCTTGCTTTTTCAGCGACCGTTGATCCTTGCGTTAAGATATGGTGGTGAATCCCATGTGCAGCAACCTTTTGGGTATCGGAGGCAATTGTGACATCGACGAGCTCTTGAAAGATTTCTTTATAATTTACGTCTTTGTTTATAGTCGAGATACATGTACTTGGCTCATCCGTACATAGTATTGTCGTGACCAGATTGGTTTCACGGTTCATTAATTTCTTTCTGCGTGGGTCGACTTTAAACCCGAAATGTTGGAGGAAATCAATTCCAATTATCGGTTGCCTTACGTCTGCAACCACAAATTTCCATTTGAATGGTCGTCGTAATCCAAAATTTTGGATTACGACGACCATTCAAATGGAAATTTGTGGTTGCAGACGTTAAATTTAAAGAAATCATTCTGTGGCCGTAGGTTTTGATTGGTGTATTGTTTGCAGCATACAGTTGGAACTTTGTGGGAATATTCTGATTTTTGTCTCGTGGAAGGACTGATACGTCAGCTCCAGTGTCAATAAAGAATCGGTTTCCACTTTGTTGGCCGTGAATTATAAGTCGGCAATTATTACATGGCTGGTCATCCTCGCTCGCCGCAATTCGGGACGACGAAATTAGTTTCGCGCTCCGGCATTTTCTTCAAATGTCCACTGACATGGTTGTTGAAAATTTCTGGCGCGTTGTCTGAAGCATTTATGGTAAAAGCAGTATCCCTTGTCCTGCGAGACGTTGATTTTGATCGCAAACGCGTCCGGAGCTCTAGTCGGCCAATACGACTCAATATTTGTTGTTGTACTTTGCTATTTACATTATCTGGCCTTTATATAGCTGCAATAGTGGGTGGCTGCTGTAATTCCATCATCAGATCGGCCATATTTGTGAGTTTATCAACGTCGAGTTCGCTTGAAATAGCAACACAACCCAAACATTTCCTGGTAGCTGCTCTAAAAGAAGCGATCGTAACATGGCGTTTGTCACCTGTTGTCCTACAGTGTTTCGAAGATGTTGCAAGTAATGTTATGGCTTCCTTCCGTCCAGATTTTGTGCTTGAAATAAGCCGCTCAACTTCGATTCGTTGGTCTCTACGAACGCTGTTAATATACGTTCCTTAACAGCATATTCGTTTTCCAATGGTGGGTTTTTTTGCGATGGGAATGATTGCGGCAATATTTTTGGCTCGGCGTATTGCATCACGTACTTGAATTTCATTTCATCCTGCGTGATGCCATGCGTGTGGAATGTGGCTTCCACTTTTTCGGACCGAAAAAGTCGGAAATTTTGTAATTCGCGATGCTTCTACAAAAAGAGTCGCACTTGTCGAAGGTCTGGGCGTAACGGGCGGTAAATTAACACCAGGACCTTCTGTAGTTTTCAGAGTTTCCAGGGTATCACTTGATCCGGTAGCCGTTTTCGACAATTCATGGCGTCACCGAGAACTTTTTTTGAGTCAATACTCGAAAAGATTCAATATCACGTTGGAAATTCACCACTGTGGGGGTTCTGATACCACTCAATACTAAAAAGAATCCCAAAGTCAATAAATAAATATAGGCGACGGGCAGAATATGGAAAGTAGAAGGATGGACGTTGAGCGTTCGTGTACGAGTGAAAACGAAACTTATTTCTTTTTCCTTAATCGATTACAGCGGTTCCGAGATCACGCACTGTATTTAAGTATTAAAAGTTGCCATAGTGCTTAATGTGATTATTTATTATTCGAACTAAAGGGTTTTCCAATAAGAGGTGTTATTTTGAATTGCTCGCTATTTTGGTAGACGTCACTTTTGAAGCTGTCATTTTTTGACATTTGACATATAAAAACTACGTTATAATAAAAATGGAACGATACACGCTTCAACAACGCATTGAAATCATTAAAATTCACTATAAAAATGGTGAAAATTTGGCAGAGAAGGTTCGTAAAACTCGAACATTCTTGGGTCGTCGCAAAGCACCTTGTCGGACCGCAATACAGAAATTGGTGGAAAAATTCGAGCTGTTGGGACAACTTAATGATGTGAAGAATAAAGCCCTTACACTTCACTCAAGAAAAGCCGAGACTATTGCTGTTGTAGCCAAAAGTGTCGAAGAAAACCAGGTTTGTCGATTCCCCGTCGTTCTTTGGAATTAGGCATTCCACAAACGTCATTACCATGTATTTTGCATAAAGATTTGGGTCCTAAGGCTTATAAAGTTCAGTTAACACAAGAACTTAAGCCAGTCGATCATCAACCACGTTGTGTCTTTGCTGATTGGGTCCTTGAAATGCATGAAAATGATCCGGAATTCCATCGAAAAACCATCTTGAGTGATGAGGTCCATTTCCACCTCGGTGGCTTCGCCAACAAGCAAAATTTTCGCATCTGAGACTCGGAAAGCCCAAGAGTTATTGTTAAAAAGCCTCTCTATCCTCAATGTGTGGTTGTTTGGTGCGGTTTATGCTCCGGCGGAGTCATTGGACCTTACTTTTTCGAAAATGAGGCTGGAACAACAGTTACGGTGAATGGATTGCGCTATCGAGGAAATTGGATGGTATTTATCTGGGCAACGTTTACTTTCAACAAGATGGCGCTACGTGCCACACAAGCAACGAATCGATGGAAAAGATAGAATTCGTGAGGCTATCGAGGACATAGGGCAGCCACTTTGCGATGTTGTTATGGAAAATTTCATGAAAAGGATATGGTACTGTAAGCGTGCTCGTGGTGGTCATTTACCTGATGTTATTTCCCACTATTAACGGCATACCTTTCTTTTCATCATGAAATAAACATCCGATCGTTTATATTAAAAAATGGCATTTTTCTTTTAATATCAAAATAACACCTCTTATTGGAAAACCCTGTGTGAGTGATGGATGACTTGACTTAAGCGAGTTATCTGATATGTTTTTTTTTGTAGTAGGGACGTGATGGCTTTTTACGCCAGAGCGGAAGACCCTCTGTATTGCAAAGCTTCTGGATTAACCACCAGACATTGTCAACCTTAGACTCTAGCCTGGGACTGTTTGAAAGATTATTATGGGCTAGGTCTCGTTTCCCTACACCTTTAGGCGCGAACAAGATCAAAGGAATCTCTTCTCAGAAAAGGAGGGTGGGAGGGACGAGAGAGTGCTCAGCTCTCGGTATCCCCAGATGCTCAAGCAGGAACTTTGTAGCTGTTAGAATCGCCCAAATGTAATATGCCATATGATCACATTTGCCAACCGATCTAAGTTTCTCTCCAATTCAACTTTTGTGAGAGAGCTCTTCTATTCAGTTGAAGAAGTACCAGTGCTGTTTGCTCGATTTTTCGCATGCATTTCATTTCCTCTTTATGTCGCAACGAATCGATGAAATTTATTTCATCCTTTTTAACCCATTTCAAAGTCAATTTTGAAAAATTTTTTCTAACCTTTTTTTTTCATGGCAGCTTTTGCGAAATCTCTTGAAGTTTAAGTTTTATTTAGTGACTAGAGTGTTTGCTTTTGAAGCGTACAGGGTAGGAATAGTAAGTAACCGGACTGACCTCAGGAATTTTTTTATTGGAAAAATATGTACCATTTTTCTTTAGAAATCTTCAAAGTAGTCCCCGTTGGAGTCGATAACACGCTGATACCGGATTTTCCAATCCCCAAACGCTCCCTGGAAGTCGGCAACCTCGATGATGTCTAGAGCCCTCGTCGTAGCACGTTGAACGTCCGCTGGTGCCATATCCGGGCTGTAAGGAGGCTGTGGCAACCTTGCCCTCGACTTTTTGGCCAACTGCTCGGTGACGAGCAGGCAGGTGTGCGACGGAGCATTGTCGTAATGGAGGATCCACGAATCGGCAATCTCCGGACGGACTCGGCGAACCCGGGCGGTTAGTCGACGGAGCACCTCTTTGTAGTACTGACCGTTTACAGTTTGGTCGGGTGGCACAAACTGTTTGTGAATAATGCCAAACTAGCACAAAGATTTATTACTAAACCTAGTACAAAGATTTATTCAGTTGAGTGATAAAGCTCACAATAAAAAATCCAAACTTGAATAATTTGAAACGAAATGGCGGTCGCTCAAAGGTCGAAAAAAATGAACGATAAAAAGCACTTGAAGATCAGGTCAGAATATAAAAATGGCAGCTGGGCAAAGTTCAAAATTCGAAAATTTCTGAAAGCTTCAATTCATATTGGATTATTATGAAATCTAAAATCAAGGTAGACTTTGATGAGATCATGGATTAAATGTACCAGAGTTAAATTCGATTCCTATGAACGCTGCAGATTTTAGGCGTAGTGGTTTTTGCATTGCAGTAAAAAATAATTTTTTAATATACGAGAACATGATACAATGTATTCAAGAAACTGAGTTTTGAATGGTTTGAAATGAAAAAAACTTGCCACTAAAAAGGGTGAAATAAAAAACTTTTGAAAAAAAAGAAAACCGACTTCGGAATGCCCTAAAAACTATGAAATAAATTTCTTGAAGCGGTGCCAAATCAATTTCCCCATTTCAACATAGATACTTCTAACATCTGCACCATCACAAAAGAATGGGGGAAAATATGATATGGCACCGCTTCCAAAAAATTTATTTCATAGTTTTTAGGGCATTCCGAAGTCGGTTTTCTTTTTTTTCTAAAAGTTTTTTTTTTTCTATATACTTCTTATATTTATGCATTGTATTGCTTATGAAAACAATACTAAAGACTCCGGTACATCATGGTATCGTAATAATTTTTACCGGATTGTCTTAAACTACATTATAGAACTTATTTCTATGCAGGTTTATTTTTTAGATTGCGCTTTTAACACTTTTATCGAACAATACCAAGTGGACTGAAATTGCAACAACCAATTTGGACATTTCGATTTCTCGTGCTCCTTTTCGTGAAGGTCCTTCGAGCAGTTCGCCTACGCAGACTGCTCAATTACTACAATCCATCAGGTACTAGAAATGCGGAAAATTAATGTCCATGACAGTCTAGCAATAAATAGGATACTTGATATAAGGAGGGTGAGTCACGACTCAGTTAATGCGTTTTCCCCTCTTTTCTAGTTTTTAAAGTTTTGAGTAACCTCCTTTTTGTAATTAGTAAATTAGGTGATTTGTGTTTACAATAGTTGACCCTGTATCTTTTGTTTGAAATTAAATTACAGGGGTATATCTATCGATGTTAGTAACCAATAAAGGCAATTTTTTTTTAGAAGATTCAGTGTAATCTGAAGGAGCCAACTGAGCTCTGAAATGCAAGGATGGTCCGATAAGTACTTAACCTCACCGCACGAGGGCGCCACTATCGCAAGAGAGATCCACTATCGTGTAGTACACTTTCGTAGATGACTATTGTCAAAATTTGAGCTGAATCGGATTTGCAGTTTTGTTTTGACCGCATATGGAAGCGGGCGTGTCGGAGGGTTTTAGAAAAATAGAGAAAGGGCAATATCGGTCGGCGATTCGATTCTTGTTTTTCAAAGGGGAATCGCGTAGCGAAATTAAAGAGCGTTTGAATGCTGTGCGCGATGACCCTGCTATTACGATGGCGGCCGTAAAAAATGCTTTCGAATCTCAACGTGGTCGCACGACGGCTGTCGATGAGCGACAGCAAGGCGCCTCCAAAACGGCTGCCACGGAGGATAACGTGACAAAAATCCGCGTGCTCGTATCGGCACACCTTTGATTGAAGGTGCGCGAGATAGCTGATACAGTAATCAACTCAAAAGAGCGCTTGGGCCGTATCCTGAATGAAAGTTTGGGTATGAGAAACTGTCGGCACGATGCGTGTGGCGTTTTCTCACACCGAACAATAAACGCAACCATGAGACTACTTCGCGCAATCCGAAGGCGTTTCTGTGGTGTTGGTTTTTTAGAAGATTACACTAAAGAAGGAGCAAACTGAGCTCGGAAATACGAGGGCGGTACGATAAGTACTTCGCCTCATCGCTCGATGGTACCACTATCGCAAGAGAGATTCACTATCGTGTAGTACATTTTCGTAGACGACTATTATCAAAATTTCAGCCGAATCGGGTTTGTAGTTTTGTTTTGAGAATTTACGAAAATAGAGAAAGAGCAATATTGGTCGGCGATTCGATTCTTGTTTTTGGAAGGGAAATTGTGCAACGAAATCAAAGAGCACTTGAATGCTGTGTACGGTGACCCTGCTATTACGATAATAAATATAATAAAATACTAAATTGCTGTAATTGTTTCAACGTGGTCGCACGGCGGTTTTCGATGAGCGACCGCAAACTGCCCCGGAAAGGGCTGCCACGGAAGATAACGTGACAAAAATCTGCGTGCTCATATCGGCAGATCTTTAATTGAAGCTGCGCGAGATAGCTGATACAGTAGGCAACTCAAAAGAGCGCTTAGGTCGTATACTGAATGAAAGTTTGGGCATGAGATGCTGTCGGCACGATGCGTGCGGCGTTTGCTCACTCGGGACAACAAACGCAACCGTGAGACCATTTCAAAGCAGTGCTTGACACTGTTTAAGTGCAATCTGAAGGATTTTTTTTTCGATTCGTAACCGTTGACGAAACATGGCTTCACTCGAAAGTCGAAACATTGGCCTTCACCGGGCGAACGTGCTCCGGAGAAGGCAAAAACTGTCTTATCGGCCGAAAAGATGATCTACATTGACTACCTGAAGAAGGGCCAAATGGTCACAGAGCTCGACTATACCGAATTATTGGGGCGATTCGGCGTCGAATCACAGAAATAAGGCCCCATTTGGTGAAGAAATTATTAACCTGGGTCTGTTAGAAAGATTATTATAGGCTAGGTCCCGTTTTCCTACACCTTGAGACGCGAACAGCTTAAAGGAATCTCTTCGCTGGAAAGAAGGGCGGAAGAGACGGGAGACTGCTCAGCTCTCAGTATCTGCAGATACTCAAGCAGGAACTTTGTAGCTGTCAGGATTGCCCAAATGTAATATGAGGTGTGTTCAAAAAGTATCACGAATATTGAATTTTCGCGCGTTACGTATATTCGAATTTCGATTTTTTTGTGGCGTTATGTTGGTACTCATGTCTGTCACTTATGCCGACAAGCTCGGCCATTTTGAATGTTCACTTAATTGGTGTAGCTGCTTTACTTGCACGTGTTTTCAATCGTCTTCGATTTTTACTTATTCAAAAAAATGGATCAAAGAACGTGTATCAAATTTTGTGTGAAAAACGAAATTAAGTGCGCGGATGCATTCCGAATGTTGACTGTGGCATACGGAGAAGCTACCTTGGACCGAAGCAACGTTTATCGGTGGTATAAAATGTTTTTAGAAGGCCGAGAAGATGTGAACGACGAAGAGCGTGCCGGACGCCCGAGCACTTCAACAACAGACGAAAAAATTAATGAAGTGGAGAAAATGGTATTGGCCAATCGTCGAATCACCGTTAGAGAAGTTGCTGAGGACCTAAACATATCGATTGGCTCGTGCCATTCGATTTTTATCAACGATTTGGGCATGAGACGGGTCGCCGCGAAATTCGTACCAAAATTGCTCAATTGCGACCAAAAACAGCAACGCATGAACATTGCTAATGAGATGTTAAACTCTGTCCGCGACGAACCAAATTTGCTCCAGAGGGTCATAACTGGTGACGAATCGTGGGTTTATGGTTATGACGTGGAAACCAAAGCTCAATCATCTCAATGGAAGCTGCCGCATGAACCAAGACCGAAAAAAGCGCGCCAAGTTCGGTCGAATGTGAAAGTTTTGCTGACAGTTTTCTTCGATTGCAGGGGCGTGGTGCATCATGAGTTCTTGCCACAGGGAAGAACGGTCAATAAGGAATATTACCTGCAAGTTATGCGCAATTTGCGCGAAGCAATCCGCCAGAAACGCCCGGATTTGTGGGAGAACAAAAATTGGCTTTTGCACCACGATAACGCCCCTGCTCACACATCGTTGCTTGTGCGCGACTTTTTGGCCAAAAACAACACACTTATGATGCCGCAGCCACCGTATTCCCCAGATCTGGCCCCCTGTGACTTTTTCTTGTTTCCTAAACTGAAGAGGCCCATGAAAGGACGACGTTACGCTACGCTTGACGAGATAAAGACGACATCGAAGGAGGAGCTGAACAAGATTAAAAAAAATGATTTTTGAAGTGCTTCGAAGATTGGAAAAACCGTTGGCACAAGTGTATAATATCTCATGGGGATTACTTTGAAGGGGACAAAATAGATATTCATGAATAAATAAATAATTTTTGAAAAAAAAAAACAAAATTTGCGATATTTTTTGAACACGTCTCGTATGCCACATGATTACATTTGTCAATCGATTTAAGCATCCCTCAGTTCAACTATCGCGAGAGAGCTCTTCTATTTGGTTGAAGAAGTGTCAGCGCTATTCGCATTTCATTTCCTCTTTATATCCCAGCGATTACATGAAATTTATTTCATCCTTTTCAGGGCATTTCAAAGTCAATTTTGATTGATTTTTTCTAACCTTTTTTCTCATAGCAGCTATTGCAAAATCTCTTGAAGTTAAAATTTGATTTAGTAACTAAAGTGTCAGCTTTTGAAGCGCATAACAATGGTACCCACTATTCAATAACTTAACAAAAAGTTTATCCTTAAATATGACGGTGGTAAAAAATTAACTTGTACTTATGAACAACAAATTGATCGAGATTTCCTCATTTGGGTTGTTGCTTCTCATGTATTTAAATACATAAATATTTTTTTACACATTGTATTAAAACAAATTATAGTACGGTAGTATACAAAAATCGAAAGAAGATAAATACACTCCAGAAGCGGAAAATGCTTTTTGTTTTCTTTAGTCAAGACTAGCGCCCAATGTGGGTTGGCGATTTAAATTTGGCTACAACAAATCTACTCTAACTTTAAGTTCATAAATTTTTTTTATTTATTTGACTATTAGCATTTCAAATAGCTGAATAAATTTGAATTTGCTAAATTGGAAGGAAATCGCGATATATAGTATATTTTCAAAAGCAGATTTGCGAGTATGATCGTAATTTTTTGCGATGTTAAGCAAATCCAATTAAAAGCTCAAGAATTAAGGGTGAATTTTAACACAAATCAATTATCTGTTTCATCGCATTTTGTCATTATTTTAATTCTTTTTGAAAAGCGATTGCCATTTCCATCAATGCATTTTAGTGAATTTTGTTCTTCAGGGAACGAAGGCTTCTGCCTAAACTTAGTTTCATCGATATAGGGGATACTATTCGCCCAGTATAATGGCCATATATGTACCGGTACGTATTGAAGATATTACTCCTGATCACGCACAATGCTAATCAAGTATTACGCACAGAATTTGCTGATTCATTCCCCTAACGTTATTTATTTAATTTTCAGTAATAGACCTCACATCAATTTCAAAGCCTCGCAATGAGTAAGCACTAAACAGACTTTAAACGGAATGACTGCTTCCATTTCAAATTGTTGCTAATGTTCGGTAAGACAGCTTAAAGAATATCAACTCAGGTATGCTGTAAATAGAAAAAAGAAATACCAAAATATTTACTCAATCAAAAGTATCTTTTCGAAAGATAAACTTAATTTCAAATACAGTGATTATCGAAAATTAAGATGTTTTTTCTTCCCTCCGTCCAGTGATTGAGAATTCTTTTTTATTTATTTTTTTCGTAATTGTAAATTTCTCTGGAGCTTTTCTATTTGCTCATTTAGTGGTTCCTGTGGTCAAACACGTCACGCCTGCTTGATTTTTCGAAACCTTCAAATCTCTCAATCGTTCTACTGATTCGGTTAATTAATTTCAACTCTTGACTTGCTTGAAACAGGGGAGGGCCGTTCAGTCGTCGAATAAGACATTGAAGATATCAACACTAAAATTGAAACAAACTAACCAAATGCCGACAGGGGCATCTAAAAGAGTGGTGATTTGACGATTTATTTGCGTTTTGTCTATTATCCACTGGCAACAGACAATAGCAATACTGGGGAGATATTTTGCGCTTCGTCACTATCATCATTATTAGGCATATCCATGAGATTGAACAGACCACGGCTGAAGAGCTGAAATTTTTAACGTGTAAAGAAAGGCTCAAGGCTCCGCAATCTTGGCTGTCTTCATAACGACCAAGTAGTGATTTAATGGTTTTCATTTGGCCATTGACGTCTCAATGAACTAGTTTTTCTGCCCTACCATGCCTGGTGTTGTTACAAGAAATTCTTCAGGTGAAAAGCAAAAAATCAAAGAATTTTTTGTAGGTTCTCTATACAAAATGATGTTCTTTCCTTCGATGTGTCCCGACAAAATCAATTCATGCCTTAACTAATTGTGTTATTCGTTTGGCTTATGCTTTGACACAGACCACTGCTTTGTACGCTCAGATTGTTGGAATGCGATTAGAACATGTCTGCAGTTCATTCAGAGGCAGATCTTCTTTTTGTGAATGGTAAAGCCTAAAGGTACATGTCTTTTTGCTAATAAATCCTTGGAAGATAATAACGTTGAGCATGTCCAAACGTGTAAGCAAACCGTACGTGCCTTGAAGGCCTGTTTGGTGGTTTGAAAAAAGAAGAGAAAGACCAACACGGTTTATGCTCCTCAACCGTATGAAACCATTCATAAATTCAACAGAGAATCGGAATGTGTTTTTTCTTTACTTATGATAGTAAAGAAAAGGACTCACAACCTTTCAGTGACCCTCAGGATACATTTTATGCATTCATACGACTCCTGAATCACTTCATCCAATTTTTTCTCAACTTTTCCCATCTCAATCTCTATCTAATATTTCAATTTTCAATCACACGATGATGACAATAATCCCTTTCGAATTTCCCAGCACAGACATGAATGTATCGTCTTTCATTCACTTGTTTCATCATTTTCCCATAAAAATAACAACAGGTTGCCAATCTCTGATTACCTGTCGAGACTCACCGAAAGGCAATCAAATAGATGCTGCAGCAATGATGAAAATTTACCTGCAAAACAGAGGAATGAGTGCATCGAAGAAGAAACACGACCAACGATAATGGAACTTTGCATGAGCTAAGTACAGAAAGTGATCAATAAAGGAAAGCGTCTTAAAAAAAAGAGTGCAAAAAGGTTGGAAAATTACAACCGTCTTACATAAAAGTAAGGAAGACGCTGCAGCTACTTGTTGCATCAATAAAATTGCTGTTACAATTACTTTTTTACTCTAAAAGATTCAACAGTCACTTAAGAAAGTTGTCTGAATGAACTCGCTTGGTTTATCCCTTGGTAATTCAGGGCATTGACTAAAACCTCTAAAATTGGCAGAAAGACAATAATGATAAGACTTAAATTATACCTGCCCAATTTTTCAGGAATTTCATCTTTTCCTGTCGAAGTTCGCTCCGTTTTTGTGTCATGTTTTAACGTTCTCAAAACATGCCCAAGCATTTTTTCATGGGCTCAGAAATTTGCTTTTATTTTTCCCGCAATAAATTATTTGATGAAATCAGCTTAAGTGGTGGCCACTTTTTTTTTAAGAAAAGAAAAACAACTTTAAGTGTTATTGCGTGAGTTTAAATATAATTGTAGTGATTTTTTCGAGAACAATGGAACGAGAAATTTAGAATGATCTCGGGATGTATGCAATTACAGGTGGATACATTTTTTCTGAATGAGTTGAAAAAAATTTGGGATTACAGAGAATAAACTTAAGCGGGAAATATTGATGGTATTAAAATTGATGGGTAATTTTTAAGTGTTTTATTTTAAGAAACAGGTGTACATAATGCAATTTTCTCGGATTGTTTGTTTTTTTTTCTTCAAATAATTGATCGATGATTCACTGATCAGGTAATTATTCATGTATGTGTTGCGATTTGCCAGGTAAGTTTAGAGTCGAACTGAAAATGATGAGAATTTAGAGCGTTATGTAATGTTTTTGGTGATCTAGGTTTGAGACATGTTAACATATGTGTTACTTTATTAAATTATAAAACGATTTCTAAACCAGTCCTGGTTTATTTATATCACGGCTCGATTGAAAGGATTTACTGCTAAATCAGATATTTTGAGTTAGCAGGATGTTTTTAGCTCCCAGTTGACTTTCTGAGGCTGGCTATCGCTCATTGGGCGAGGTTCTTTTGAGGGGACATTCTACTTGTACTGAGTCAATTACATAAAATTACTCATAAAATAAGGAAGCAAAAGAAAATAAAACATCATTTGATAAATGGAAAAGATTTTGAATATCCAAAACTCAAATAATTAAATATTCATGAATCAACGTTCATAAAATAAAAATTCTGCTGAAAGAAAATATAAAATGCTTATCGGCTACTGATCGTGCGTTCAGGAATATCTCTCTTCCATGGAGTTGAATCTCATTGGCAAATTCTTTAATAAAATTTGATTATCAGCTTAATTAAGTTTTTATAAGCACTCCTGAGATTATCGTCGATTAAATGGTATGCTTCTTCAAACAACTACAAGCAATCTCGAGAAAATCCATTTATGTGTAGACCGGTGTTGGCGCGAATTCCGTTGAAACAAGGGACCGTACGTGGGGAAAGCTGGAAAGCCAGAAAACCCCAAAAATTAAGCCGCAGCAAATGTCTTCAAAGGTATCACACAGGCTCTGATAGGAGGACCAACAATTCTGGTCTCCTACTTAGCGGTAACAAATGCACGAATGAACGGAAATGAACGGTCTGACCAGGCAAAGCTGCGGACTTTGAGCGGAGTAAGAAGACTTTACGCACCCCGGAGTATCTTGTACAAAAGGAGCAGAAACTGGAACACTCTGTGAATAAAATGGGAGAAACACAAAGCTGGAGGTGGGAGATGTTTCACTTTGAAGTGATTCTCTTCTTCACAAGCGAATAGGGCAAGAATTTCGGAAAAGGAGAGCGTCTCTCAAGAAGTTACGCCAAAAAGAACCACGACCCTTGCCGCTCCCAAGGCGAGCGAGGAGTGTTGTCAAACAAGACAAATTTTTTCCGCAATCCTTCGGTTCACGCAAGAAAATAGTACATAATAGCTTTAATAACATTAAAATTTATTATCAAAATGTTAGGGGACTAAGGACCAAATTAAATATTTTTAATACGTCTTGCTTTACCGTGTCGGATGATATCATCTGTATTACAGAGACGTGGTTGAATGGAAGTATCCTTAATAATGAACTTTCGACTGAACACAATATCTTTAGACGAGATCGAGACATCACAGCTTCATCTAAAATCGATGGCGGGGGTGTCTTGATAGCTACTAAGAAGACTTTGTCAGCTTCAGCCAGTTCGAATTTCTCTCCATCTTCTCCTATAGAATGTATTCTTGTAAAAGTCCAAACCTCACACAATAAGTTTCTTCTTGTTGCCTCTACTTACGTTCCTTGTAACTCTTCAATTCCTACATATGAAACGTTCTTAGATGAGCTTTCATCTTACATTGACTCCTTCTTCCCAGACTCCCCTTTATTAATTTGTGGAGATTTCAACTCGCCCTCGGTTTCTTGGTCATCTTTTCCTGCATCAGTTCCGTCTTCTACGAATAATCTATCCATCGTTCTTTCCTCTTTTTTAAATCACTGCTCCCTCTCTCAATTTAATTCTGTACATAATGTTAACGACAAACTGCTAGATCTAGTGCTTTCCAACGTTGCTGATCAACATCTTTCTGTATCTCGGTCGGCGATCCCGTATGTAGACACTGACTCATTTCACCCTCCCCTCTCGATGGTCCTTTCTTTGAAATATCTAGCGCGATGCAAAACTCGTACGCGGCCTAGGTTCAATTTTTACAAATCCGATTTCCATTCAATTTTCACGCATATTTCTACCATTGACTGGCAAAGTTTCTTTTTTTTTTTGTGGTAGGGAGGTGAAGGCATTTATGCTCGCCGAGTCTGGCAGTGTGGGACTCCCATGGAGGATACCTTTGGACTACCCACTAAACACCTCCCCTGTCAATCTGAGAACCTAGCCTGGAACCGTTTGACACATTACTTCGGGCCAGGTCTCGTTTTGTTACGCCGTGGGGCGCCTTCAAGCTGGGGAGTCCCTTTCCTAGCGGGAGGGGAGGGGGGAAGAGGAATTGCCAGCAGAGCGATCCCCCAGCCCCAGTGCCTCCGGCTGCTGTGAGTCCCTTTTATATTTTAGGACTGCCCGAGCATAACGTGCCACCTGGTTCCATTTGTCAACCGATTCGAGCATCACCGCAACTATATTATCCGGGGTGAGCTCTCCCGTCTCCCTGTAGAGTTCCCTTCGCAGCCTGGCCCATTTGGTACACGCAAAAAATGTGTGACAGGCATTGTCCTCTTCTCCTGGGCAAAACCGACAATCGGGAGACCGTGACTTGCCGATCTTGTGCAGGTAAGACTGAAAACACCCGTGCCCGCACAAAAGCTGGGTCAGATAGAAGTCAGTCTCACCATGCCTTCGATTTGGCCACGGTCTCACATCCGGGATGAGGCGTACAGTCCACCTTCCCTTCGTGCAATTCCTCCAAGACTGCTGCCAATCGTTGAGCGAGCGTTGTCTCTCCTCGCGGACAACGATCTCCCTCGCATCCTCGTTTCGGCGCAGGTAAATAGCGCGGCGCTCTCTAGCAAGGAGGGCGACAGGTATCACGCCTGCAATCACTCTCACCGCCGAGTCGGAGACTGTTGGATACGAAGATGCAATTCTCAGTACTCCTCTTCTCTGTACCTGTGCCAATCGTTTTCGGTATACCTCCTTGCTGAGAGCGTCGCCCCATACCTCTGCTCCATACTTTGCTGACTTGGATTGTGAAAAAGCAATATCAAAATTCTATTCCTTTCTATTTATTAGTATCCATAACTTCACTCCACTTTATGCCTCCCCAGCAGGCGCTAATCCTCTCTGGTTTACGTGAAATGTTAAGGAAGCCATTAAAAATAAGGATAAAGCTCATAAATTGTGGAAATCTCATGGAACAATTGATTATCGTCAAGAGTTTGTTAGGTATCGGTCAATTGCCAATATGGAGGTTCTGAGAGCCAAAAGAGCATATTATGACAATATCGAAAAGTCTCTTCATTCCAACCAAACTAAGCCCTTTTGGTCTTTTGTTAAAGCTCAAAGATCTTCAAGTGCATTTCCAAATTTTTTTCAGTGGAATAGCAAGACTGCTTCTTCCCCTTCTGAAATTTCTAACTTATTCTCCACCTTTTTCTCCTCTACATTTTCTTCATATAACAAGACTTCTATACCTTCCTCTTTTTCCGTATTGCCTTCGCCTATTATCACCTCGATAGTCACGAATCCTCTTCAAGTTGAACTTATTATCAACTCTATTGATCCTAACGTTGGACCTGGGCCGGATGGCATTCCCAATTTCTTTATTAAAGCATTAGCATCTACCATTAGCTTTCCACTTTCATTGCTTTTCAATCTAAGTTTGACAACAGGTCACATGCCAGATTGCTGGAAGATTGCTAATGTTACTCCAATACACAAAAGTGGTGACCCGACCATGGTGGAGAATTACCGCCCTATCTCAAAACTTTCATCCTTTTCTAAAATTTTAGAACGAATTGTCCACCTAGAGCTCTATTCTTCTCTTTGTTCCCAAATAGCTCCTGAGCAGCATGGTTTTGTGCCAAATCGTTCTACCATAACCAATCTCTTGGAACTTACGGACACTGTGGCGGTAGCCTTAAATGACAGTCTTCAAGTGGATACTATCTACACTGATTTCTCTAAGGCATTTGACACTGTCAACCATGACATTCTTATTTGCAAATTGCAGCATTATGGTGTGAGTGGCTCCGTTTTGTCATGGTTAACTTCATACCTAGCTTCTAGAACATGCCAAGTTGTCATTGATGACTCGGTTTCTAAGTCATTTCATCCCTGCTCTGGAGTTCCACAAGGTTCCATCTTAGGTCCGTTCCTTTTCACCATGTTTATCAATGATCTCCCATCAGTGTTTAACTCTTCCTGTCTCTTATTTGCGGATGATTTGAAGATCTACAGAGTAATCAACTCGCCTGCTGACTGTCATATTCTCCAAAACGATTTGTTATCTCTGTCTTCTTGGTGTAAGGCTAACCTTTTGAATTTAAATGTACCAAAATGCCACAAAATGTCGTTTTCGTTGAAAAGTTCATCAATATCCCATTCCTATTTACTGAATCAAACTCCTCTAACAGTAGTGGATCAGGTGAAAGACTTAGGGGTTATCTTCGACCCAAAGCTCAAATTTAACCTTCACATTATAAACTTAGTCGCTAGAGCTTCCCGTGTTTCGGGTTTTGTTCTTAGGCATACTTCTATTTTTTCTAACCCTAAGTCTGCTATCAAACTATTTATCTGTATCGTACGTTCCCTTCTTGAATACTGTTCTCAAATTTGGTCACCTCACAATGATTATCTGATTGTTCTCCTTGAATCTGTCCAGAGGAAGTTCACCCGTTTTCTATTTTTCAAATTCAAAATCCCTTATGCGACCTACGAAAATCGCCTGTCCTTCCTTCAGATTCCTTCTCTTGAAATTCGCAGATTGATACCGATGAATGTCTTCTCTTTAAAATATGTAACCGCCTTACGGATACAAATCTTGATTCTCGAATTTATTATAGGCTAAATCTGCGCTCGGGTAGAAATGGTAGTATCTTTCTTGTACCCTTTGCTCGGATTAACGCGTACTTCCATTCTCCACTGCTAAGGCTACCTCGCAATCATGATCGTCTACAAATTGGTCCTTTTCCTCGTTCTCTTTATTTACTTAAACAAAAACTTATTAGTTTACTAATTTGTTAATTTTGTGTGTTTCTTAGTATATACTTCACCATTTGTATTAGAGGTAACTCTGTTAATGGCAACATAAATAAATAAATATAATTAAAAGCCACTTGCGATACAAAAAAAACCAATACAAACGTCAGAAACAGAGTTCTCGAGCTAAAAGATCTCATACATTCCATCAGGTGCTACAGGCGGAGGTGGCTTAATGCGGCAAAGACCAAAATGCCAAGCCTTGTAGTAGAGCGACAGTAGCCTCAGTTCCTGGTAGTACAAAAAGGATGGCAAGCTGCCCAATCCAAGGTGACCGCGAGAAAAGGACGAAGAACGATGCTCAAAATGTAGTTGCCAATCCCGACAAAGAGTTTTAAATAGTGCTAAGCGAAGCAACTAAAACAGCGGTCAAAAAACTACTACATAAAAAATTTGACAAGAAACCTCTTGGAGAAGGGAAGAACAAAAATTTTTCCGGTACAATGCGGAAACCAAAAGATAAACCACGACGCAAACCCTTGCTTACTAAGCCACCCGATCCTATGCAGATATGCAGCGAAATAGAAGGAATTGTCAAGCCAGATGACACCAAAGCTGCCATAAGAGTTGTGCTGTCAACCCGACCAGGAGTTCTGTTTGGGTGGAGGGGGTTAAGAGGCGAATGCCATTTATGCACTGAGTGTGGAGCTTCCGTACTCGCGTGTGATTAGACAACCCACAAAACATCCCCGTGTGAACTGGCAAACCTAGTCTAGAACCGTTTGACACATTGCTTTAGGCCATGTCTCGTTTTGAAACACTGTGAGGTGCCTTCAAGCTGGGTATCCTTCCTCCAGCGGAAGGTGAGGGAAGAAGAAAAATTGGTAGATAAGTGATCCTCTAGTTCGAACTTCCACGGCTGCTGTAAGTCCTTTTTATCTTTCAAGACTGCGCGAACATAACGTGCCATATGGTTCCATTTGTCAACCGATCCGAGCATCACCGCAACTATACTATCTGGGGTGAGCTCTCTTGTCTCTTTATGGAGGCCCTCTTTTTGTATGTACAAAGTCTGTTGTAGCCACAGTCATCCTCTCCTGGGAAAAAAATTACAGCCGGGGGACCGTGATCTCCATCTTGACGAAGGACAAAAGTGAATTTTCAGTAAAATGCTTAATGTTATAAAAATCGAAAAAAAACATGGACCGACCACTTTTGTCACCAACGATAGCACTTGCCAGCTCGTTTGAGAGCACTGACGTTTCGTTTACTTTCTCCGCTGTCTAACAGCTGCTTTGGCTCTAGTTAATCAAATACTTCAAAGTATGGTATTTTGCTTATTCAATAATTCAATATTAAACTTAACAAAGTGTTTAGAAAAACTAGTTTCAATTTACTTTTCTCTTTTTTATCGTTTTCATAGTCTATAAATTCCGACATTTGATTGTTTAAATATTGTTTTTATGTACAGGACATTGGATTCATTCCTCTTCTCCCATTGATTGTTCACTGCGCTTTGACTTTGTTTCAATTTTAACTGGCAAACACTTTTAATTATTGTTGGTTTAATTTTTAACACAATGTGAATGGTTAAATTATACAGGGATATTTTAACCGTCATAATTTTTTTTATTTCACTCCTCTTAATATTGTTTTTTTGCTGCTTTCCAATTTTTAAGTTAATTGTATTACAATTTATTTGACCAAATTTTCTCGTATAAGATGCGATAAAACCCTTTCTTAAATTTTTGGAACCAACAAAAAACCACGCTTGCGATTTACTTTTTGAAGAATTAACAATTTTATGTTGAAGCTCACTCGCAAATGGTATTTCTAGTTCAAAGTTTTCTTGCTTCGCAAAAGTAAGCCCGTTGATACTCTCCTTTTCACTCGAGCTACTCTCGTAACTTTCGTTTTTCGGTGCCGTCTGCTTTCTTTCGCTATGTCAGTAAGATCCCGCTACCAACTTTCGCTATCATCAGACTGACTTTGTAAATCATCCACACCGTACAGAGGCAAGGCAATTGAGTTTATTACACTTCAATTTCAATTGCATAAATGGCGACTTAGGTATATGCCGGGAGATAACGCTTAGGTATATGCCGGGAGAACCCGAACCTGCGATCGCAGTGGAACCCCCAGATTGAGAGTCTGACACGCTAGCATGCATACTAGCTTCCGACATTCTTTTACTCATCAGAAAGCAATAAAATTTCACATGCCTCCGTGGATGTCGTTACAGTGAAATTTTATTAGAGGAAAATAATGAATGTAATTTTGTCAGAGGGAAATAATGAATGAAATTTTTCGTTAGTGGGAAATTGAAGACTATGTTTGGTATGTATGCTCAAAAAAAGGAGGAAGATGATACCTGTGAAGTTTAAATTTTCGAGAGGAATAATGGCGGTACGGCCGGAATTTGCAACAATGGGTCAGATAGATTCATGTATGCAATGCTTTTGCAGGGCACCAAGCTTTCGCATAACTAGGTTGTAGCCAAGGTCCCACGTAATCTTGCCAGCAGAGCCAGGCTTGCTGTTCTTAATCAGTTTGCGAAGGCATCTCCTGGTCGACTTGTATGCTGCTACCCGGTTGCATGCACCGTCACGGTTCCGTACCCGTTGAACATCATGCCGGAGCTTGTAACACTCCCTTCGCTTTTCAGCAATTTTGTTCGACCACTTGTACACTGAGTGCTTGCAGTGCCGGGGTTTTTTACAGGGTATAGACGCCCTCAAACCGTCGTGATGATGCTCATAGCTGAGTTCACCTTGTCTTGAGCTGCCAGTTCTTCTGTCTCCTGCGAATCCTCCTGCAGTGTAGTAGCTGTCGTGAGCATATCGACGAACCTCTCGACGTTTATCCCTCCGATGCTCCACCCAATTAGAGAAGGTTGAGAACATGGACGTCAGGAGCCGACATCACTGATCTCAAGCAGAAAGTTCTGATGTTCACTGGCTGAGTAGTCCTCTAATACTCTCCAATTATATATCCCCCTTACTTAGGATTTCGAAGCAAAAGTCACGTCCAGTATGGTTCCTTTGTAGCCAATACGGGGGAAAGTTGGCATTTTGCCGATGTTTTGTTCGATGAACGCCATTTTGGGCGCCATTTTTGGGGTTCGTTTCCGCCGCGGATCTGTTG
The DNA here is from genome assembly GCA_963969285.1 of Odontomyia ornata. Classification (NCBI taxonomy): domain Eukaryota; kingdom Metazoa; phylum Arthropoda; class Insecta; order Diptera; family Stratiomyidae; genus Odontomyia; species Odontomyia ornata. The sequence continues at coordinate 305,995,987 of OZ017740.1, forward strand.
AAGGTATGCCACATTCGAATGCTTTAGCGTTCGAGTGTCCCCCAACGAATACGTTGCCATTTGCGTTCGACACAGTGCCCTCAAAAGTAGTAAACTTGGCTTGGAAAGATGATATCGGCTTGTTCGGTGTTAGGTATACACTAAAAAAAGTTGTTCCTGAGCACCAAATCCACATGGAACCATACCCCCATCCGCATCCCTTCATCTGGAAATCACTGTTCCGAATCCAGATGGCAGCAGCACCAGTTTCTTTAGGATACAATGATGCAAAAATTTTATCGGAATATTACTCACTCAGCAGCAAGAGAATGGCTTTCATTTCTCATCCAAACTGCTCAAGCAGGTTTTGGGCGGTTAAATTGCGGTATAGGTTTGCCTGCAAGATGCAGGTCATCGAAATCAGGGTTTCCGGGGAAATCCTACATTTTATTGATCCCAGGACGTGCTCAAGGTCTGGTCTTCGTTCAGGACCCTTGCAAAGACGACAGTATACCTCTCTCGTACACTCTTTCTTTTTATGTCCTATTTCACCACATTTGCAGCATAGAAAACTCTTATTGGATCGTTTGCATACTTGCGCGGTAGGACGCTAGATTTAAAGCACTGAAAGGGCGCTGCTCTTCGCCGTTTCCTCCAGATGACCCACCTTTTTTTTAACTTCGCCCTTATTTAGAAATTGTTCGGCGTCCTTTTCGGTCATGTCAATATGACCATCCATTGAACCCTAGGTTTTCCTGGGGTCCATCTCGCTTTGATTCTATCCACGCTAGGGAGCTCCCTTTTGACCTGGTCTAGGTAGAAGCTCCGTGACATTGTCGAGGTCTCTTATTTTCATCGTCACTATCGACTTGAGCGAGGCTACAGCTGAGCTTTTGTCGAGGATTTGCTTTACTTTGTCGTAGAATATTTCTTCATTGTCGACCTTTTCTCCAAATTCGACCGGTATGTGGCCCAACTGCGTTGCGTGTACTACTTTAGTAGCAGTGTTGGTGTCTTCAGGTCTTAAATTTTCCCTGATATTCGCAACACTTCTGTGTAGGATCGGCCATCTTGAGGTTTCACAAGCAGTGGCTTTTTGTCTCCTGCTTCGCATCAGACCTTTTTTTTGTTGGGCGTCCGTTCAAACTTTATTTTCTGGCATATGCGAGGAAATTTATTTGCGGCTTTCTTCGCTCCTTTTGTCAGCTCCCTCTAGAGCTCCTGGTCTTGTGTTCCACGCTCATCAAGTGCCTCTCACTTCCTAATTTTATCCCGATTTCCTTAGACTGGGCTAGACGCCATTCATTTATTGATGTTTGATAGTGGAGCTATCTGCGCGTGCGCTTAAGGCTTAGCCCTTAGCGCTTCTTAAGCCTTCTGTCTTTTTTCAGCCTTTTGCTCCTCTTCCGCCTATGAACAGCTCCTTCAATACTGCCATATGCGATCTAGGAGCTGCTCTAGATCAAAGAGCTCATTCTTTACACCCAGGCTGATTTTTGGCGAGTCGCATGCTGATTTTATTCTTTTTAGAAAGGCTCCCACTTTTCGAGTTAGTCTGTTTTCTTAATGTCACGGCCGGTAATTGTACTTTGAGACCTCCTTACGTTTTGGAGTACAATATTTCAGCCAAATTTTCAATGGTGGCTGTAAAATCGCACAATGGCGCTTGGTTTGTCCGGCCTTTCCTTTCAATTTCTTCCTTGATCACTTTGTGGACCTCAGGATGATTCGTTATTATTTCGGCATTTGGGACAGTTGCGTCGGTATGTTCTTTGCATTTTCTTCTACCGCGAAAATATCTGGCACTTCCTGCAGAATACCCCACTCTTCTTTTCAAGGATGCTCTGGCGCTGGTATAGCTTTTTTTTACTGCACCTGAACGCTGCAGGAATTTATGTTTGGACAAGGCTGTCCGTTGGTTTCCGGTTTTCGTCCGATTTTATTGTCAAGATATTCGTCGTCATTTTTATCGGCGTTGGTACCGTTCTCAATGTATTGTTAATGTCGTGGCTGTAACTATTGGTTCTTTCGTCGTTGTTGATAGTTTTACTTTTTTCTTTGTTGTTTTTTGTTGATCGATTTTTAAGTTTTTTAATTGAAATTGCTACAATTTGATTGGGTTCCTCCTCAGAGCGTGTGTGGTCGCCCTCATGGCGACAAGTGCTCTTGCGGGGTTTCGGAGGCTATCTGGTGGAATGAGGGTTAAAGGTCACCAACAAAGATGCATTTTGTGATGCGGTCAAACAGGTTATTAAAGCCGAAGTAACTAATCCTCTTCTCGACCCGATGATAACCCTCAAAATCCTCGACTTTGCCACGGATGAATTTGAGGTAGAAGAGGCAATTAATAGGGAATTCCTCAGTGTAATAGAATTCGAAGTAAGATTTTGACACTGGAAATTATCAGGGGATAATGCATGGCCATTGTCGACTTAACCGATAAAGAAGCCTCGAATACGGGCACGTAGCATATGGCTGTAAATAACCGAACAGGAGCTCTCTGTACTATGATTTTATTCGAACGGTACAGAAAAGACAGGAATGTACGGTTCAGGCACAATACATTTTCTACAATGGCACCTTTGTGATCTCAATCACGTGCTAGGGTGAGGGAGATGCCGGGTTTACCGAATTAAAGCCAAATCAGTTCGTTAATGGGTCGAATCTTACAAGTGAACACCTACCGAAGCAGAAACGACCCGGATCTGCTTAAGTAGTTTGCGAGTGACATGAAAGCCAACTTTTTGTTGCTCAGTGAGCAAAATTACGCCAATAACTTTCAAGCAAGAAATAACTTTGCGAAGTGAAGTCATAAAATTTTTTTAGTGTTTATCTAACGACAAATAAATCGATGCGATTCTTCCGGGCTAGACTTAATACCTTCAAGAATAATGTCTTGAATACGGGGGGTCAGGTACTCGTCTAGGGGGGAGTTCAATGCTAGAGCCATGCCTTAATAAAACCAGGCAAGTACGTACTAAAAAAAGTGGCGGCCAGAAAAGCACTTGTTGCCCTTAACTCTGGGAACACTCCTACTTACTGCTTCTGGAGTTGTGCGGGAACCCTACTTGACCGAAATTCGCTTCGGAGTCCCTGATGCCAAGTGTATACAACTGGCGGGTGCTAGAGGACAACTCGGCCAGTGATCACCAGTATGTTGTGGTTGAGATTCTTGGCAACGTCTCTCGGCGTACATCCGCCTTTCCAGACTCCAGCTTTCGGATCGAATATTTGGAAGAGAGACGTTGGGAGGTTTGCTGACGTGCTTCAGGCGGGCATGTCACGAGCGTTACCCGGGAGCAGAAGACCTATTGCTGAGAACATGATGAACTCAACTATGAATATCATCATACAAGCTTGCGAGCCTTCCATGCCCCGTTAGAGACCCCGTCAAGCTAAATTTTCTCTATACTAGTGGTCACCGAAAATCGCTGAATAGCAAAGGAAGTGTCACAAGCTCCGCCGAGAAGTCCAGCAGGCACAAACGCGAGAGCAGATAGACACAAGGCCAGCAGCATACAGATTAGCCAGAAAATCTCTTCGAAAACAAATTTTAGCAAGAGTAGGGCCCGTTGCTGGCAAGGTTTCGTGGACGATGTGAATAGATACTCGCGGGGCCTGGAGTACAAGCTGATCATGCGGAGATTTGGCTCCCTATTGGAGTCCTGCTTACATGAAACAGATCGGATGGACAAGATGGTACGGGCTCTATTCCCTACATATACCGTTTGTGTCAATGCGGTCTACGACAGAACACTAGTGGAAGGCCCGCCTACCACGAAAATGGAACTAAAAGAGGCAGTTCTATCAACAAAGGCAAGGAAGGCACCAGGATCAGATAGAGTTGCCGCTAAAGCACTGCGCTTGTTTAAAATCGTTGCCCTGATTTGTTGCCTAGTACGTTCAATGTTTTCCAGCGCGAAGGGATTTTCCCGGAACGATGGAAGGTAGCGAGGCCCATGTTGATCCGCAAGGGGAAGAGAAATCCGGCTTTGGCGTCTGTATACCGTTCTTTATGCATACGAGACACGGCAAAGGAATCACTCAAGAAACTGATCAAGGGAAGACTCACTGACGCAATTTGTGCTGTTGGGGACTTGTCTGCACGTAAGTACGAGTTTAGAGTGAAACGCTCCACAATTAATGCAATTGTAGAGATGGCGAGTGCGTTCCAAAGAGCGGGAACTGCCAGCCGGACCAACATGTAGTTTGTGGTGCCAGAGACACCTTCAATTCTGCCAGATGGGTGGATATTCCGGAAGCACTGGAACCTTTTTCCAAGCTCCAGGGTATCTGATGTTAGTTCTGAAGGACTGCCTGATGGATTTTAGCCTGCTCTGTGACACGAAGGGGGTTCTGCGAAGGATGGAAGCTACATTGGATGTTGCTCAAGGCTCCATTCTTGGTCTAGACCGTTGGAATATTACGTATGACTGGTTACTGAGACTTGAGCTGCCAGATGAGTCACGCTGGATCGGCTATGCGGATGATGTTGCGGCATTAATCCCGGGCAGCACAGTTGAATAAGCGCAATTAAGACATGGTATCTAAATGCGTCGAGTGATGGACTGGATGACCGCTCGCGGATTGAGCCTAGCTTTTGGAGGAAAACCAAAGTATTCATTATGACAAACAAGAGAATTTTGCGGCAGGTGTGTCGGCATTCAGTCGAGTAGTGTAGGGGGAGGTACGTCATCAAGAAGGCGACTTTTGAAGTGCATGGTACAGTCTATGCTACTGTACGTTTCGGAAATATGGAGCAGCACTCTCAGAAAGAAGCTGTACCGAAAACGCCTGGTACAGTGCAGTGACGAGGGGTGCTGAGAATTGCATCTGCATATCGGACAATATCTGAGTCCGCAGCGCTGGTGATAGCAAACGTGATACCTATCGCTTTCTTTGCGAGAGAGCAGCGCAAAATTTACTTGCAGAGAAATGAAGGTGACAGAGAGAAAGCGGCGCTTGAAGAGATATTATGCTAACTCAGCGATTGGCAACAATCCTGGGTGAATAAAACGAAAGAGAGATGGACCTGACCTAAAGCCATAACTCAATCGCAGCAATGGTGAGACTGACTTCTATTTCACTGAGTCCTTGAGCGGTCATTGATGTTTTCAGTCTTATCTGCGTAGGATTGGCAAATCACGGTCTGCCGATTGTATCTTCTGCGCTCTAAAGTTTTGCTTGCAAAGAGTGAGACAGGCTGTGCGTTGAACTCGTTAGCAAATAAGGAGAACTCTCTCCAGATAGTCTAACCGGAGTGATGCTTATATCAGTTGACACATGGGACCGGGAAGCATATTACGTTTGGGCTGTTCTAACTACCCGGAGGCGTTGAGGGTGAACGTGTCTTTTTCCTAGCATTCCCTACCTTGTTCTCCATTTCCGCAAAAAGAGGGATTCCTGCAACCCGATGGCACCTAAAACATAAAAACGAGGCCTACCCCAAAGTAATGTGCCAAACGGTTCCAGGTTATGTTCTTAGGTTGACAGGCGAGGTGTTTAATGTCTAGTCGAGAAACTCTGGGAGCCTCACACTCAGGGCGTAAATAGCCTTCACCCCAAACAAAAAAAAAAAAAGGAAAATTATCTTGGTATTTTGAATATTCTAATAATATAAACTTAATAAAGGTATAATGAAATGAATAGTAATTAACACATGTACGAGAAGAATGCCTGAGGTTAAGTAGATAGTGCATACCATATTTTCAATTTCCCATCAAAAGGGTATTCACGTTTAACCACATCCTGAAGGTATAGTTACAAGTCTAGTAGCCTTGAAAATTCTCCCCCTTTTACTTACAACCCTTAATATTACAAATCCGTCAAATCATATCATATACTCGTAAAGCTAGTGAAAATCTACCCTGCTATGAAATGCTTCCACGAAACAACCTATTTAAAAACCACAAACAAACGGATGTATTTCACATCTTTTCTATAGACTTGCATGCATTACTCGTACTAGACCAACATAGTGAGGGTGGTATTAGGTAGCTTAAAGTTTGACCATCCAAATCAACAATAATCGTATAAATCCAATCAAATTCCATGCGAATTCAGCATCGAACAAAGTGTGTCACATACTCGTATCAAATACCATTCTACAAGAATGTAAGAAGGGTTGCAAAAATATGTGACACACGATCGTTATTTGGTGAAAATAATTCGCTATACTGCTGGTAAGTTGTTTCTCTTCACTCCATCAAATAATCTTTCGACGTTGTTAAGTAAGTTATAAAACTAGAAGAGGCGTCAAATTGTGATAAATCGGAATTCAAATCAAAATCAAGTAGAGCGTGCTATTGTGTCTCACCCTAGTTAGGAGTAATTTGCATGCAAGGGTTGAATGTGGTACAACACACGAAATAAGCAGATGTGATATAGGTGTAGAGCATGGGGACACACATGCATATGTTTGGTACATTTGTGCTGATCCGATTGTAGTCAACCCTCCTGTTACCAATCATTGTTGTGAAATGAGGTATGGACAGAATAGGTAGAATGCACGGTAATCGAATGCTTTGCTCAGAAGGGATTGACTTTAATGACAAATTTCTTGCTATTAGTCAGCGGGTTTTCACATATTATGTCACCTTATGAGATTGATGGATGAATAGATGTACGAACGTATGTTGTAATTGAACGTGCTTACATTTTTAATGAGATATTCTGACGGAATGGATTATATGCTCATGAGAAATTTATTTCAGGTTGTATATGTACAAGTAAATTAAGATGTATATGTTGAACTTTAAGGTTCTTAATTAATTTTGTAAATATAGAAATTAATCATTTCAAAGATATGGCAGTGTAACAGAAATTCACTAATTATAACAATGTCGTTATAATAATTACGCTCTGAGGGGATCCGCTACAAAAACCTTCGGGCAAGCCTGATCGGTGCCTAATAATGATTCAACGCATCCCATAGCTATAATTCGAATAACAATTCAATTTTTATTAGAGTAAAGAAGACTCCATCGCGAAAAAGTATGATAGTCCTTAACCAAAGTAGATTCGTTCAGATCACTAATGCTTAAAGCTTCAAGTGCCTTCCATCTCCATTGAGAGGAAGAGAGCTGAGAAAATGCATGGGAGATGCTCCACAGGCCCTGATTGCCCTCATGCCACTCTTTCCATAACCATCTCCCGAGTGATCCTTCCAGAACTTGGAGACAGAGCCTGTGTAGCAAAGAAAGACCATAGTTAGTCTCAAGCCCTATATACTGGTGATCACTGACTGAATAGTTCTTTAGAACTCTCCAGCTGTGTACTTTTGGGACTAGGGGTTCTAATGCAAATGCTACATCTACATAGTTCCAACGCAGCCTCAGTGGTAGAAAGTAAGGGCGTTGCTGGTGTTTCACACAACAAGCCCAGCTCTGGCTGCCATGTTGAAGACTAGTTTTCTTTTAGCATTTGACAGAGGCAGGCTCCATTCATCGACTTCCATATTAATATCTCCTCCAACGAGAACACGCTATTTTGCACAAGAGACGGCGTTTTTCATAGCGTCGAGTCTGGCCTGAAAGGACAGGAACGGTTCATTCAGGGTAAGATACTTACGAAAGAGTGTTGTATCCATATATCGACCCCACGAAAAGCTACCCTTCTACCCCACGAAAAGCTACCCTTCTACTCTGCACGCACATATAAGCGCTGTCTCGCACCCAGATGGCGGTAGTAACAGAATCATCAGGGAACCATGCCCCGACAAACTACCGCCATAATGCTGCTCGCTGAACAGCAAGAAGTTGGATTTTATCTTATTCACAAACTGCTCCGGCAGATTTCGGGCTACAGTACTACGGTTCAAGTTTATTCGGCAAAATACGGATCATTGCAGCGCTGTTTCGCCCCTAGCTAGGGTCTCCATGAGGACTTCCCTGTCCCTAGGACGTGCTTAAGTTTATCGACACTAAGGCCAGCGTTCTTACATAGGGTGCAACATGTTTTGCCTGAGTATTGTTTGATTTTGTGTCCCACTTTACTACCCTTATAGTACAGTGGGCTCCTATCAGGTCCCTTTCATCCTTTTGCGGTATGGCCATAATTAAGGCAATTAAAGCAATGACGAGGTACTACTCTTCACCATATCCTACAGGCAACCTAGCCATTTCTTATTTTTCTCTTGCTATGCTTTTGTTGTGCCTCTTTTTCAGGAAGGTTAACGCTGACCATGCATTGCCCCCCTGGTGTTTGCTTGGGTGGGCCTTATTTCAACCTGAACTAAGCCATTTAATAGCGTCTTCCTCGGTCACTTCCGTGATGCAGTTAATGTCTTGATAACGAGCACTGCCATTGGCGCGAGCAAGGCTACATAAGCACTCCATCCGAAGGCCGTTTTCACTGCACTATAGAAAGAGTTCCTGTTCGTTGGCTCTGGCCTGAACTCCACCAAGAGACCTCCAGATCGGGTGGGCCGCACTCCTCTAATGGCAGTTTGTATATACTTCACTTGGCTTAACCACTCTTTTTACCTCTCGCAGAAAATTTGCGTAAGACTTACTATCTATGGGCTAGACCAATTGAGCCTACATTCTGAGAGATTTGCACCGTTGGTTGTCCATCGTTGTTGCATTAGGTGCTCCTTCATATTTAGGTTCCTAGAGAGGCTGCTGATTTTTCATGATTCAGGCAAGTTTTATGGCTAATTTTTTTAGCTACTTTGGATTGGATTATTTGTAAACCCTCTTTCGGCATGATGGGCTCCTTGTGGACTTTACTCTTCCTTTTTTTACGTGGTCTCCTTGGATTGGATTGGGCTGTAGGCTGTCCTTTTTCTAGTAATAGGAATTGGAATGACTGACGCTTAACATAGTGTCTTAGCCTTATGCTCTTTCTTTGCCATCAGCCAATTGCTTCTGTAGTGTCCAATCCTCTCTAAAAACTCCTCTAGCTCCAGGATGCCGAACATGACGCCCTTACTTTTTTTTTAGGACGCTGCAGCCGAACCTACACCACCAACTTAACGATGCAAACTTCAAACACACACCCGAACGAAGACGGTAAGATAGTTAATTTGAAGCCGTTCGCGCACGAATGCTTCCTTGCCACTATCGTGCAAACTAGCTTTGTCTAAAAAATCATGTCCAAAATGTCAATGTCATTACATAATTTTTTCTTCCGGGAACTTTCATTTCCTCAGGTATGTGTGGGCGGCACTTCACAAAGAACACTAGCCTCCAAGAATACGAGTAATTCTATCGACCAGCATTCCTTTGCGGACATGCATAAACCTTGGAGATCTGTCTGTGACAGCGATTGGCTAGACTATCGCGGTCTTGAATAGCTTTTCACCCCGAGGACCTGAAAAGGGGTCCAACTTGAATCATTTGACTTCAAGCTATTTGCTTTTATATTGTATTTCTCATAATTTACAAGATTTTAGTTTAAATTTAACTTATGACTTTATTTATGCACGAGGTTGTCATTTTTTTTTTTTTGTGAAATTCCAATTATTTATTCGATTTGTTACAAACACATTTATTGGAATCCTTCTTCCACTTTTATAAACCAGTCTTCTATATTGTCTATTGTTTCAATTCCAAAGACTTTGTATATACCCATGTTTTTAACATACCAAGAACCAGGCCCATATAAGGGCCTAGCTTTGCAATGTTTGGAGTGCCATCTTTGCAGGTTGTTGTCTGTCAGAAAGTTATACTGTTTTGAAGGAGAGTTTGCCGCATGGTCTGTCGATAAATAAGTATTTTCTTGATCATATTAACGCAGTCTGATTTTAAAGTGAAATTTACGAATGACAGGATACTAAGACGGGAGTTGTCGATTAAGGCTTGGTATTCTAGTCGAAAGTCAGCCAAAGGCCTTTTGCTCTCTTACTCACTTTTATCGGCTCTGAGTCAATATGTAGCACTTATGTATGCTGGGGTCGTTGTTTCGTTATGTTGTTGTTGAGTTTTATCTGTGATTTGAAAAACATTCCAAAAGAGTGTTAATGGATGTTTGTATTTTTGGGGTAATGACTTCTAAAACATATATAGGATATTGAGTAGACTAGGCAAAGGCATAATATACAAACCATAAAGAATTGATGCCATTGTCAGTTTACAACTATTCTGTACTTAATACTGGCTTTATTACGTAGGGGCAAGAAGTCGTGGTTGATTTGGGGGACTTTCATTTGATTTTAACCTGCTGTAAGCCTCCTAAATTCCCTGATTCCCATCTGGGAAGCTCACGGCAGATTTTCTGCGTGAAAAAATTGAAAATTCTTCACGTGGGCGCCAACGGTCACTTTTCTTTGGCACAAGTTGAAGTGGGCTTGCCCATGGACTGCTTCAAGGCTGACAAACTCCGAGGTCATGCAGAAAATTAAACTCTGGTTTTGCTTTGCGCAATTTTCCTAGTGATAGTCTCTTTGCCCGCACAGCTACAGATGATCAATTTTTTAAATGTGGTGGTAGACACCGTGGTTTATGACTTTTTAAATAATGTCAGGAAGAGTAAGATCACGATATCTTTTTAAAAGATGATGATAAGGTTCACATGATGAAATGTTCCATAATCTACCTCTGGCAGTCTCTGGAATATCACCCATGGATTTAAGGTTAAGTTTTGTCATTGAAGATTACTTTCCTTCGAAGATCCACCAACAAACTAAGATGGCGTAGTAAGTCCGCTCCAATGATGGGCTGTTGAACATTTGTAATAATGAATCTCTAAGGAAATGGTCGTCGTAAACCGAGTTTCAGTATCGAAAATTGTTCAGCGTATGGATCAATACGTGCGTTGTTGGCAGCATACAATCTGCACTTCTTCTTCTTTTTCTTAGCGCTGTTACGATAGGAATTTCTCTAACAATAAGGGAACATTATCGATCCACTACAACATAACTTTTCGAATATAAAAGAAAGTAGAACAGTAGAAACAAAAACCATGTTTCATAGAAAATGTAACGGTGGAAACAACAACCACGTTCAAGTTTTCATAGAAAATGTTACAGTGGAAACAACAACCTCGTTTCATAGAAAATGGAACAGTGGAAACAACAACCACGTACAAGTTTTCATGGAAAATGTTACAGGAGAAACAACAACCTCGTTTCATAGAAAATGTAACAGTGGAAACAACAACCACGTACAAGTTTTCATAGAAAATGTTACAGGAGAAACAACAACCTCGTTTCATAGAAAATGTAACAGTGGAAACAACAACCTCGTACAACTGCTCCAATACAACAACCTTATTTAGAAACTTTGATTATAAATATCCAAGACAATCGCAACGGCAATGAGGTGCAAATTAATTCTTTCTCACACTTTAGGAAATGACAATTTTGTTGAGCAAGCAAAAATAACGTATACAAACAGCGAAACAGGCTAGGAAAATTCAAGCGACTATCATTCGTTGCTTCAAGTGGTTGGCTTCGCCCACTCATCTATTTTAAAAGCCAGTTGGCCTTGCGCCTGGTCTTGTCTAGTTGGCCTTGCCCCTAGACTAATTTCCTTCGAACCTTTCTATTGGTTGGCTTTGCCTAACAGATTGGTTGAAAAGCAGTTGGCCTTGCACCTGGTTTTGACTAGTTGGCCTTGCGCCTAGACAAATTCTTCGAAACTTTCTGTTGGTTTGCTTTGCCTAACAGATTCGCTGAAAACCAGTTTGCCTTGCGCCTGGTTTTGTCTAGTTCGCTTGAGCGCCTAGACCCGTCTCTTCATACCTAGGTGCTCTGGTTGGCTATTTGCCTAGAGCCCTAGATGCCACCAGGACCAAGTTTGGCAGAGGCCATTGCAGCGGACCCCCAAGCCGGCCCCAAACCAATCAGCATCGCTGAATACCGGGCCCGGCTGAAGAAGCGGCTCGATACCAAGATGGTAGATGGCAAACCACCGGAACTGTGTGGAGGCTGGCAGATGCAGTTATGACAACGCGCCTGCGAAGCAAATGATTCGCCATGGTCGCAACAACTGCAGCGGAGAGCGACAAGTTCCGGCCCTGGTAAGTGAACTGCGGCAGGAGTACCGGCGTCGAAAGGAAATTCAACGACAGACCGGGAAGGGCAAGGTGTCCCAACCACGACACACCGAACAGGCGGCCCCCGCCCAACAAGGTAACATTCAAAATAAAACAGGACGACAGCAGAAAACAACCTCGCAGTCCAATAGTTATTAAGTTGAAATGTATAAATTATAAATATAGAACAGATAAAATTTAAATAAAAAATAAAATATGATTACAATAGCAAGACCATATCTTTAACTGGAGTGCGATGAAAGAGTCCGAGTGGGGAATTGATAAAGGTAAGTGTGTTCGAGTGAGCAAAAACGGCTTTATGGCTCGAATAATATTGCCATATAAAATAAGAATATAACAGCGCTACAGCCCCCCTTCGACCTTCGCTTCTTGCAAATAGCGCCTCCAACTGTCTCAGTCCATTGACCACGTCCTTCAATTTTGAAATCCGAACAGCGATGAACTCTCTTCATCGACCGAGTCAGTTTCCCCATTGGTCTCCAAAGTTCAGTTCTCCCAACGAATACCTTTTTGGGTATTCGTTGTTCGTCCATACGCCCATTGCAGCTTTAACAGTCTTACAATTACTGAGACCTCCGGCTCGCCAAAAGTTTCACACAGCTCATGGTCTAGCTCCGCTCCGATTAATGGCCTCAGGACCCGTGGTTCAAAGGCGTTCAATATATTTGCGGATGCTTGGGTAAGGATCTATGTTTCACACCCATAGCATAACAAAGGTTCTATCACAGATTTTTATACTTGGAGCTTTGTTTTCCTATGCATGCAGTTGGTTTTCAAGATCGTCAAAACTGAATAAAATATTTTTTTTGTGAGCTGTATTCTTCGGCGTATTTCGTCTCTTTCACTGCTCGTTTTCGTTATTTTAGCGCCTAAATACACAAATCCGCTGACATTTTCGATACTGTATTCGCCAAGTGTGATATTTTGTGTATTTGAAAATATTTTGCACGCCGTACAAAGTAGGGATATGCCTCTATAATTTTTCACTGCAGCTTGCCATCTTATTTGTGGATAGGGAATATAATTGAGCGGCTCCACTTTTTCGGCAAAAGTTTTTTTGCCAAATTTGCTAGATGACTTTGTGAATAGCTTTATGCTGCCACCATATTTGATGAGCTCCACTGGAATTTTATCGGTACCCGGCGCTTTATTAGTCCTTTGGGCTTTGATGCTGGGACAAATATCATCATTGGTGGGCCAGTGGAAGCTCTCCGCAGACATTTATAGGTTTCGATGTTTTGTAGCTGTGCGGGGGTTAATCCGCCACCACCATATTTAACAAGCTGCACTGGAAATTTATCGATCCCCGGTGCCCTATAATTCTTTTGGGCTTTGATGGAGGAAAAGCTGCATGCGGAGTATGTGGGGCCGATGGGAGCTCTCCGGGAATATCTATAGGCTTCGATGTTCTGGAGCTGTGCGGAAGATTAAGTAGATTCTTGAAATATAACACCTATCTTTCCTTGATCTTGGTTTCATTAGCGATGATATTGCTGATGTCATCACGACAGAGCGTGGTTTTTGGCTGATAACCACTTTCAGGCTTTTAACTGCTTTGCATGCTTGTCTTGTGTTGTTGCTCACCAAACTTACAGCTATACTTCTCAATCGGTGGTCATAGTATTTTCTTTTCTTAATTCAAATTATCTTATTCGCTACTTTTCTGAGATTTTCATAATATTCCCTCATTGTCCTGGTTTTTCTACTTACGTTATCTTTGTACGCCTGATCTTTTCTGTCTAACGCATTCCGGCACTCATCGTCGGACCAATCATTTCTCTTGCGCCGAGTTTGATGTCCGATCTTCTGTTCTGCTACGTTCTTAGTAACCAATTTCACTTCCATCCAAAACTCGTTGCATGTCTTTAACGATGCGTCTGATAAGATGGGAGCAGTGTTGCCAAACATGTGATTTAAGTCGTATTCATACGACCTTTTAAGCCCTGGTACGATTTACGATCGTGTGTTCAAAATCGTACGCAAAATATACGACCTCCTTGAATAATTAGAATCTTCACAATAAAGTGAAAAATAGAATCAAACAAGTTGATTTGTTTATGTGAACGGAGCATGAACTTCTTTATCATTTTTACAAGCGCATCCAAAAACTATTTTTCGGACCCATCCAGAAACGACCTTGCCTAGTTGCCACCGGTTGGGGAATCCTCTGTACAATATCCACATTGCAGTGGTTGGGCTCTTATTAGTTTGGTATTGTGTGCCCTTGTGAGTAACGGGAGACAAGTTCTGCGGAGAAACGTGTAGGAATATTTCGATTGTTGGAACATATTCAGCGCATTTTTTGTTATTTTCCTTCTCTAATCGTTTGAGGGTTTTTGCGGTGCTAATTTTCAATCTAGTGCCAAAACTTTTAAGAGCGTTTTGCTTGGAAAATCCAGGTTGTAGTTAGATCCACTCGTACACAAAGAGTTTTAATCTATTAAAAGGAATACGAGTTATGGCAATTAGGTAATGAGACTTTATTGCCGCGCTTGTGGTAAACCTGCGACCATGAAACTCCCTTCTCCTTCCCCGGCATCCTTCCCTTCTCCATTGATGTATTTAACCATCGCTCTAGCTTTTTTAGTTCGCTTTCTGTGTCGTGTTGAGTAGACGTGTGTTGGTGGTCCTCGTCTCGAAAATTGAGAAACGAAATCAAGAGCAACGCGTCGCGATGAAATTTTGCGCCAGATAGGCGAAACAGCTTCGGAAACGTACGCTAAAATTGTAAAAGTGCATGGTGATAGTGCTCTTGGTCGTGCCCATGTGTTTTGATGGCATAAAGAGTTTAAGGAGGGGCGTGAAAGCGTAGAAGACGTGGTGCGGAGCGGGAAACCAGTCAAGGTGTGGACTGACGCGAATGCGCACCGCGTGCGCGCCCTAATCCATGAATATCGGCGTTTAACAGTTCGATTTTGGGATGAAAAAGTTGTGCGCGAATATGGTTCCAAAGAACCACACGGTCCTTAGCGTGTCCCAGTATTTGGCCTCTAAAGGGATTGCCGTGTTGCAACAGCCCGATATGTCACCCTGTGACTTTTTTTGTTCCCTAAAACAAAATCAGTGGTCAAAGGAACCCATTTAGAGTCGATTACGGACATCCAGGTGGCCGTGACGAAGGTACTCGCGGACATTCCAGTCGAAGCATTCCAGAAATGTTACGAAGCATGAAAAACGCACTGGAATCGCTGTATAGCTGCCCAAGGGGATTACTTAGAAGGGGATGACAGAGTTGTAGAATAATTTTTCATGGAATCAGTCTCATTACTTAATTGGCACACCTCGTATTGTGATAACTTCATTGTGCAGAAAATACTCAGATAATGATGAAAATTTGACTATATTTGAAAACGATAGAAGGTCTACCCTTGTTAGAAGGAAAGTGCTGGTATCTGAAGAGATCTTTTAACGGATCGAAACTTTATATTTTTCACAAATATAATTTTTTTTACTGGAATTAAAAATGAAATATTCAAAAAGCTATAGGGAAATGATATAATCGTAATAATTTTCCAATTTTTAAACGGCTGAAGTTACCATATTCGTTTCAAGGGCAAACGAATTGTATATGTTGTAATGATAATTGCTTAAGTTGCCCAAAAATTGTTTACCTTAGATATTTCCCTAAGCGTAAAAGGATGCCCATTCTATTTCGATTTTTTTTTCGTTATTTTGATGAGCAAATTGTCGATGGATATTTTTCTTGCACAATATATTCTTTCCGGATATTTTGTCGCACATATTTTGAATGTAGAGCTTGAACCTTGTCACCCTTTGCTGCTTCCTGCAATTTATTAGAATGGGAGCTGTTTCTATGTCATTTCGATCACGCAATTAATTTCCATATTTCAGCTATTTAATTGACGGTTTTGTTTTGAGCCGTACATTTTGAATCTTCTGGTGCTCGTTCTAATGCAATTATGTACGTACTTATATTTTTTTTAGTTTATTTGTGAATAACTCTTCAAAAACGACAAGAATTGCCAAAATCAGATCGACCAAAACACAGAACAGAAAAATATCGTCGAGATTAGGCGGAATAAGACATTTTTAAGAAGTGGCTAAAACCGGGTCCTGACGTATTGAAAGGCAAATGCAGTGCCTATGACTCTATTTTAGCAGCAGAACTTAGTGTTCTGAAAACGCATGCAAATAGGCAAAAACATCTTGAGGCCATGAAAAGATTACCAGCTACTAGTAAGCAAATATCAGCGCTAGCATCAATTGTGACAAAAAAGACCCACCAAACGTACGCTCAAACGCAGAAGTCCAATTGACCGGTTTTTTAATCGAACATATTTTGGCATTCAAAGTTGCAGACCACTTGACAGAATTACTGAAGATCATATTCCCTGCTTCAAAGATAGCGTAACAAATATCTTAAACAAGTTGAGTAAGCAGGAGAGTGCGCCTACCAGAAGGTCTTTGTAAATATTCTAGGGTTAGAAACAAGATTTCTAATAGCGTGAATTGATAACTTGAATTATTCATCCAATACTTGGATATGAAATCGTTCAAATTTATGCAAAAGATGCACAGTTTCTTTCATAAGCACAGTGCAGCCGCCATTTTGATCTAGCTTAAATGATTTTTTTGAATGCTCGGCCGATTGAGTATATTCATGTTAAACACTATTAGTTAAATTTTCATGAAAATTGAAAGAAAATAAAAGTGCTTAGGTCTATTTGAAATATGTATCAACCATAAACACGTGTTATTGTTGTTGTAATTCCATACAATTGAAAGGGCTATAACTCACTTGATTATGATTTGATCTCAATTAAATTTTGTAAACACAAATATCTTATATCAGTCTATATAATTGCAAAATTTCAAGAAGTTCAAAGGTACGGTTTTGATTTTATGGGCGAAAACGTAAAACCCAGAAAGCATACTATTACTAACAAAGTCGAGTGAATTTCGGTTTCTAAGGCATTTGTTGCCCGTGTACTCATAAAGGCCCACATGCTTTATAATTTTCGGCTCAAAGGTGTCAAATCGCGAGGGGGGGGACACCAATTTTTGGTACATTTTGCCTTCCCCTGGACCCCCTAATTCATAAAATGATTTTTTTATTTCAGATTCTAAAAGTTCTAATCAAGACCTTTCATTTGATACCCCACTCGACTACCTTTGATTCAAAAAAATGTTTAAGGGCTAATTCGTTATTAACTTTTGAGAGACTATCACTTCTGACCTTTTCACGAAGTTTGAGCATTCTAGCTTCTATAGTTTCTGAGGAAATTAGCTGTGACGCACGGACAGACGGACGGACAGACAGGTCGCGAAACTAGTAGTTCTTGTAAAAAATTTATTTACAAAGACCTAAAAAGAACCAAAGCAACTGCTATTGCCACAGCGGTCATAGGAGCGAGTGAAAAAGAAACCTCAGCGCCAAAATCAAAACTAACTAAGTTTAGTGTGATAATTGATAAGTCCACTGATATATAACAACGTCTTGTGTTGTTGTGAGATTTTATGACGAAGAATCAAAACAAATTGTAAGTCGATTTTGGGAGCTGTCGAAAGTATTTGAGTCTTCAACTCCAGACTTAGCTAACGAAAGAGCCAACGGCAAAAACTTGTTTGACGCTCTTATAAGATCGTTCAAAACATTCCAATGGCTAACTTAATCGGATTTGCGGCTGATGGGTGCAATGTGATGATGGAGAGAATGATACAGTTTCCAGTCGCCTTAAATAGCGTTTTCCCGGTATAGTAGTGATGAAGTGTGATTGGCACTCTGCACATCTGTGTGCCTCTCAAGCTTGTAAAGAGCTGCCAAGAAGATCCGAGGATTTAACTCGAGAAATATACGCTTTTTTTCAAAGGTAGTTTCAAAGAGACAGTGTCAGTTTACAGAGTTCCAAGAATTTTTTGAATTGAAACCACACAAAATGCTCCGTCCATCGCAGACTCGTTGGCTTTTCCTTGTTGCGGTAGTAGAGAGAATACTCGAGCAGTGGAATGCATTGAAATTTTTTTTCTATACGAAAACATGGCTAAGCGAGAAGCTTGTTTCAATACAAATTATATTTAACAACCTTAATGATCCGTTCTTCAAACTATATTTCAATTTTCTAGTCTGGGTTTTACCTAAATTCATGGCGTTCAATTAGTGCTTTCAATCCGAGAGTGTTTTGATAAATCCACTTAATGACAAAGTTCGGCAAATATACCAAGAAATAGACATGAACCTTGGAGTAGTTAACATAGAAAATCGAGAAAAGTGTCTGAAAAACAACCAGCTATACCTAGGCGTTAGGGTTATGAATGATCTGAAGAGTCCAGAGCTTTTGAAAAATAAGTCTGAACTTGACAAATTTTTTAATGTTTGTCGCAATTTTCTTGTAACGAGCACTAAAGATATTAGAAACCAGTATCGCATGAATGGCCCTCTACTTTCAAAACTTTCTATGCTACATGCTCCGAGTGCTGCGTCGGCAAAATTTAGAGAAACTGCTCTCTCTCTCTATTCCCACTGATCCAGTTACTACCTAGGGTAGTGCTGGAGGATAACACCAACTTAATACAAAAAATCGATGATTAATAGGGGAACCTTCCAGTAATATTTAGTGAACTAGACCTGACTTTACCGGTAGACAAATTTTGGAGTGCGCTTTATTTATGTGAAGATTACAAAGAACTGTCGCAGTTCACTCTGGACAGTTTATGCATTCCCCATTCTCATGTCCAATGCGAAAGAATATTCAGTCGCAGTAATTTAATGAAAACAAAAGTTCGCAATAAACTGATGACAGACACAGTGAATGAAGCATTGTTGGCTGCACAGCATATTAAAGAAGCAGGAACATGCATCGACTTCCAGCCATCTAACGAGATATTAAGCAAGATAAATTCAAGCATGTTTAAAAAAAATTAAAACTTCGGCTTCTGCGACTACCGTAGCGATCATTGACTCTGATAGTGAATGAATAACCCTGTTTATTGGCTCGCGAATAAGTACCCAACTTCGTGAAACAACAAAATTTGCGTGTAATATCGAATTATTATTAATCTAGGCAATAAATAAAATGGTATTTAAGTCAATTGATATTGTTTCACTGAAATCTCACTGTGCACGGTTTATTTTCCAAAAATATCCCCTGAAATACCATTTTTTCAAGTTTTTGGTACGTTGTTTGGAGTCTTGCGATGTCAAATTTTCGTAGCGGGCTGGTCTTCGCCGAATATGTCTTTGACGTACGGTATGTACGGACGTCAAGGATGCTCGAGGCCCAACGTTGTTGAATCAAAACATGGTCGATCTGGTTTTGTGTATTGCCATCCCGTGATACCCAGGTCATTTTATGAATGCGCCGATGTGGATAGCAAGTCGAACGTATGGCTAGATTTCTGCTACATGCAAAGTCAATCAGGCGCTGGTCGTTGTCATTTGTTTCATCGTGGAGGCTACATCCTCCAGCCGTTCCCCGATGAGATAGCTCATTGCCAACCTTAGCGTTGAAATTACCCAAAATTATTTTTGGTTCGGTTATAAAAAGAAACAAGTTCTTTAATTTGACCATCTGCGCTGCCTTTACTTTGGCCGAATACCAACTTGGCTCTACTCCCCCAAATATTGAAATTTTACTTCATAGCGATTCCAATTCCACTTCAGTTTCTTAAACTATTAAATTGGATGATTCTTCCATCTGGGATATATTGGATGGTCTGAAAAGTATTGAGCCTTTATTCTCACTAGATGGTGTTCGTTGTCATATATCGGGCAGTACTATTCGGATTGAGTCAAATTTACATGCGTTTGAAAGGTGACACTCCAGTCTACAATTTTCATGTGGAAAGTTTTGTATTTAGTTATTCGCGTCAAAAGTTGTATTCATTTAAAATTGAGTGAAATTTCTGAAAAACCGTTATATTTTACAATATCACTACGACCGAGGTGAGAGTCCATCGCAGGCTCGTGAAAAAATTTAATGAGTCTACGGTTAAGATACTTTATCAAAAGCCCCAGCCAAGAAATGGTTCGCTCGCTTTCGTTCTGGGAATTTTGATTTCAAAGATGCACCCGCTCAGGTCGACCAACCACTGAAAAAGTCGATGAAGTCTTACAAAAAATTGAAGAAGACCGACACATAACCGGCCATGACATTGCTAAGGAACTGAATATCCATCACCAAACAGTTTTGAACGATTTGCGTAAGGCTGGATACACAAAGAACCTCGAAGTTTGGGTGCCGCATGAATTATAACAAAAAAATTTGATCGATCGAATTTCCATCTGCGAAATGCTAATAAAACGCAAAGAAACCGAGCCGTTTTTGAAGCAAATCATTAGGGGCGATCAAAAGGGGGTAAGATACGAGAATGTCGCTCGAAAAATGTCATGGCCAAAAAAAGGTGAATCATCACAAACGACTTCAAAGCCAAGATTGACACCAAATAAGGTTATGCTGTTTATATGGTGGGATTGGAGGGAATTGTTTATCATGATGTGCTAGAACCTGGCCGAAGACTCAATTCGGCTCTGTACTATCAGCAATAAACCAGATTGCAACAAGCTATTCAAAAAAGCCGGCCAGAATTGATCAATAGAAAGGGCGTTGTCTTCTATCATGACAATGCCAGACCACACACATCTTTGATGACCCGGCAAAAATTGATAGAGCTTGGCTGGGAAGTTTTGATGCATCCACCGTATAGTCCAGACGTTGCACCATCAGGCTACCATTTGTTTCGGTCTCTGCAAAACTTCCTGAGTGAAAAGTAATTCACTTCAAAAAGGGACTGTGAAAATCACTTGGCCAAGTTTTTCGCCGATAAACTACAGAAGTTTTACACAGATGGAATAATGGCTTTACCCAGAAAATGGCAAAAGGGTCATAGATAATTATGGACAATATATACTTAATAAAATCATTTTAAATAAAAGGAACATTCAATCGAAAAATGACAAAAAGGCTCAATACTTTTTAGACTTACCAATATCTTCATTCTTTGAATTTTCTTTCAAAGTGACCATTTTAACAGGGGCCTCTGAATCTCGAATAATGTAAAGACTGCTTAATGAACCGAGAAATTCGCCAAATCACCGTAATGCGTAACTTTCCCGTGATAAAATAAACTCCCACTCATCCCAAAAGATAACTTTGAATTGGGTTTTGACGGTCTCAAATAATGTGTTGGAAAATCTGCTCTCATCTTTCAGTTGGCCATTTGACTTAACTTTTTTTCTTCAGAAATATGAAGGTGCGTCCCGCACTGATATAAACATGAGTGCCATCCGACTGTCTATACTCGTAATTATGCACTGCAACTAATAATGTGCAAGCTTAAAGCTTTCGCAAAAAATCATCAAATTCTCCACAGATAATCTGAAACTCAAAATTAATATAAAATTGAGTCGATTTTGCACATTTAACGAATCAATTGTTCGAAAATAGTAGTAGTCAAAGTTGGGCGAAGATGAAAATTTAATTGAGCAAGACCGGAACATTAATCAAGACGTGAATTCGCTATTGAAAAAAAACTTCATTTATGATGACTTGACTTACCCAGGTACAATTGGACAATGGAAATTCAAATCAACATCTGATTGACCCAATTTCGTATTGAATACATCTTTAACCAACTCCTAACCTACTTCACAGAAATTTTCTTGTCTCTTCTTCCTCATTTTACATTTTTTGCAAGATTATGAATGCATTGTATTTCTGCCGAACTGAACACACATCACATCATTAAAAAAAAATTTTAAATTTTGTGCAGTCAACCATTCATGCATTCACCAAATGATTACCGCCACCATCAGCCCACTCACCATCCACAAACACACGTAAATACGGCAGTCCTGCTTGCAAAAGATAATTTTCATGTTCTAGATTTTCACGTTGAGTGTATATTAAATTTTATAACTTGCAAAAATTTCGTGAGAAAGTGTGCCATATGCGCGTTTATTAACTTGAGAGTGTTTTGGACTGCTTTTTCGAGTTCTTTTTACCATTCATTGTTGAGCGCATTACATTGTGCAGATTTGGGGTAAGATGGGTGGAACAAAAAGGGTCTAAGGTTACACCTGAGAAAAAAATTAAGGAAGGTTTGGATATTTTTTTTGGTGCTGTTATATCTTTCTGGGATTTAGATAAAGGAGTTGTGTAAATTGAGACCCGTAGTTGAAAGATGATACGAGAATTATCTTCCGGATTTCAGTTTTTGCGGCCAGCGAGTAAGGAAGCGGAAATTTAAAGGTGATACCGATAAGGGATGATATGATAAAGTTAATTGTGTAGATATAATTTTTGCCACCGGAACTAATTTCGTTAGTGAAAAAAGATTCATCTAACTTTCTTTTTCTTAAAATACGATAGCATTACATCCTTTGGTTAGTCAATTAAAATCTATTTATTCAGTCGCATTTTATTTTCCGTACAAAATTCACAAAAAATTCACTTATTTCCACCTACAAACTTCTACACCGACATATTCCAAAGCCAGTACAAAATCCACTCCGTGATCCTCTTAAAACACAATCCTGATTGCAAGCCTCATCACCATCACTATACGGAGCCATAGGATCACAAGGAGATTGGCGTTTCACCCTGAAGACATCTTCCCCAACAGCCAGCGGCTCCTCCTTAAGCAAATCACTTGAATTTTCAATCGTAAATGCCCGCGATTGCATTAAACTTAAGACAATTATGAATGCAAAAAGTGAAAGCTTTATCCACGATATCTTTAACATCTTAATGAAATCCGAAGAACGGTTAATGCCAAACTAATAATGAGTAAATCGCATTCGACACTTAAATATTACTGAGTGCTTGCAAATTCGTTTTGACTAAGCGCAGAAGTGAAATCGGTGATAAGACCAATGTGTGAAAATGTTGTAATAAAAGTATTTTGATAAGACTCTTTTAATGCGTTATATATAGACACAGATTGTTTGGTGTTAGGGCGGGAAATAGATAGAAAAGTCCACAATAAAAAATATTAATGAGGGCATTATTGCTAAAGGTCGCCAAAAGTATGATAATGAATCATATTTAATCGCATTACTTATGTTTGGGAACAAGAACTTTTAACAGTCAACGTAAATATTTACTGTGGTAAAGTTGTTTGGTTTTTTGATGATTAAGTTTTTTGTTTGAAGAAATAAACTTATTGACGACTAAGGCATAGGAAGAAAAAGTGTTTCTTTGCTAAACGCATTGCGTTTTTTAATCAAAATTAAATCAAAGTTGCGTGGGGAACCCGAAGAAAAAAATATTGGACGCGGTTTAGTGGGGATACCCGTGAAGGGGGCTGTTTTGAAGTCAATTATTTTGAGTCACGCCTAATAAATTATCTCGGTTTCTGACGCCACAGCGGGTAGGAATAGGTCCCATTTCTAAATTTCACATTGAAAAATTTGTCAGGCTCAAAGTTCGACCTTACTCAATTCCTTTCAAAAACAATATCCACATCTGTACGAATATACATACTTTGCACCGCCTATATGATATGAGCCACCTAACATTGTAAAATTGCTGAAAAAATTGTAGCAATTCTCGGTTTTTATCATTCTCTAGCTTGTATCTATTTTGTCATCGATTTTACAGAAAGTTCGTTGAAAACAGATTTGCATTGGAGAATTTTCTTTGCAATTATATCTCTTTTTATTTATTTATCTTCAGAAAGTAAAAGATTAGAACGTTTTGAAATCTCGAGATCAATTGCAAGAAATCGCAGAATCTATTGGCAACCAAGCCTTTGCCCGGCCTAAAAACTACGCAGTGGACTAGTTTGGCCTGCAAGGGAACGTACAACCGTCCAGGAATACCATCTCAGCACCTAAGGCGTCCCAATTAATTACTAGTTGGAAACTGATTTATGCTGATAAGGATGACTCCTGCTCTATTTGGGAATTCCTACGAGCCGAAAACATAGCTAGGATAACGCTTGATCGTGATTTCCACCCATCAACTCAGCAAACGACAGCACTCTTTACAGGCGAGCTCAACATTTGTTCTGGAAGTTTATCGAGACAGAGCTCAACTATGTCTGGAATCCGCTGAAACGGGTCGCACGCAGAGAATCTTCGCCGGTTGAGAGCCACTCCATTAACCAACAGCAACTTTGTAAAAGGTGTCAATCTCTTCATGAGACCGTGGAAATTACCACCCGTTGGAACTGCCACCAACTTGGGCATATTTTCACAGTGTGCCCGGCTGAGCCCACTGTCTTTTATTATCGCTGTGGCAAGGCCGATACATATGCCCCCGACTGCAAGAATTTTCCGAGATCACAAAACGTAGCAACGAGTGCCATGAAGACCCGACGGCACTCCTAGAGCTCAATCGAAAAGGAACTGAACCTGGCGCTGCTGCCAAACAAACTCCGGATACGGCCACATCCTTGCTGACCCACACCGCTGACCACAGTTCTCCCGAAGCTCCGCAGCCAACCTTAAATGCGACCGAACCGCATCCTCAAGGAAGTGGCTATGAACTGAGTGTCCCTTGGCATGTTTAGCCCTTTCATGTTTGACTGCGAGAGTATCTAGTTGCTTGTTGACGCATCTTCAATGAGAGAGTTGCTCCTACCACTTCTCCGAGGAGCAAGCGAGCCACCCGTCAGAGGTCTGAAGAAACGTGACGCAGTTGAGAAAAATGTTGAGTGCGATTAAGTTAGACTAATTATTGAATGATGACGTCCACCCATATGCACCAGTACAGATCTAAAAGAGTCGTATGGAAGGCTTAATTGATACTGTAGTTAGTGTTAGCTGCATAGCAGACGATTTTGCAAGAGAAGTGCTGAAAAATCACACGGGTTAAATCAGCACTTCACTATCTGGTTGAGTACGGTGGATGGAACTTGCCATCTATAGTTATACTTGGCCTCTGCAAATAAAGTAGATGGAGGTGGTGTTCTTGTAGCTGTTAGTAATACAGTACGTAGCTCTCTTTGTGCTGATTTTTGCTTTTCCCGTGTTGTGGATTGTGTGATTGTCAAGATCTTCCTTCCTAACAATACATCTTTGTTAGTTTCCTCTGTCTACATACCTAGTAACTCTCCTTTCCTCTTTCACGAGTTTTCCTCTTATGTCTTATTGCATCATCCGCAATCTTTAATTCTAGTATGCGATAATTTTAATTTGGGAACAGTGCAATGGACGAAAAACCTTCCTTTCTCTGTTTCATCAACCGATGCATCTTCTTTATCCCTCTCCTCGTTTCTATCACTCTGTTCACTATCGCGATTCAATAATATCCCTAGTGCTAATGGTCGGATACTTGACCTTGTTCTTTCTAACTTTCCCCTTAACTGTCTATCTGTTTCCACTGCATTAAATCCTCTAGTGGGTATTGATAGTCATCATCTGCCATTATCGCTCGATCTCTCCATTGCACCTTTGTCAAGTCGTACTTTTGCTTCTTCCCCAAAATTCAACTTCTTCAAAGCAAAATACGAAGCTCTAGCCTCCGAGCTGAGCTTGGTTGATTGGTAGGAGTTTTTTGCTAACTTGGAGTGTGAGGAAGATCTGAGTTAGTTTTATAATAACCTCTATGAGTTGATTAAACACTTCACACCTTTACAAGCTCTTCGCAAAGTAAAGCAGAAACCATGGCTACCTAAACAAGTACTTTGTGCCTTGAATGCTAAAAGTAAGGCACACCGCCGTTTCAAGCGTTGTGGTACGGAAGAAACCAGAGCCCGCTTTTGTGATCTGCGTCTTGTAGTAAAAAAAGGACTAAAGACTGCAATGAAAAACTACTTCAAAAGCTTGGAGAGTTCCCTCATGGCGAATAATGCGAAACCATTCTGGTCATACATTAGATCCTTCAAGGCCTCGTCTTCCGTCCCTCCTTCAGTCCACTGGAAAAATATAGTTAGCTCTTCTCCACAGGATATTTCCAACTTGTTCTCTCAGTTCTTCTCGTCAACTTTTATTCCTTCTTCTCATGTCTCCGATCCAGTTAATACACCCGTACTTCACTCCATTGACATTTCTTCACTTTTCACCGACCATATTGAAGTTGAATCCCTCATTAAGTCACTTAATCCTAATACATCATCTGGTCCTGATAGCTTACCGAATATTTTTGTCAAGTCATTTGCGTCTTCACTTTGTATCCCTCTGGCTTTTCTCTTCGACCTCAGTCTAAAGACTGGTATTTTCCCTACTTATTAGAAAAGAGCAAACGTTGTTCCTATTCTTCTGTGTCCAATTATCGTCGTATTTCTTAATTTCCTGTTTCCCGAAATAACTCGAGCGTCTGGTACATAATCGGCTTTCAGTTTCATTGAAGGAACAACTTGGGTTTCTCAAAGATCGCTCTACGACCTCAAATTTAATTGAATTCACCGAGTTCATTGCTAAGGCCCTAGACAATAGATTGCAGGTTGATATCATCTTCACTGACTCCTCGAAGGCCTTTGACACCTCTTATCATGGATGGACTTCTACCTGTCTTCTCGTAATAGGCCAATTGAAAAGTCCCTGCTCTGATACACAGATGGCGGTGCTAGTATTAAATCCATATGATTTTTAGTTAGTACCAACCTTCAAACGATACGTGTCAAAATTTGACAGCAGCCCGACCATTAGTTTGTGAGATATTGA
The DNA here is from genome assembly GCA_963969285.1 of Odontomyia ornata. Lineage (NCBI taxonomy): Eukaryota > Metazoa > Arthropoda > Insecta > Diptera > Stratiomyidae > Odontomyia > Odontomyia ornata. Next base: position 306,022,529 of record OZ017740.1, read on the forward strand.
GTTGTGAGTGTAGCTACTTTTGTTATTTGAAAAAAAATGAGAAAAAATAATTTCGTGTGCTGATAAAATATTGTGTTTTGAAGGGAAAAAATTCAGTTGAATCAAAATCTTGGCTTGCTGAAGAGTTTTCGGGGTCTGCACCAAGAAAATCAACCATCATTGATTAGTTTGCTAAGTTTAAACGTGATGAAATGAGCACCGAAGACGGCGAACGCAGTGGACGCCCAAAAGAGGCTGTCACCGAGGAAAAATCAAAAAAGGTCACAAAATAATTTTGAATGACCGTAAAGGGAAAGTTGATCGAGATAGCAAACATTGTGAAGATATCATCTGAAAGTGTACATCATATTATTCACGAATATTTGTACATGAGAAAGCTGTGTACAAAATGGGTACCGCGCGAGCTCATAATCGATCAAAAGCAACAACGTCCTAATTATTCCGAGCAGTGTTCAAGTGCAATAAACCTGAATTTTTGCATCGATATGTGACAATGGATGAAACATGGCTCCATCATTTCACTCCGGAGTCCAATCGATAGTCAGCTGAGTGGATTGCACACGATGAACCGAATCCAAAGCGAGGAAAAACACAACAGTCAGCTGCCAAGGTTATGGCATCAGTATTCTGGGATGCGCAAGGCATAAAATTCATTGATTACCTCCAAAAGGGCCGGACCATCAACAGCGATTATGATATAGCATTATTGGATCGTTTAAAGGAGGAAATCCGAAAAAAACACGGCCTAATTTGACCGGGGACAGTTGGCCTGTAATATGTTGTGTTAGTTACTGTGGAACTACCTCTATTCCATTCTATCCGTCCTTTGGTGTTTCTCAAGGCTCCATTTTAGGTCCCCTCTTATTCTTATTGTTCATAAATGATCTTCCTGTGGTTATCGTTTCCGATTAGCTACTGTATGCCGATGATTTTAAAGTCTTTCGAGCTATCAGGACTGTACAAGATTGTCAATATCTTCAGATGGACCTGATTGCACCAAGTAACTGGTGTTCGTCTAACTACCTCTGTCTCAATGTTGCCAAATGCTATAAAATGACTTTTAATCTAAATCATTCTCCGCTGACTTTCACCTATATGTTGAATGAAGTCTCACTCGCTGCTGTGAGTTCTGCTAAGGATCTTGGTGTTACTTTTGATCCTAAGCTCAATTTTGATGCACACATTCTAATCGTGACTACTAGGGCCTTGAAAATATTGGGACTTATTTTCAGGCATGCTCATAAATTTAACAATATATCTACCCCCGCCCGATTGTTTATCTGTCTTGTCCGTCCTATCCTCGAATATTGCTCTGCAGTTTGGTCTCCCCGACACTCCTACCTCATTAACTCGTTAGAGAATGTCCAACGTAAATTTACTCGTGTCTTGTTTTACAAATTCAAAGTCCCATATTAACCTTATGACTGTCGTTTATCCTTCTTACGTTTGTGTACTCTGTTATTCCGTCGCATGTATCTAGATCAGTGTTTTCTGTATCAACTCTGCCACAATCAAATTTCATTAACATTGTTTGCAGACTTACGTTTTCGTCAATCATCGCGTTCTTCTCGTGCAAAAAATTTTTTCGTGCCACTGTATGCCCGTACAAATTTATATTTTCATTTTCCCATTAGACGAATGGTAAGGAATCATGATAACCTTGAGCTTGGCCCTTTTTCCGACTCATACCTAGTTTTAAAATTGAGATTAAGATGCCTGAACTTTAAAAACCACCAATATCCAGAAGAGCCAGTTCATCATGACGAAAGCTAAGTACTTGGGTCACATCATAGGTCACGGTAACAATTAGGCCGACCCGGATAAGATAAAAGCCGATAAACGCCTTTCCTCTGCCTCAACCCAGCTAGCTGTTGCAGCGATTTCTGGGTTAATGCGGTTGGCACCAACGATTTATACGATTTATGCGTAAGGGACGGAAGTTCATCTGGGAAGCAGCTGGCTTGCGTGCCATTGAAGAGCTAAAGAAGAGACCGACAAAAGCTCCCGTACTACATAGCGCAGATTTAAACAAACCGTTCTAAGTCTATTGTGATGCGAAACAAAACAGAGTGGGAGCAATCTTAGTCCAGGTTACGGATTAGTGCCTATAGCCTTCATATCCCACAAGCTAGGCCCAGCTCAGCGGAACTGTCTCTGTCTCTGAGCAAGAATGTTTAGCAGCGGTGTTGGAGGTGAAGCGTTTTCGTTCAAATGTCAAAGGGCACCATTTTGAAATCGTTCTGGATCATGCGCCTCTGAAGTGGTTGATGAACCAATCTGGCTTACATGGCCGTCTGGCAAGATGGGCCTTGAAATTGTACGCGTCTAACTTTACGATGCGACGCTAGAAGTGAAGTTACCATGTGGTACCCGACACTTTATCGAGGGTATTCGCCCCGGAATGAGCCGACTTGGCTCGGGAGGAAGACAGTTCTCTATTGATTGGTCTTGACCACACCACCTTCAAGTTAGCAGGCCACATCCAGCTCAGCTAATGCACAACATTCAGGGCGTATAACGGAGGGTTTGTAACCAAAGGGGTAGGGCACGCATCCAGAGAGCACATACAGGAGGAGATACAGTGGAAATTGTGGGTGCCCGAAGAATTGGCCATCAATCTTATTAGGTGGCGGAACAAACTCTTCATTTAATTTTTTTAAGGCTTCAGCTCTCTGTATTATATTGAACCTCTCTTGAACCTTCGCTTCCTGCAAGAAGCGCCTCTAACTGTCTCGTGCCATTGATCACGTCCTCCAATCCGAGCAGCAATGAGCTGTTTCCTCCGTTTCCTCACTGGTCTCTGGCCTTCATTTCTCCCAGCGAATATCTTTTGAGCATCCGTTGTTCATCCATACGATTCATGTTTCCGGTCCATTGCAGCTTCCACAGTCTTAGAATCGTGGAGATTCCATCAAAAATTTTATGCAACTCATGGTTGTACCGAATTTGCCATTGGTCCCCGTCTAGCTTCGCTCCAATTAGTCGCTTCAGCACCCATCTTTCAAAGACGTTCAAAATGTGTGCGAATCATGTTTCACATCCATTGCGCAGGTCTTATCACAGGTTTGTATACTTGCAGCTGTGTTTTCTTGTGTATGCGGCTTGTCTTCAAGATCGTTGAAATTGTTATTTTAGCGCCTAAATACGAGTATACTAATGCGTCTACATTTTCAATTTTGTATTCGCCAAGTGTGATGTTTTGGGCATTTGAGATATTTTTCCTCGACTGCGTCATGAGCTTTATTTTATTCTCATTGATTTGTAGTTCTACTAGTTTGGCTTCGCTGTCGAGTTTCAAGAAAAGTTCTGTGCCGATTGTCAATGACCGTGACAACAAATTTGATGTCGGCCGAATAGGCTACCACTTGGCTTGACTTGTATAAAAACTGTGAATCGACCGGTAGCTTTCTACTAGCATGCCCCCTACGTGGTATTCAATTTTTAGCAAGGCTGAGTGAATTTTGATTTTCTAGGTAGGTACTGTTGCAGCCGCAGAAGTCACCGCAGTTGCAGACATTATATTTCAGCAGAACGGTGCATAGCCCGTGGTGGTATACTGATGCCGGCTAGCGCTCAGTCGTATCGTGGGACTTCCGGGACACCCTCTGCTCGTGCTGAGCCACCCTACATAAAAACATTAACACGAAGGGAAAAGGACGCGAAAGGGGGAGGTCAGATTGAGAAATGAAAAAAAATGTTTAACCTAAAACATTGTGGCCATTTTTAATTTAAATTAGAAAAAAACACACAACAACAATTTGTGAAAAAAAGAATAGTATCGTTAAACAAAACTAACCTCTTGGTTTTCAAATGAATTAAGAAAGTGATAAGGAAAATCGACAAGAATTATTATGCGAAAAGCTACAACAACCAACAAATTTGTAATATAATGAAAGGAAATAAAATGGAAAGCAAAAATGTGTGCATTACTCACCCCTATTGATGCTGCTGAGCGCTCGGCAAACGAAGGGGGGTTTGCTTTTAGGTAAATTTCTCGAGAGAAATTTACCTATTGCGGAGAGCATCATATATATATATATATATATATATATATATATATATATATATATATATATATATATATATATATATATATATATATATATATATATATATATATATGGGATATAACGAAATTTGTGACCACGATAGAGGTTGCAATTTTGCTTCGATTTTCACCAAATTTTCAGGAAAGGTGTATTGGGTAATTATCTCGGTTAAGTTCGTGAACCAGCTATATCAGCCGGGCAAAAACAAAATGGCGGCCATTTTAGACGAAAAATCGTGATTTCTGTTCTGACCAAAGTATAGCTCCGATTTGGATGAAATTTGGTACAAAGGTTCATTGCTGTATGTGATGAATCTCACAATAAAAAATCCAAAGTCGGTACGGCAGAAACAAAATGGCGGCCGCTCAAAGGTCGAAAAACGTGCAAAATTTTGTTGTTGTAATAGTGGTCAAAGCTTTCAACAGATTTTCATGAAACTTCATAACTTGATAGAAATTATAAGTATCTAAAGAATTACGTAAAAAAATTGGAGGTCAGGTTGCAAAAAACAAAATGGCGGCCAGTTAAAGGGCAAAATTTCAAAGGCTTTATAAAGTCGCAATTTTAATCCGACATATACGAAATTCGGTTTCAAGATAGACATTATTTAGGCCTACAGTCTTTGATATTTTGGTGATCATGCATGAGCAAATTTCAAAATGGCGGCCGTTTAAATATGCGTTTTTTCAGGTTTTTGTGGCCCTCTAGCGGTCACATTTTCCAGCGGATTTTGATGAAACTTGAGATTATGGATCTCTGTACTATGTTCTTGTATTATGCAGGAAATTATTGAAATTGAATGAAAAATAAAAAAGTCGAAACTTTAAAGCCTAATATTTTTAGCTGCCATTTTCTTTAAAAATTGAATTATTTTGCCCTGTCTAGAGTGAAACTTCTATTTGAACGAGATAGTACATTGGTTGATGAGTTCCTAGCATACAAAGATTTCAAATAATCCAAAATGAAATGCATGCATTCAAAATGGCGGCCCCCAAAGGTCAGAAGGCAAGCGCAATTCGCTATTTTAGTGCCAACTGAAATAATGAATATTTTTCATGATAACGTTTTAAATGACTTTACTTGATAGAATTTATAAACCAGACCATTTTAAGATATTGTAAAATCTTTTTAACAATCCCCTAAAAAAATTATAAAATCGCGACTTGTCTGTCTGTCCGTCCGTTTGTTCGTGCGTCAAAACAAGTTTTCTCGCAAACCACATGAGCCAGAATGAGGAAATTTTCTACGTAGGTCAAAAGTGGTGCCTCTTGAAATTTGCAGTGCAAGAAAATATTTTAAGGTATTTCAAGGGGGGTCTCCCCATACAGGGGGGTGGCATACAATTTTTTTTATTTCTGCAGCCAAGATTCTCAACAGATTCCGTTGAAACTTGAAATTATAAGTTATTAACGCAAGTTAATTTAATTTAATTATGCAAATCGAATGACAAATGAAAAAGTCGAAAATTTACAGCTTAATATTTTTAGCAGCCGATTTCAATAAAAATTAAAATGACGGCCCTCATAGTTCAGAAAAAAATTGAAAATGTATATATTAATGGCAACGCAAGTGCTGATTAAACTTTCATGGAAATCTTTTGAAATTAACTATTCGAGCTATTTAAGCCTTTGTGTGGTTACCACTGTAAACTGTGTAAACAGCAAATGCGAGAAGGGCGAAACCGGTATTTATATGTTTACAACAATTTATGATCCGCCGATTTTCAATATGTAATCCATACGTATGCAACTCAATTTAATTAGCAAAATATTCGCGCCCCGATAAAAGGTCTCTAAGAACGAACGTGGCCAGTTTTTTTTATGTTAATAAATACCCATGTGGTACTACGAAAATTGCAGAAAGAAGTTGAGTAGTAGGCAAGCCAAATTTTTTTTCGAAGCTTTATGCTACATACGAGAAATTTACCTTTCCGGCTGGTGCTGCCAACGGGGATTTTTTTCTTTTGCGTTAGCATAAAACACAAAAAAAAACAATATAAACTTTACTTTAATTTACAATCTACACAGCCACTAATCCGCTGTATGGCAGTTCATCCCCATTTTAATTCAAATAATCAATTCACGTCTACTTCAAATTAATTAATTCAAGTTTATTCTCTCTACAAAGGAGTTCGTCCACTGATATTCTTTTCATGTTTTTCTTTTTTTTAAATAGTTTAAGAATTCCGGTACTCGATTGTTCGGCTATTGTTAAAACTAGCACTTGCCACTTGATTTGTTCATACTTTATTTTTTTTTAGTTCAATCACTGTATACACTTGCTGTCGATTTTAAATTCCGTCCATTCGGTTTCGAAAGCATTTCATTGTCTATCTTCTGCTAAAAAGTCCGTCAACTGCACAAATTGTTTTTTCTTATTTACGACCGGCCTATAAAACTTTGAATTCTTCCGAACTCGCGATTTTTCATCCACGTACGAATTTTCTTACACTGTTCACCTCCGTCTCAAATAGATTCTTCGCTTTTCAACCGTCAATATTCCAAACTCAATCCCATCTCAACACTCGACACCGCCCAAAAAACTCCCTCTTCTTCGCATAACCAAATACTAACGGCCTTTTTTCCAGCATTTCACACCCAGAAAATCCAACCTCGTAATCATTTCATTTCCAATTGCCGTTGCCGCATCTGGGTAACGTGATCGAAGTTCAATACACTTCGATTGCGCTACCCACACATCTTGTTCGTATCGACAAAGGCAACAATTTCCATTTTGCATATATTGCAATTTGCATAACCAGGGAAGCGTTTGATTAGATGTAAATTTTCACATATATACGGAAACAATTGTTTTTGCCGATACTTCAAAAAGAGTGCTTTCCTGCACTCCCCAGCGGACCCCCGGTCGAGAATGCATGACGCTACCAACGGAGCCACCTTCTGTTGATTTCCCATTCATTGCATTAGCAACTTCAACTATACTTCTTACTTGATGGGCATGGGAATGAAATTTGTTAGTAGGGAAACGTGAATGAATTTTTGTTTGTATGAAAAATTAAAATTTGTTAATGGGACCTAATGAATAAAATTAGTTAGTATGAAGGAAGGAGTTATCGAATGAAATTTTGTTAATGGGAGTTAATTAATGGAGTTTTGTTAGTGGGAAAATTAAAACTATCATTATATTACTATTTTTTTGCAATTGAAAATAGGGAAAAGGGTAGTATTGAGATGATGGGGAAGTAACAATTATAGGAAAATTGTAAAATGATAATAAAAATAAATAAATTTGATGAGGAAAAGGGTATATGTACCCAAAAGAAGGTGGAGATGTTACGGCGGCAATTTGGAGTTGCGAATGGGAGGAAGCCAGTACGTCGGAATCCGCAACAGTACATTTTGTTTTTTTACTCAAACCTAATGATTTTTTCAGATTTTCCGGGACAAAGGTGTCCAATCGTACTTTTCGCATCTCCATGGACCCCCTGATAAACCAACTGGCTTTTTAATATTTATTAAGTTCTAATCAAGACTTTTTCTTGACATCCGTTTGATGAAATTTTTTGAGGGGTCTCTTTGGATAAAGGAGAACTCTCCTTAAAAAACTTTTGAAATTTTTTATAAGATCGAATATTTCGCGCCACCATCATTTACGATCTTTCCACAAAGTTGAGCTTCGTAGATTTCATAGTTTCTGACGAAACTTGATTTGACGCACGTATAGGCGGATGAACGGACGGGCAAAAGGATAGATAAGACATGAAACTAGTAAGACTTTGTTAAATTTGTTTCACGAATCGCGATATTTTTGCTACCAAAAAACATTTTTAAAAGTTTTAAATGGGGACCTTCCACTTTCTCAATTGGTTACAAAATAAATGTCGGAACAAATTGTTTTCAAATTCTGTGCTAAAACTTTTTGTAGGGGAGCGAATTTGTAGCAAATACCCCCCACGAAGAATATTCCATAGCAATCCAACTATAAACAAGACAGTTACCAGGAAAATATGGCTGGATTCTCTTCCAAATTGACTGTAGGTTTTCTGCCTCTAACGTTATATACTTTTTTTTAATAAAATTTAAATTCATAAATAGATTTCGTAAAATTATTTTTATTTTTTTTACAGGCTCTGCATCATGTTACTTTTCCATAGAGCTTCAAGGATCATACATAACACAAGGCACAGTAGCGAACCACGAAATCCAATACAGTCATGTTAACATCACAGAAGATTCCATACCAATTTGGGGTGTATGCCAAAAACGTATCGAGAATAACGTTATCCTTATGATTGGCTCTGAAGAGACAACTTGCTATCGATGCTTTAATTTAAAGTTAGTATCAAGAAATGTCCTGCGAGCCCGAACAACCGATGCTGATTATATTTCCAAATGTTATGCCAACGAAGAAAAGGCCATTGCTTCATGCCCTACTGAAGATGTCCTAAAAGATGCAACGAGATTTACAGAAATTATTCTTTACAGTAAGATTTTCATTAATATCCTTTAATATTTTATTCAATTTGATTTTTTAGAGCGATATGATGCAAACGGCGAAGAAATTCGTCGGGAATATTGCCCAATCAATGGAAGGTATAAATTGAATTACAATGTTGATGATGGTCAAGAAGACTTTATGGAATGTTCCTCAATGGACTCAGAGCTGGATAATTGTCCTTCAGGATCAGCAATGAATTTACGATTTAGGAAGTGTTCATTTGAAGATCATGGTAATTAGATTGGTCATTTATATTCCAAATTCATATTAATTTTAAATTATACTTATGTTTCAGAAATCACTTTTGAATGTCTTGGCCATTGGCAGGATGAAAATAACCACAAGTTTTTAGCACTAATGAACTCTAGTCCTGGCAAAGACAAACTTGGGCCACAATATCGATGCGCTGTAATTTTTCAATTTCTGTACTTAGTCCTAAAAGGAGTTATACTTATTTATATTTTTAGGTTTACACAGAGGATCATGAAACTGGCCGCATCGTTATCTCCTTTAGCAAAGATTCGACGTGCTCCGCGATAAACACATCAGTCAACAATAATAAAGCTGAAATTCCTCACACTGAAATGCTCACTCTTTATCCAGCTGTAAATATTCGTTGGCCTCATGATCAGTTCTGTGAATTTCCAGAATGGCTGCAAGGACATTTTGAACATATTACTGTGAAAAATGATACTCTTATCTTCAGAGATCAAAGCTCATTCAAAACGTATACGATGAAATGTATTAAGAATATTAGTGATCATATTTTGGTATTTAGTAGAACGCAATGGTAAGTCAAAACATATTTTCGGAAAGATTATTACAAAGATTAACCTGATTAAATTCCTTTTCAGTGATGAAGAAATCTACCAATGTATTCAAATTAAAAATCGTAGCCCAAATATTGTTGAATTACAAATTGGTACTCAGCTTTCGAGGAATTATTCAGAAGCAATCTGTTCTGGGGAACATTTTGACAATTCACAATGGTTAACGCAAGGACGTCTCGATCAAAAGTACCAATTCACACCATGTCCTGTAAGTGGAGTTTTTACTGGAGTAATTCCCGATGCTACAATATTGTGTGCCAAACTATCTTCAGAATGTACATCGGAGGATATAATGTATCATGAAGTTTATGCGTGTGAATATGGTGAAGTCTATGAAGGTGAGTCTTTTCTCCTTTTAGCAGAAATCTTGTAATCTTAAGTTAAAATTAAGAAAAGGTTTTTTGCCTTTATTTCCTGAGAATTATTATATCGTGTTCAATTGTTGGATACAGCATGGGTTAACGTACACTAGCATTCACAGGCTACCATTATTCGGGGAGTGCCGCCCCTATACATCCGAGGAAACTGAGGTCGCCTTGAGGTTCTTCCTGGGATAACAGGTAAGAGACCCTGACTGAATCTATACTACGATTTGGACAGCGTACTGGAATTGATGCTTTGGGCTGGCGGACATGATGGTTTGGATCTAGTAGATTAGTGCGGTAGCGCCGAAGTGACACCTGTGCATGAACAGCTCCAATCCAATTATCATATCGTCTCTGCCCCGGTAAATCCTTGGTAGGCCTCGGGGTACGTTCGAAGTTCACACTATTTGGTTGGTGGTATGGGTGCGGTTGAGACGGACTCTCGATTGACACTGGTCTGGCTCTGAGCAATTGTCCCCATAAGGCTTTATGCCAACCCTCGCATGTCCTCCATGCTCTGGAAAAATAGCCATGGGACCAAAAAGGCGAATGCATACACGAACGAAAAACACTCAATCAAACTGGATGCTACTCAATTAAAGAACATCAAAATAAATCGAAAAAAAAAACAAGAAAACCATTAAAAATACAAACAATGACGATGGAACCAACGATTACAGCCACGACGTTAACAGCACAACGAAGATGATGAATGCAATGACAGTAAAGACGGAAGACAAACGAGAACAACGGACAGCTTTGTCCAAACAGAAATTCTTGCGGTGTTCGGGTGTAGCAAAAAAAAACGATGTGAACGCAAGGGCCCTAAAGAAAAACAGCGGAGAGTTCTGCAGGACGCGCCAGATGTGCGAGCGGTAGGAGAAAATGCAAAGAATATCGAGAAATAAATAATTGCTGCGGAGACAACTACTGAAGCGATTGAAACAAGGGTCTTAAATACCGAAATAAACCCTACAGAGAAAACACCGAGTGATTCAACCATCTTGGACCAATGGCGAAGAGCGGATTCGGAGCTTTGGAGCTGGAGGAGCTCCTAGTTAGAAAAGGTCATTACAGATACAGATGGCTCAAAGCAGAAGAAGACTAAAAGATCAAGCTCTCTGAAGGCGCAGTAGTTTTCGCAACAACTTTAAACAGCAAAAAGTTTGCTTGTAGCCCAATTAAAGGGGATCAGGAAAAACGGAGAAGGATCGACGAGGAGCCAACAAAGGATCAGGTTCCATTGAATGAGAGCTTTTAGGCAGTGCTTTCTAAGGCACTCAAGAAGCAGCCAAAAAAGTAGAAAAAATCGCTACCCCAGAAACAGAAAAAATATAAGCTTAGAATTCAGAAAATACAGATTCCTCTAATGCGGTACGGGAGAAGAGGCAAAAAGCTATTGGGTAGGCAATATTGCAGAAGGTCCCCCCGAAAGTAGATTTTATACAGATGTTTTGCGAGTGATGAGGGAGCAGTAAAACCGAAAGAAATACAAGCTGCCATAAAAACCGTATGGCCAACTCTTTCGGCTAACTTATTGGTGGAATTTGGGGCACAAAACACTAACAAAGACGTATCCCACGACGCAGTAAAATATGTTCTTAGAGAGTAGGCAATTGTGGCCTCGTTTCAAGCTAGGGCTGCTTTCGAAATAAGAGATATGAACCGTTTTACGAATTTACCTTAGGTACAAGATGCTTAACAACGAAATTTTCCTAGCTTGAACGGAGAAAAAATTAGGCTGATCAATCCAAATAATAGAGGTCAGCGTATGGCCATCGTCATCACCTCATCGTCATCACCTCGGTTACGGGTATACTGCAAGGAGCTGAAAACATATAAACAGAAAGTCCGTGGCTGTAATTGTGGCAAACTAGGTCATAAGAAGGAGTTTACAGGAGAGATACACTGCTACCTCTGCCAAGACGCTGACCTATGGCCAGATGATTTTAAGCACGAGCCAGGTACAGGCAAACTTCGGAACTTCCAGGAAGCCAAAAGCATAGCCAAAGCGCTTCTGAAATGAGCCGTATTTTACAGATTAATCTACATTGGAGCACACTCGTTCAAAACCTACTCAAGTAGTTTGGGTGAGACAGCCAAGCTGACTTGCTCCTGCCCAGCGAGCAGCACCACAACACCACACCGTACCCAACAGTCTCTGATTCGACGGTGACAGTTATTGCAGGGGTGATACCGCTCATCCTTTTTGCTAGAGAACGCTGCGCTATTTACCTGCATCGAAACGAGGACACGAGGGGGACAATTGTCCACAAAAGACAGCACTCACTCAACTATCGGCAGCAGTCTTGGGTTAATTAAATGAAGTGAAGGTGTGGCTCACACCGGATCTGAAACCATTGTTTAATGGAAAGCATTGCTGAACTGATTTTTATCTGGCCCAGCTTTTGAGCGAGCATGAGTGTTTTCAGTCTTACCTCTACAAGATTGGTAAGTCATGGTACCCCGACTGTAGATTTTGCCTAGAAGAGGAAGACTATGCCTGCCACACATTTTTTGTGTGCGAAAAATAGGACGGGCTACGACGATACCTCTACAGGGAGACGGAAGAGGTTACCTCGGATAGTATAGTCACAATGCTTAACAATGGTTGACGAATCGAACCATGTGGCACATTATGTTCGGGCATTCCTTAAAGATAAAAGGGACTCACAGCAGTCGGGGCTGGGGGATCAGTTTTCTGAGAATTCCTCTTCCTCCGCCCTTTTCGCTGGAGGAAGGATCCTCAAGCTTAAAGGTGTGTCATGGTGTAGCAAAACAAAATCTGGCCCGAAGTAATGTATCAAACAGTTCCCGCCTCGGTTCTTAGATTGACAAGGGAGGTGTGTAATAGGTAGTCCAGTCGCTCGCATTTATGGGAGCCCTACACTCAGTGCGTCAAACGCATTCACCTACCAACAAAAATAACCCACGACTGAAGGTCCTCTACATGGTATTCTGACGAACCTAGTAATGCCGCTATCTGGGTTTGAAAGACGGCTCACTTCTAATTGCAAGATTATTGAGGAGGAGATGGTTTCGCTTGGGTTCGGTGCTCGAAAACTAAGTGTATACCTGACGCCAAACAAATCTTAATGGTATTTTCAATTTAGGCTCAATGCCTTGGAGGACGTTGTTGTGACTATTGAGGGTCACGTGCTCTTCGGAGACTACTTCAATGCCCTCGCATTAGGGCTTGCCCCAATTAAATCTAAAGAGCAAACAGAAGCTTAAACTGGGCTCGTTTTGCTGAATACATACGAGGGTCATTCAACAAATACTTAGCCTTACCGCCCGATGGCGCTGCTATTACAAAAGACCATCGTGCAGTACATTCTTTTAGTAGCCTACTATCAAAGTTTCAGTCAATTCCTTTCATTAGTTTTGTTTTGATAGCCTTTGGAAGCGAGCTTGTCGGTCGGTTGTACAAAAATGGAAAAAGAACAATATCGTTCAGTGATTAGATTCTTGTTTTTGGAAGGGAAAACGCGCAGCGAAATCCAAGATCGTTTGGATGCTATGTACGGTGACTCTTTTCCTTCCATGGCGACCGTCAAGAATTGGTTCATCGAGTTTGTTCGTGGCCGCACGTCGGTTTTTGATGAGCCACGCCCAGGTGCCCTGAAAACAGCTGCTACGGAGGAAAACGTTAAAAAACCCACGATCTCGTGTTGGCAGACCGTCGATTGAAGGCTCGCGAGATAGCTGAGACTGTAGGCATCGCAGAAGGAATGGTGCATCATATTCTACACGAAGAACTGGGTATGAGAAAGCTGTCGTCGCGATGGGTGCCGCGTTTGCTGAGACCGGAAAACAAACGTAACTGTGAGACCACATTGGCGACTTGTTTAGCGCTGTTTCAGGGCAATGCGGCGGAGTTCTTGCGTTGTTTCGTGACCGTCGACAAAACATGGATTCACTGGTACACACCAGAGACCAAAGAACAGTCGAAACAGTGGACTTCACCCGGCGAACGTGCTCCGAAGAAGGCGAAGACTGTTCGATCGGCCGGAAAGGTGATGGCCACCGTTTTCTGGGATTCACAAGGTGTGCTCCACATCGATTACCTCAAGAAGGGTAAATCAATCACGGGGCGCTACTATGCGGACTTATTCGGCCGATTTGATATCGAATTGAAGAAAAGTGGCCCCGCTTGGCGAAGAAAAAAGTGCTGTTCCACCACGACAACGCGCCGGCTCACACCTCCGCCATCGCCATGGCCAAATTGGTCGAATCGCGTTACGAATTGCTGCCCCATCCACCGTACTCTCCAGATTTGGCCCCCTGTGACAACTTTTTGTTTCCAAACCTGAAAAAATCACTCGCCGGGAATAGATTTGGGTCGAATGAGGAGGTCATCGCCGCCACGGAGGCCTATTTTGCAGCCCTCGAGAAAATTTATTTTTTGGACGGGTTGAAAAAGTTAGAGTATCGCTGGGCCAAGTGTATTGAGCTTGAAGGAGATTATGTGGAAAAATAAATTTCCACCTTTCCAAACTTTCGTTTTTCTTCTGTAGCCTAAGTACTTGTTGAATGACTCTCGTACCATGTCCCTACTTTTGTCGACCGAGCTGTGTTGGAACCATTCCGCATGCAACATTCGCTTTGGAGTCCCCAGTACCAAAGGTTAAAAATTGGAGAGTTCGAGAAGACTACTCCCTTTGTGATCACTAGGCCCAAGGCTCGAACGGTCAGTCTTGTACACTCCGTCGGAACACTGAGAAGGTGGGCGTTTAAAGGCTTGCAGAAAAGCTTATGGCACGATTGCCACTACCGGAAGTTTCATCAGGAAGGGGGGACTAGCAGCTAAGGATGTAGTGAAGTCAGTTATGAGAATCATTACATCTGCCTCCAAGTTTTCCATGCTTTGCCGTAAAACCTGATACAGTAGCTTCTAGTGTACTGGTGGTCCTCTAAAATTGTCGATAAGCAAACAGAGTATCATACGTTCTGACGAGAGGCCCAGCGAGCATGGTCCCCAGAAAATGCAACCACCAAATTAAGAGCCTATAAGTCGACTAGGTAATGCCTCTAAAAATTCATCAATAGTAGTAGATGCAGTGAACCGAGACCCATGGGGCTTAGGCAACAAGGTAGCCATGCAGAAGCTCAGTGCCTTAAGGTTACGCTGCTCATACAACGCGAAAAAGATGGACGAGATTGTAGAGGCTCTTTTCCGTATTCATCCACTCCATATTAATGCTGTCCCCGACGAAACACTACTGGAATTCCTACTTTTCACAAAGATGGAAGTGGGATAAGTAGTGTTGTCTTTGAAGAAAAGAAAGGTTCCGAATCCAACTGAAGTGCTGCAGATGGTTCGCCAATTCTGCACTGACTTGCTGCTCAGTACGCTCAATGCTTGCTTGCGCAAAGGAATTTTTCTAGAATGCTGGAAGATGCCGGGGATCGTGCTAAGCAGCAAGGCTAGGGGGGATTTCGAGCCACCTTCTGCATACATAGCTGGGAAAGTACCCAAAAACGTATCTCGGCAAGACTCAATGACGTGATCTGCGCCGCTGGAGATCGATCTCCAAGGCAGTATGGCTTAAGAGCAGGTTGCTCTACTATTGATGCAATCAGGGAAGATGTAAGCGTGGTCCAGCATGCCGATGCACACAGCGATTCTACTCAAAAAGTCATCGAATTAGTTATTCTTGACGTCAAAAACGCTTTGAATTCCGCATAGGTGGATATAGTGGAAGCGCTAAAAAGTCGTTTCCAAGTGCCACAATACCTTATGCAAATTTTGAGGGACTGCTTGAGGAACTGCTGTCTGCTCTCACGAAAGAAGGGAGGCAAAGCATGGCTGTTACATTGGGTTTCAATCAGGGCTCCATCCTCGATCCTGATTGGTGGAATATTTTGTATGACGGGTTACTGAGACGCTGGTACGGCGAGTGGTGCACTGGATGACTGCGCGCGGTTTCAGTTTAGAACTGAATGAAAACGGAAGTAGTGATATTAACTAAAAGAAAAATCCCCAAAGTAAGGACTATCAGTATCGTGGGAAAAATGGTCGAGTCGGAACAAGCATCGAAATACCTGGAAGTACTGATAAACTCAAAGATGGGTTTCTCGACACAAATTAGAGCAGTAGCTGATAAGGCGGTAGTACGTCTGACGGTACCTTGATAGCCAGCATAGGGGGGCCTGATTCACAAGGAGGCGAATCCTAGTGAGCACTGTACAATCTGTCCTACTCTACGGGTTAGAATTATGGAGCAACGCTCTAAATAAAGAGTTGTACCGAAAGCGCTTGGCCCAAATGCTGAGACAAGAAGCGCTGCGAATCACGCGCACATACAAAATAATCTCCGAGTCGAGGGTATTTGTGATGCAGGTGTGAGGCCTAGCTTGAAGTCATGTGTCAAACTGTTCCAGGCTAGGTAGAGGCAGAGGTGGTGTTTAGTGGGTAGTCCAGATGCACTGTGAGCTACGGAGTAGCTTAGTTCCCCCCACAAAGTGATAGTTTTTGCAGATGGTAAGAAATGAGTCTTACAAATCACCTTGTTTCGGGGTTCATATACATGGCAAAGACTACTCTATTCTTGAATTAGGCGTTTCCAATCCAGAAAAAAGATCTCGACGGGTATTATCTTTTTATAGTCCTATTTTTGGCATACTGACCCATTATATGGTCTACTTTTTTGGGAGAAACTACATGGCTCTCGTTTTAATAAGATCACATCAGCGAGCTTACCTTATCTTTAAGAAAAAATAAAAAAAATAACAAAATCAACGTAATATGTTTTAAGACAGTTATAATATTCTTTATTCTTCTCTATTTAAAGAGCGGAAATACCAATGTCTTGGCCAATGGACTGAAAACGATGTCATTTATGCTTACACAAAACGTTTGGATGTTGGAACGTATGAATGTTTCGTTGGAGCTATGACCCCTGAAGATAAAATCTTCATCAAGGAAGCAGGAGAAAATTGCCAAAGAAATGTTAATCCTTATCGTTTCGGAATGGAAATTCATCAAACTTGTAAGTCTCAAATTTTTTTTTATATGCAGAATTGTAAATAATTTCAAATCTATTGGAATAATTTCAGCGAAATGCAAACGAAATCCTAAACCAATTATTACTACAACAACAACAACATTGAGACCAACGACTACCACTCCATCTGTCACAACATCATATTCAGCGAAAAATGATGATTCAAACGATATACATCCTGTTCCACATAAACCAGAGAGTCCATCATCATCAAATCGAATTTATATATTAGAAATTTATATTTTCTTTGCCACTAGTCTTCTTTTGATTGTAAGATAGGTTTCTTAGATACTAGATTGAATATTTTCTGATTATGAATTTGGATAAAATATTAATTTTTGTGTACTGTATAATAGTAAAATTAAATTAAGTTTTTCATTATGAATGCATCATCTCTATGAGAAAACAAATGGTGTGAATGTGATATAAGGAAGTCATATAAATGGATTATTTCTAAGAAAATGAAATCTGTTCTGAAAGTAAGAAAAAATCTTATACAATAGTTTGTGTGCGTTCTTTCCATTTTTCTTAAAGATAGTGAAGTAAGATTAGTATGAGTACTAAGAATTAAAAAATATATTGTAAGGATTGGCATTACCTTGAAGATTTTCATATTTTTGATTATATGTTTGATATCTCAATATTATTTTTGTCTTGTGTTGCAATGAAGGCTGATTTATTTATCCGAAATAAATGTATTTTGATAGAAAAATATTTGTTTTCAACGTTTAGACTGAACACGAATTTAATTTTTTTTTTCTAAAATAGATGAAATATGTTTTGGGAGGGGCTTGATAATAGAATGGACAGGAAGATAAACTTTGCATCTCTTTCTGTTAGGAAAAAACTACGCCACGTATTCTAAACATCGAATTTCAATGAATCTTAAATGTACCTTCCTTTATTCGCCATCCAAGTGCCAGCCATACTCAACGCTCCCCATTTACAGACTTCCTCCACTCGACTCACAAAACGTTGTATAGAAAAAACGGTGCTGCCACTACCGCTCGTTTCATTTGATATTTATCCTAAACATTCTGCACGGCTGGACCGTAGGGTTCTGGATCGTCACCAATTAGATTGCATACCTTTTGAACCGGTCGGGTGCATGTGCCATGACTAAGTCTGATAGTAACAACCCTTATGAGGCCGTCGTCACCGGAGTGAACAGCAATGATTCTGCTCAAACGCCATTGTGTGGATGGTAAATTCTAATTCCGTATTACCACGAAGGCATTCAACTCAAGATTTCTTGATGCTTGATGCCATTTGTTCCTAGTTTGCAGTGAAACCAGGTATTCGTCATGCCCTCGTTGCCAAAAATGTTGATGCATTTAACGAATTTCTTGCCATTGCTTAAGTGGACAGGTTGGTCCAACGAATGTCGGTGCCTCTGGCACGGCAATTAACGATCGACCGGTAAGGAAATCGGCCGGACTGAGTGCCAAATAATCATCATGTCCGTCATGCAATGCCAATAACGGACGCGAATTAAGGCACGCCTCATTGCGTTGGTTGCCAGCAATGCGAAATAAATGCAACTTCGCTGACTTGACCGCAGTCTCCCAGAGACCGCCTTGGTGTGGTGCTCCAAGACGGGTGAAATGCCATGTAGTGCCGCCATTCGCCAGTTGCTGCTACGTGTGAGTAGAATGCCATTCCGCCAAATCCTCTTACATAATTTTGTTAGCGCCAACGAATGAAGTCCCATTGTCACTTTATGGATGATGCAAGGGCCACGCCGACTAATGAAGCGGTTGAAAACGTTTAAGAAGGCGAGCGAAGATAAGTCATCCGCCAATTCAATATGCACAGTCTTTGTAGCCATACAAACAAAGAAAGCCACTTATTTCTTGATCACCGTCCCTGATCTTTTTGTGTCAAGACGTAACATAAAGGGACCACACTAGTCCACACCAGAAGATACAAATGGAGGGGATGCAGTGACATGTGGTTTCGGTAGCAATCCCATTTACTGACGAGACATAGCTTGCTGATGTTCTCGACAGGTAATACAGCGGTAAATGCACTGTTTCATAGCAGACCGGCCATGTATAATACAATATGTTTGTCGCAACGCCTGCAACGTAAGTTGGATTCCACCGTGCTTGCTGGACCAGAAGCCGAGTAAGTGTACCCGATTTCGACAGAATGATTGGGTGGTCATTTTAAGTCGACCTTCAACGCAGAGGATGCCATGACCATCTAAGTAGGGTGCAAGAGTGATGAGACTGCTCGATGATGCGATGTAAGCATGATGTTGGAGTTGTTTAATTTCATTGCCAAAATATCTCCCTGCTTCGCTGCAAATATGCCATCGTAACGCCTCATCCATCTCTTGGGGCACGATGAATGTTCGATGCCAATAATGCCGTTGAGTAGGTTGCCATTGTAATATATATATATATACAGTAACTCGAAGCAACTTACCAATATTGCTTAACCTTTCGAGTAGGCTAGTAAATGATCCATCGGGCTTTCAATTTTCATTGAACTAGTTGCCAGGGTCAAAGTTGTTTTCACCGGTTTTTCTTCTGCTGCCATTGAAAAAACCTCCTCCTCGGAAAGGACCGGAAGTTCGTTTGTGGGTGTGTCGTAGTCAACACGATTCACCACGCAAGGATCTAAAGTCCCCGCTGGTTTCCGAATCCACCTTAGGACAATGCTGGAGTGCGACAATATGGTGTATTGTGCATCCTCGAAAGATAAAGCATGCCGCACGACTCACATCGTTGTTGCCCGTAACATAACTGTGCTGCACAGAGCCCAAGCCTAGGAATCGTTGTTGTTTTTACTGGTGCCACCTTAGTTTTCGCTGTATTTAGTGTTGATGTTCGCTTGCCATTGTGATCAATACTACAGAGATAGATGACTGCAGCATATGCCTTTGCACGAGCATCGCAAAAGCCATGTGGTCGTGGTTGAACCTCTGACCGTAAGCCAAGACAGCGTGGTATGCAAATCGCCTCAAGCAGTCTGAGATGAATCCGGAAAGTAAGCCACTCTTGCAATAGTGGTGCTTTGAAAAGAGTGTCCAATGCCAATTATTCTTGTCACAATTTTTGTATGAAGATTTTCGCCACTATAATCACTGGAGCAAGCATATTTGTAGGGTCGTATAATTGCGCAGTGTCACTCAGCACCTGCCTATTTGTATTCGACGGTGAGTCATCCAATTTGATTTTGAAGAAGAAATGATCCGTAGCTGGATTCTAATGTAATCCCGAACCTGTCGTTTCTGCTGATTTTAGTAACATGTTATCCGTAGAGATCTGGTAAGTTGTTAGTCTCGCCAATGTTGCAGAATCATTTGATCGCAATTTCTGCAGAATAAAATGCACTTGCCGTAGAATCTGATCTACATCGCCTGCCAATTGAATTGCCTTCTCCGTAGTTTCAGCACTTGCCAAGTAGTCATCAACGAAGAAATTGCACAATATACTTCTCTGAGCAGCCTCTAACCGACAGCCATCTGTTATTTGCCCGCGCTTGTCACGTGCATATTGTTGAAATGCAGGGATTGCATTATAAGGGCCACATGCCATGCCATAGGTAACAAGTGCTAACTCGTATGTGCGCAACAGTTTGGTTGCCGCTTCTCGCCACAGAATTCTTTGCCAATGCAAATGCCGCTCATCGACACGCACTTGTCGGAATATCTTCTCTATATCCGCCGATAAAGCCACATGGAATAATCGGAACCAGAGGATAATGTTCACCAATGATAGTTGTAGCATTGGTCCAACCAATTGAGTGTCATTCAATTTAATTTAGCCGTTGCGTTGAACACCACACGAAACTTCGTAGTGACTGCATGATGAGGAAGGCAGTATGCCTGTGATTCATCGCCCGTTGTTTCGTCCATTGCACTCATGTGCCCAAGAGCAATGTACTCCACAATAAATGCCACGTATTTAGCCTTCAATTCTGCATCTGCTGGCAATCTCCGCTCGAGCTGATGGAATTAGCACAAAGCCAACGAATGGGAGTTACCCAATGCTGGAGCGTCTGGTCGAAACGGGATCTGCACGGCGCGTCACGTCGATGCGTTGCCAAAAATAGCTTCTCACAAATGTCCGCCTCCATCGACATATCTGACACAGCTGTGGCCTCTTCGATCTTTCAAAAATTGCGGAGAAGTTCGTCGAGACGTTGATCACTGTCGCCAGCCTGTAAATGTAATGAATGGACAGGTGCAAAAGTGTCCAGCCGAGTAGCGTTGCCTGCGCAAAAGGTTCATCGGATGAACCGCGTACTATGCCAACTTGAATGATTGAGCCCCAAACATCTGGTTGCTGACCAATCAATGCGTCTATTCTGCCAGGAATTCCAGATGCTGGATCAGACAATAGTAGTGAACGCAAATGATTCCATCATGAATCCGCAATCCGAGTCACTGGTATAGGTGATGTTATTGAGTTAAGAATGTGTAATTCGACCTCCAATGCGACCGCTGGTTGAGTGGCCGATGATACGAGTAGCTCTAACTTGGATCTGTCACCGGTGTATGTCGGGGACGATGAGCCAACGCCATCCACTTGAATCTCGTATTATCTCTTACGGACTGCGAAGTTATTGAAGAGTCACGAAGTTATGAAGCTGACTTGGGATCACATAATAATCGACATCAGTGTCGATTGCCAAAGCCATCAGTAATGCATCCAAGTGCTGTTGCCAAAAGAACAATCTGGTTGCTGACGAGTATAAATGTCTTCGGCCAGTCACGCAAAATGATTCTGTGGTGGGTTGCCAGAAACCGTCCGTGGGGCCACATTATCCGATGTCACCGGTTTCGTCAGAACTGAGCCAGAGCCTGAACTTCTGACACAACAAAGTGTGATGTTTGTCATTGCAATTGCGACAATTCCCTGATTGGCACATTTTTATCGAATGACCTTGTCTCAAGCAATTGAAACATAAGTTCGAACCTTTGATACGCTGAAAACGTTCTGCCACTGGAAGCACTAGCAATTGAGGACACTTTCTTATCGAATGATTTGCATTATTGCAGTAGTCACATTGGCTAGGTCATGTTGTAGGCAAATTGGTTTTAATCAATCCCGGCGACTGATTCAGTGGAAACGAAGGTCTTCGAGTACCTGCCTGCGGACTGCTGCTGGTGGCTAGCAAAAATAACACATCCACTGCCAAACTGCGTGCCCGCTTCTCGATGGAGGTTAGCAGTTCCTCTAAAGCGGGTATATCATTCGACGTTAGACTCATACGCCATGCCTGTTGAGTCACCTGTGGGAGTTTCGATGTGACGATCGGCACTGTTAACGCATCCCATTGATCCACCGGAAGCTTTATAAACATTTATGCTCGCAGAGATTCTCGAGCCGCATCAACGATAGTCAACAAATTCAAAAATGATTCCTGTACCTGTGCCTTCATTGTGAGCAACCGTCAGACATGAATCTCTACCAATTGTTTCGGGCTGTCGTATTTCGCCTTTAATACCTTCCATACTTCGCCATAACCGACTGTATATATGCCATCTACCCGTGACATTGCATCGCTGTTGATCGCCGCACATAACTACGCCAATTTATACGCCTCTGAATAATCTGGTTCGTCGACCAGAGTCTTGAATGAGTCTTTGAAGGCCAGACAATTATGTAATGTCCCGTCAAAAATGGGCACAGCCAGTCGCCCCAATTGCAAATCGACTACGTTTGACCGTGCGGAGCTAGCCAAATCCTCTAAAGCCGGTGTTGCCACCATCCGACGCACTTTTACCACTGCCTAATTATATCTCACTTTGACTACTGCAAAGAGCTCATTATGGGCATCCATCTCCGCTTGGTCAGCACTCGCCATCAAGCCATCATGTGCCAGCATAAACCTGTCGAAGTGCATTTGCAAAGAATTCAGCTCTTGAACCAATTGCTGTTCAGGCTGACTATAAGTGTCGGTTAGTGCCACCGATGCTATCCGCCGAACAGCAGCCATTGCCGCTGTATGCTTATTCAAGTCCGACATGTCTCTCTCCCTGAGTAATTCGCCTCAAACAAAAAAAAAAAAAACAGTAAATGCTGCCTGAAACTTGTGCTAGCCAAAAAACGGCACTCAAGCCAATAAACCACACACTCACACGATTCGAAGCATGTATAAGTATGTGAATACGAGTCACGAAAAACAACCCGAATGCTACTGGGATATACGATGCCAACTGTTCGGGGAACCCCCCCACACACGCATGCGCACAATATGTGCAAGTATGCCAATACAAGCCACGAAGAACGATCCGAATCCAAAAAATGCCACTACAATATACGACGCCACAATCCAATAACATGCAAAAGAATGTTCTAAGCAAAATACAAGCACACACGATCACGAAAATGTCTGTATGTGTGTATAATAAATGTCCAAGCGCCATCAAGCCAACCACTGCATAACACGCACTTTGTCCGGAAAATGACGGAAAAAACAGCCACAGGTATCTTAAATTCAACTTCTCACAGGAGGCACCAAAAATCTTAGCAAAAAACCATGCCACGTATTCCACACATCAAATTTGAATGAAACACACTTTATCAATCTTGAATGTACTTTCCCTTATTCGCCATCCAAGTGCCAGCCACACTTAACGCTCCCAATTTACCGACTGCCCCCACTCGACTCACACAACGTTGTATAGAAGAAACGGTGTTGCCACTACCGATCGTTTCATTTGATATTTATCCTAAACAGTTTTAGTTAAACTACGAGACTTCAAGTAGTGTCAATTGACTTAATTGACTTGGTTTGTTTTCGTTTAAAACAAGCTTTTGTGTGGAGCCCAAGGGCTCGCGTATCTGGTTCAGTGAATTTGTTCGAAGTTTTTCCTATGTAAGTGTCTAGTTGTTTTCATTATTTGCAAAAAAAAAATACATACTTAAATTTCGGGAAAGTGCGATTTGGAAATACAGTGTAAAATCTTTAAAAGCAAATTCAAGGAATTGAGCGTTTTTTTTTTTTAATAGAATTCTCGTTGTGTGGAGTGAAGAAAGAGATACAACCAAGTTTACTTTGCCTTTTTGATTTAGCACTACAGCCCCTTTCGGGCTTTCGCTTAGAGATAGTTAGAGTATTTCATCATCTTGATCGAATGTGTCCGCACTCGAGAAGGTGATATGATCAGTACCACGTTTTTGCCGTATGTTATGATTTTAAACCAGTATATATCATAACTGAATGGGCTTATAGTCAACCTAAAGAGACACTAAAAATAAATCTCAAATCTTTTGAAACAGCCAAACACTAACCAGAATATTTATGAATATGGATTTGTTTTATCATCTGAATAAGTTATTCTTAATTACATATAGTCTATTATCTTTGTCTGATGTTATTTGCTATGCCAGTATTTGTCAGTATTTTCTTATGTACTTGTCTTTAACCATGTCTTGGGATATGGTGGGATCTTCTTTATTGAGCAATAAGTGGTTTAGAATAATCTCCCTGATCATCTTCTTCAACTTCATTTTTTTCTCCTTACTTTTCGATACTGAATCAAGAATGACTTTATCAGTAAGTGAATCAGTTGTAGTTAGGTCTTGATCTATTTTATGTATGTTTGTAGATCGTCGTTAGAATTGTCTGGCATGTTGATCTAATAATATCAAAAACATGGTGCATTGTTGTTGCTCCTGCAACCTCTTTCCAAGTTTTCGATGTGAAGTTCACTTTTAAGATATTAATCGCAGTCTTTCGTCACTTTCGATTAGGTCCATTAACAATTTTCTGCTATAGTGACCATTCAGGCTTTTAATCACATTCTGATCCATCGGCTGCAAGATATTGGTTGTATTTGCTGAAGAAAATGCTAACTCTATGTTTTGAAGATTGGATATGTGAGGATTATTAGGGCATTGCCTACTAGAAGCAACATTTTCTGATCCGTTAATTCAGCATCCCATTTACTCACTTCCTCTTCAAAGAAATACTGACTTGCTCTGTAGTAATCGAGCATGTTTCCGAAAATGACACCAGGCCATACGCATCAATAGAAGTGTCACGCGAAATCGCCGTCGCATTTATTGACGCGGGTCTTGCTTCGAGCCTCGACTGAAAGGTACTCCATCAACACCCTACGTTGGTAAAACCCTGGCGCTCTAGCATCAGCACAGCTGACGGCACCAAACATCCTATCAAGGGTAGATTGATAACACTCATCACGTTTAGAGGTCAAACTAAGGATGTTGCATTTTTCATCATCCCCTCACTGGTTCACAACGTGTAACTTGGCGTCGATTTTGTCCTGCAAATTGGTTTGGCTACAGATTTATTCTTGGATTCACACTTTAACACTAGACACGTCCCTAAACTTACTTCCATCGTATCCAACAGTCTCTGACTCGGCGGTGAAAGTCATTGCAGGCGTGATACCTGTCGCCCTCCTTGCTAGAGAGCGCCGCGCTATTTACCTGCGCCGAAACGAGGATGCGAGGGAGATGGTTGTCCGCGAGGAGAGACAACGCTCGCTCAACGATTGGCAGCAGTCTTGGAGGAATTGCACGAAGGGAAGGTGGACTGCGCGCCTCATCCCGGATGTGAGACCGTGGCTAAATCGAAGGCATGGTGAGACTGACTTCTATCTGACCCAGCTTTTGAGCGGGCACGGGTGTTTTCAGTCTTACCTGCACAAGATCGGTAAGTCACGGTCCCCCGATTGTCGGTTTTGCCCAGGAGAGGAGGACAAAACCAGTCACACATTTTTTGCGTGTACAAAATGGGTCAAGCTGCAAAGGGAACTCTACAGGGAGACGGGAGAGCTCACCCCGGATAATATAGTTGCGGTGATGCTCGAATCGGCTGAAAAATGGAACCAGGTGGCACATTATGCTCGGGCAGTCCTAAAATATAAAAGGAACTCACAGCAGCCGGAGGCGCTGGGGCTGGGGGATCGCTCTTCTGGCATTTCCTCTTCCCCTCTCCCCTCCCGCTAGGAAAGGGACTCCCCAGCTTGAAGGCGCCCCCGGCGTAACAAAACGAGACCTGGCCCGAAGTAATGTGTCAAACGGTTCCAGGCTAGGTTCTCAGATTGACAGGGGAGGTGTTTAGTGGGTAGTCCAAGGGTATACTCCATGGGAGTCCCACACTGCCAGACTCGGCGGGCGTAAATGCCTTCACCTCCCTACCACAGAAAAAAAACTTACTTCCATACCCGACAGACACAAATGAACTCCTTACCAGCGACAATGCCTGGAAGCATCCATCACTGGTTTTTCATCTTACATTACGCAAGACCTTGGCCGCACTAGTCTGGTCTCACATGTTATTGAGTTGGCGATAGCAAGCCAATAAAGCAGAGGTACTACACCATCTCGCCGGCCATGGAAAAACTAATGCACGCCGAGTTAGACAGGATGTTAGAATTGGGGGTTATAGAGGAATCTCAAAGTGCCTGGTTCCCCCTAGTAACCTTGGGGGTAAAGCCAAGTAAAGTTCGTCTTTGTCTAGACGCCCGGTAAGTCAACGCAGTGACCGTTAAGGACGCGTACTTTCTTCCGCTCATCGATGGAATATTGGGAAGCTGCCTAAAGCAAACTACATTACGAGTCTCGACTGAAGGATGACTTTTGGAAAATTCCACTCGATGAAGGATGGAGGGATAAAACCAATTTCACAGAGCCGGGACGAGCACTATACTAGTTCATCCGAATGCCCTTCAGCCTGTGCAACGCCCTACAAATGATGACCCGTCTGATGGACAAAGTCATTCCACCTCACCTGGTTTAACTGGATGACCTTCTATTCAACACAGAAACGTTTGAACAACATCTTCTACTGATGCAAAAAGTAGCCCTGCATATCAGTAGGGCGGGACACACCATAATGTCCAGAAAGGCAACTTCGTCATAGCGGAAGTCTGATATGTAGGACATGTCATCGCACATGGTACCATGAAAACAGATCCGGACAAATTCGGGCGATTGATGAGTTTCCCTTACCGAAGACCGTTGAGCAGCTTCGTCGTTTCCTAGGAGTGTGCGGTTGGTACTAAAGGTACCCAACCAAGCAACGGTTTATCATTTCTATCGGACATTCTTCGGAAAGGTAAGTTCACCTGGTTCGAACTCAGTCTAAAAGAATTCGAAGAGCTCAAGCAAGCTCTAACATATGCCCCAGTCTTGCACAGCCCTAACTTCCAGACACCATTCTCCATTCATTGCAACGCAGATCATCGAAGGAGGAGAAGAAGCTCTCATTGCTTTTATGTCCAGTAAGCTGAACTCGGCGCAGAGGAACAACACCGTATCCGAACAAGAATGTCTGGCAGCGGTGGTGGCTGTCAAGAAATTCCTAGCATACATAGAAGGCCACCAGTTCGAGATGATCTCCGACCACGGTTCGTTACAATGGATGATGAGCTAAGTGGACCTACACGGTAGTCTGGCCCGATGGCCTCTTAAACTGCAAGGGATTAAGTTTTCCATCAAACACCGAAAAGGAACACAAAACATCGTGCTCGATACTCTATCGCCATTGTTTTCACCCGAGGGAGCGGAATTGGCATTAAATGACGATAGTCTCATCGAGATAGACTTCGACAGCCCGCATTTTAATTTAGACAACTACAACGAGTTGAGGCAAACCATCGTAACATAACAAGCACAGTTGCCTGATTTGAAAGTAGTCAACGGCTTTATTTACCGACGTAATGAATACGCAACCGGTGACTTATTGCAGGAAGAAGAGTCTTGGAAGCTATGGGTACCGGAAGGGATGACTTACAATCTGACCTATCGTACGATCCTTACGGTTGGAGGCTTCGGCGCCTTAAGAAATACTTTTTTTGGCCTAAATTGTCATCTCAGGTCAAGGAGGATGTAGTCACTTGTGAAACCTGTAAAGACACTAAGGCTCCCAACCAACCTCTTCGACCTTCCATGAGCCAACTCAACGTTTCGTTCTTCTATGGAAAACGTTGGGGCTGTTTTTGTTCTAGATTGGCTGTCTAAGTTCCCACTGGTGGAACCTATTTGCAGATTCATGACTCCACCTATCGTGAAATTCTTAGAGAGCCGAGTTTTCCAAGTGTATGGTGTTCCCGAAAGCTTGTACTCGGACAACGGAGTACAGTTCCGATCTCGGAAGTTTAAGAGTCTACTCGATCAGTGCACTGTCAAATACCAACTGACGCCAATATACTCGCCTCAATCTAACGCAACAGAACGCTCAAATCGCTCCTATGTCCATCCAAATTAGAAGGATTGGGATTGCAGCTTGTCCACAATCACCTGCGCACTGCGGTCGTTTTATCATTCCGTCACGGGCGCCTCGCCTTACTTTGCCACTTTTGGACAGGACATGATTTGCCACGGCAAATCTTGCAAGCTATTGCGGCAATTAAAATGATTGGAAGACCCCATCGTTGCGCTGGAGCCCCATGAAAGATTAT
Source organism: Odontomyia ornata (assembly GCA_963969285.1). Classification (NCBI taxonomy): domain Eukaryota; kingdom Metazoa; phylum Arthropoda; class Insecta; order Diptera; family Stratiomyidae; genus Odontomyia; species Odontomyia ornata. Next base: position 306,050,627 of record OZ017740.1, read on the forward strand.
GCGATCTCCACCAACAAATCAAACGGAAAATAAGGGAAGCGGGACGTGCAAATGAAGCGCATTATAATCTATGATCTCGGCCGACCGAGTTTAGAGAAGGGGATGAAATCTTTCTTCACAATTTCGATCAAAGCGACGCAGCTGGCCATTATAATGCGAAGTTGGATCGATGTTTCTTGAAAAGACGGGTACATAAGGTTGTAGGACCTGGTCGCTATCTCCTCACGGATCTGACTGGCAAAGAAGTGGGTATATATGACGCAAAAGACGTATGTCGATAGTTTAAGCATAAACGTCTATTTTTTCCGTCCGTGGTTAGTTTCAATCACATACTTTGGTTTCCTCATTCACAGCGAGTCGAAAGTATTTGCGTCAGTTTTTCCGCTCGATAATCGTTTTTTCTGTTGCTTTTGCTTCTTATTCCTGCTCCGAACATAATCGGTTATCCACCTGAGGATCCTTCAGCTCCTTTTTCGCAATCCTCATCTCTTCAGGATCACGAGAAAATTAGCTGCCCTGTAGTAATCGAGCAGCCCGCCTAGGCAAACTGCTCGAGGGACCTTTGCGAAGCAAATACCATTTCATAAAAATAACAAAGCAATTAGTGCGGGAGAATTAATTTGATACGCAACTTATTAACTTTCTTATTACTAACCCGCAATAAACCGCGCCACTACCATCACCACCATTTAAAAAAAAAAATTTTTTTAAAGAAAAATAAAAAAATTTATAAAATAACGATCACAGTTGTTCAATAGGGGCAACCCAATTATGACAATCTAGCGAAGCAATCGCTAGATTGTCAAAATGGAGATAGATAGTACGGCGGGCAAAAACATTTAAAATGAATTTTTGAAATCATTATGGATGAAATAGCTTGCGTTGCGTGTTCAAGATATTTTGACTGTGTCAACAATGAATTTGGATCAGCTTGCTGAAATGACTGACAAGTTACTGGAAACACGCGATCGGTCCACATACTCCATTTCCGAAGTCGACAGAAGTCAAACTGCCATTGGGAATGAAATCAAATGCGAGCTTTCCAACATTAGTGCCCGTCTAGATAGACTGCAGTTCAATAGAAGCCCCAGCCGTAATCACAATTTACGCTTGAGTCCCGCTTATTCACCTAGGCCCGCGAAACGTCGAAATAACATATGCTAATTTCATCGTAAATTAGATGAAGCGTCAAGGAAATGTGAAAAACTATGTGCTTTCCGTACTAAAAGTGGTCCGAAAAACTAGGTAACACTTCGCTTGTGGGAAGCACAAGCGATGCAACAAAACGTACACGCCTGCATGTTCAGGATCACAGCACCAAGCTTAAATTTCTCATCGATACGAGAGCTGACATTTCCGTCACAGCTGCCCCACAGACCATTTCCAAGCAGTTTGGAAATGACTATAAACTATTCCTGCCAATGGCAGTGAAATTTAAACGTTCGGCACGCGTGTACTCCATGTTTCACTCGGCCTTAGAAGAAATTTTTGCTGGAGAGCTAAGAGAGAGCTAGCTAAGAGCTAAGGTTAGCGGATTGATACTTGGTGCAGACTTCCTGCAACACTTCGGACTGCTGGTGGACGTAAAAAATAGTTGTTTGTTTGACCCTTAGAGACAATTGTCAACCAGCAGCTGGACCGACATACAAAAGCACTCGTCTGTGTCCACGTTAAGTAGCAACGTGAAATATTTCGAAATCTTGAGTAAATACCCGCACATCACAAGCCAGTCACGTACTAGCGATGCTTAAAAGCATTCAGTGCTACATCACATCGTAACCAATGGCCCACCCATCGCAGAGCACCCTCAAAGACTCACAGCAGAAAAATTCTCGAGAGCCAGAGCGGGAACTCGAACATATCTCTACACCACGTTCCGAAGAAGGAAGGCAAACGGTGCCAATGTGGAGACTACCGGCGTCTAAACGCAGTTACGGTTCCGAAGTGCTACCTGATGCGACACATTCAAGACATAGTGTCAAACCTATCTAGCAAGAAAATCTTTTCAAAAATAGATCTGCCTAGAGCATTCCACCAGGTCCCTATTGCAAAGGCGGATATTCCATAGACGGCGGTGGTAGCCCCATTTGGCCTCTATAAATTCACTGCAATGATTTTGGGTCTCAAAAATGCTGCCCAGTCATTCCAAACGTTTACGGACGAGGTTCTCAAGCGTCTCGCATTCTGCTCTTGCTATCTTGATGGCATATTGATCGCTTAGGATAAACCCGAACAACATGAGAAAGACCTCCATACCGTTTCAAGAGGCTGAATGACAACGGAGTGGCAATCAACATCGCGAAATTTACGCTAGGAGTTAAGCAAGTCGAATATCTAGCACATATAATTTCAGCAGTGGGAATCTGCTTTCCAGAAAAGTGGGTCGAAGCAATTAGGAATTTTCCAAAACCAAATACAATCAAACACCTCCATCGTTTTCTTGAAGTTATAAACTTCTATCCAAGGTTTGTTAGAAAAGCTTCAGAAGTGCAAGCTCCCTTAAATAAACTCTTGCACAAATCAAAGAAGAATGACATCTCCAATAACTTGAACCGAAGAAACAAACGCAGCATTCGAAAAATGGAAAAACTGCTTCGCAGATGCCACACTTCTAGTGTATTTGCAGAGCAACAGACCTCTGGCCTTGCCTACCGATGCATCAGATACCGCTATCGGAGGAGTGCCCGAACAACTTCAATACAACCTATGGAAACTAATTGCATTCTTCCAACGCAAGCTCACTACAGGGCCAGTGATATGGAGTTACTTGCCGCATACAGCAGCATCCCCCATTTTCAACTTTATCTGGAGGGTTCGGAGTTCATCGCATGCACTGATCACAAGCCACTTATTTTTGCCTTTAACCAGAAATCCGATAAGGCATCGCCTCGGCACTCAAGACAATTGAGTTACATCTCACAACTTTGCACCTACTTAGTACATATTCGTGGCGATAGAAGCCATATCACTACCACTATTAATTGAAAATCACGAACTTGTCAAAGAACATACGAACGATCCCGAACTTAACACTTTTATTCAAAACAACTCGACGTCCTTACAACTTCAACCAATTGACACCCAAAGTGGAGAAATGTACTGCGATCTGTCAATAGGTCTTACAAAACCTTTTGTTCTAGTTGCGTTTCGTAAACGGATCTTCGACACCTTCCACCGCTGTGACAACGCAAGTGTAAGAGCAACGTAATGTGCGGTAACATAAAAATTTATTTGACCTAGAATGAGAAAGGATGTACATCTTTGGTGTCGTTGTTGCCTTCCTTGCCAAAGATCTAAGATTGGAGGACATACAGTAAAAGCTTTGCAACCATTTCCAGTCCCAGACAAACGCTTTCAAATAGTGCACTTGGATATTGTCAGACCACCAACGCACATGGATGGATTTAGGTACGTTTTAACGATGGTTGACAGATTTTTAAGGTGGCGAGAGGCAGTACCATTGGAAATACAGACAGCAGATGCAGTAGCTCAAGCCTTCTACGCCACCTGTGTGTCTCGCTTCAGAGCGCCAGAAATTGTTGTCACCGACCAGGGGACACAATTTGAGTTAGCCTTGTTCAGGTTATTGACTAACATAGGAATCAGTAAGGCACGAACATCGCATTATCACCCTGCTTCGAATAGACTGGTAGAAAGGTGGCTTCGGACACTAAAAGCCGCCATCATGTGTCACTAAAATGACCTAAGAAATTGCTATAGGGATAACTTGTTTGCTTTATGTGCGGAGTTAGTATTGGGCACATTTTTAAGACTCCCGGGGTAATTCCTGGTCGAGGATAACAGCAAAAGTGATCAAATTTGTTCGGTGAAAATATCAAACTACATATGAGACAAATAAGGACTAAACCTATTGTTCAGAAAAACGAACGGAGTACACTTGTTCACAAGGACCTCAGACGTGTACACTCGTGTTCCTTAGAGTTGACGCGGTCAGAGGGGCATTACGGCAACCATACATAGGCCCACAGCGAATAATTAACTGAATCTCAAACATAAATTTCACCATCGACGTGAACGGCACGCAGGTAAACTTTTCGAAGGAACGCCTCGAATCAGTACTCCTTGTTAACCAGGATCCTGGCAGTGACAGCTCAGTTCTAGCATCACAAAAGCAGTCAACACAACAGATATTACCATCTGCATCCTTAGACAATTCTCTTCCATCAAAGCCTCCTTGTCCGGCCACAGTCTCAAGCAAAATCGTCACGCCATTCCTTTCGCAAACTCGCACAATGATTACAAGAGGACATCACGTTAAAAACAACTCCGTAAATCAGCCACATCCTACTCAACCATGTAATCGCCAAGTCAGCTGGGATGCAAACGTCAGGAGCCTTTCACACCATCGACCATCAGTCCGGACTTACCCACCACCCAAACGTCATCGCGATTGCAATTTGCAATTACTAGGAGGGGAGCCCTCTAGCGACCGGGCGCAGCCTCGCACTTATCTGCCTGCTTGATGTAACAACCGGCCACAGCATAAAACATATCTTCCCACTAGACTAGAACATCGAGTATCGAAGCTGAATGAATCGAGCGAGTATCGAAGCAGAACGAGCGAAGTGAGAAAAAAAAATGAGTCTCTTTTTAAAAGAAGATAGCGTCACGACAATATCGAATCATTGTTAGTTGTGGATATTCCGGGCAAATAAATGTTATCATTAATTGATAAATAAAAACGTTATTATTATTATTTGTAGGACGCGCTTACAGTCCTATATAAGGTCTTTTAACTCTGTAAGTTCAAAAATCTCAAATCATATTTACGGGAGTTTTAGCTATATGAATTTTGATTGACTAGAACAACGAAAACACAAGGTTTTGCTTTTATATGGAATTCCCATCAAACCAGACGCTACAGTTTTGATTGGATCTCCACGAAATTTTCAGATAAGATGAACAGTACAAACATTTTGAACATCCTATCGAGCCATTCAATTTGGCCATATGAGAACAAAAAGGCGGCCGCTTAAAATTAAGAAACAGTGTTATTTTTAATAGGAGTTCTGTAATGTGTGCGTATGACAGGAATGTGCTTCTGTCCACTCGATATGTTTTTACAATCTGCCTACTTAGTGAACATGCCATCGATTAGTTACATAAATTTAATTACAGAAGCCTTAAAAATCAGTTCAATGCTCTTGTCAAGCGGTTAAAATATATTCATATAAGTAAAATGTAGTACCTAATCGAGCAGTCGTCTAGGCAAACGGCTCGAACAACATTCCCGGGTGAAAACACTATTTTTTTTCTACTCAAAAACCCTTAAATATTATTTTATTTGTAATTTAAAAATTAAAAAAATATTATATAAAAATATTTTAAAAATTAAATTATTTTCGAATAATGTCTTACTATTAATAATTAATTTGAAAAAAAAAACTTCACTCAAAATTATTATACATCTATAAATAAATAAATTAAATAAAAATTACGATCAGAAATTTGATGTAGGGCAGCCCCCTTTGCAACACAATTTAGAAAAGAATTGCAGTCTTATCTCGTCGGAAGTAAACCTTCGTTACCGGCATGTGGTAGTCTCGTCGAGATAAGTAAAGCGGGTTCATCAGCTGAGGGAGTCGAGTAAAATTCCGCGAATAGGAGGGGCGTGAATCTACAGCTGGTTGTAATTGGTCTATCGTTGGGAGTTTATTTTTCTTTCGTGTGTCGAAAACCGACAGGGCAAGGTTCCACTTGTGAAACAATAATTACGAGTGTACCGCGTACATAGTTCTTGATATTACCATCGAACCTTTTTGGATAGTTGCAGGGCTACATTGGAAAATTATGTTCTCAACCGTTTGATTCCTTCGAGCCGTCGAGAGAGAATGATGAATTGTGGTTTGCGCGAGACAAGAATTTGTAGTGGCCATCCTTATGCGAGCGTGAAAATTTAGTTCTTGAGAACCTGATCCAAAATTTAATGAAATATTGAAAATAACGAAGAAAGAGATAAGAATGTTAAAGTGTGTGACTTGTTTTGAATTGAGTCCTGGCAGGGGTGGCGAGAGAGCAGCGTGACAAATCTTCCGGTCGCGTTATGCGATGATTTATGCGGGAAACGTACGGTAAAGGATTAAAAAATCCCCGTTGGCAGCACCAGCCGGAAAGGTAAATTTCTCGTATGTAGCGTAAAGTTTCGAAAAAGAATTTGGCTTGCCTACTACTAAACTTCTTTCTGCAATTTTCGTAGTACCACATGGGTATTTATTAACATTAAAAAAAATCTGGCCACGTTCGTTTTTAGAAACCTTTTATCGGGGCGCAAATATTTTGCTAATTGAATTGAGTTGCATGCGTATGGATTACATATTGTTGTAAACATATAAATACCGGTTTCGCCCTTCTCGCATCTGCTGTTTACACAGTTCACAGTGGTAACCACACAAAGCCTTAAATAGCTCGAATAGTTAATTTCAAAAGATTTCCATAAAAGTTTAATCAGCACTTGCATTGCCATTAATATATACATTTCAATTTTTTTCTGAACTGTGAGGGCCGTCATTTCGATTTTTATTGAAATCGGCTGCTAAAAATATTAAGCTGTAAATTTTCGACTGTTTTATTTGTCATTCGATTTGCTTAATCAAATTAAATTAACTTGCCTTAATAACTTATAATTTCAAGTTTCAACGGAATCTGTTGAGAATCTTGGCTGCTAGAGGGCTACAGAAATAAAAAAAATTGTATGCCATCCGCCTGTATGGGGAGACCCCCCTTAAATACCTTAAAATATTTTCTTGCACTGCAAATTTCAAGAGGCACCACTTTTGACCTACGTAGAAAATTTCCTCATTCTAGCTCATGTGGTTTGCGAGAAAACTTGTTATGACGCACGAACAAACGGGCGGAGGGATGGACAGACAGACAAGTCGCGATTTTATAATTTTTTAGGGTATTGTTAAAAATATTTTACAATATCTTAAAAATGATCTGGTTTATAAGTTCTTTCAAGTAAAGTCATTTAAAACGTTTCAATGAAAAATATTCATTATTTCAGTTGGCACTAAAATAGCGAATTGCGCTTGCCTTCAGACCTTTGGGGGCCGCCATTTTGAATGCATGCATTTGATTTTGGATTATTTTAAATCTTTGTATGCTAGGACCTCATCAATCAATGTACTATCTCGTTCAAATAGGAGTTTCACTCTAGACAGGGCAAAATAATTCAATTTTTAAAGAAAATCGCAGCTAAAAATATTAGGCTTTAAATTTTTGACTTTTTTATTTTTCATTCAACTTTAATAATTTCCTGCAAAGTACAAGAACATAGTACAGGGATTCATAATCTCAAGTTTCATCATTGGAAAATGTGACCGCTAGAGGGCCACAAAAACATGACAAAAACGTATATTTAAACGGCCGCCATTTTGAAATTTGCACATGCATGATCACCAAAATATCAAAGACTGTAGGTGTAAGTTATGTTTATCTTGAAACCAAGTTTCATATATGTCGGATCAAAATTGCGACTTTTAAAAGCCTTTGAAATTTCGACCTTCAACTGGCCGCCATTTTGTTTTTTGCAAACCTGACCTCCAGTTTTTTTACGTAATTCTTTAGATACTTATAATTTCTATCAAACTACCGAATTTCATGAAAATCGGTTGAAAGCTTTGACCACTATTACTACAACAAAATTTTGTACGTTTTTCGACCTTTGAGCGGCCGCCATTTTGTTTCTGCCGTACCGACTTTGGATTTTTTATTGTGAGATTCATCACATACATCAGTGAACTTTTGTACCGAATTTCATGCAAATCGGAGCTACACTTTGGTCAGAACAGAAATCGCAATTTTTCGTTTAAAATGGCCGCCATTTTGTTTTTGCCCGGCCGATATAGGTGGTTCACGAACTTAACCGAGATAATTACCCAATACACCTTTCCTCAAAATTTGGTGAAAATCAAAGCAAAATTGCAACCTCTAGCGTGGTCACAAATTTCGTTATATCCCATATATATATATATATATATATATATATATATATATATATATATATATATATATATATATATGTATATATATATATATATATATATTTATATATATATATATATATATATATATATATATATATATATATATATATATATATATATATATATATATATATATATATATATATATATATATATATATACAGAGATGGCCAAAAGTGATCGGACAATACAAGAAACAAGCAATAAAATACTTTTACGAGCATAAGCTTTGAAATGAAATAAAAATTTTTCCCTTATATAAAAGTCACTTGTATTCTCAATTAATTGCACAAAAAAATAAAACAGAAATAAAAAGAATTTCACAAGAAAATTAACAACTAATTCAAATTCAAGTGGACAAAAGTAATCGGACGTTCAATTGTAATACTTTTCTTTCTGATGATTCCATTAGAACATAGGCTTTTAATATCTAGTTGCGTATCCTTTTTGTTTTATAACTTCTGTTAACCTATTGGGCATAGACTGTACCAACTTACGGGTAACGTCCGGAGTAATGTTGTCCCATTCTTCTAATAACACCGTCTTCAGTTGACTTTTATTAGTAATGTGATGGTTCCTTATTTTTTATGCAGATGATCCCAAAGATGTTCGATGGGATTTAGGTCTGGGGATTGCGGTGGTGTTTTTAATTGACCAGGAGTGTTGAAAAGGAGCCACATACGAACATCATGAGCTGTATGCTTTGGGTCATTATCTTGCTGGAACAAATAATGACCATCAAGACCCAATTTTTGTGCACTTTTTTTCAAATTTTCTTTCAAAATCGACAAGTAACCTAGTTTGTCCATAGGTTCGTCAATGAAAACAAGTTCTCCTACACCGTTGGCAGCCATGCAACCCCAGACCATTACACAGCCACCTCCGTGTTTTACTGTATGTTGAATGTTTTTGGGATGAAGCTCACTATTTTGAGTTCTCCACACCAACAACCTGCCGTCGGAGTGGTAGATATTAAACTTACTCTCATCAGAGAATATTATACGAGTCCAAAAGTCGAGCGGCTTGCTTTTAAATTCTTTTGCAAAGCATAATCTTTTCTTCTTATTAACTTTGCTAATTAGTGGTTTCTTTCGAGGTACTCTCGCTTGATAACCAGCACGGCTGAGAGCTCTACGAATAGTCCGGGCACTAACATTGGTACCATTTACATCTGCTAATTGATCCCTAATACTTCTGGACGTTGTAGTCGGATTCTTTTTAACAATTCTTAAGATTTTTCGTGCGTCTGTCTCTGTTAGTTTACATGGTCGACCACTCCTAATTTCGTTTTCCACCTGATTATTTTTTCTGAACCGTTTCACGATATCGAAAACTGTCGAACGACTTCTTCCAATTATTTTTGATATTTCAGAAAAGGATTTATTCTCTTTATACAACTTTATTATAACTTTTCTTTCATGTATACAGGTTTCTTTGCGATTCTTAGCCATGTTTAACTTTCTTCACTTAAAACTGACAAGTAAATGACTGATATCAGAAAAACACATATCAACATATAATTAGGGGAATTCCCTTTTAAACTCGGAAATGAAAAGAAAAGAATTGCTCCAAACTTCAATGACTAATTTCACATTTTTCAAAATGTCCGATTACTTTTGTCCACTTGATGCAATGTGAATTTGAATTAGTTGTTAATTTTCTTGTGAAATTCTTTTTATTTCTGTTTTATTTTTTTGTGCAATTAATTGAGAATACAAGTGACTTTTATATAAGGGAAAAATTGTTATTTCATTTCAAAGCTTATGCTCGTAAAAGTATTTTATTGCTTGTTTCTTGTATTGTCCGATCACTTTTGGCCACCTCTGTGTATATATATATATATATATATATATATATATATATATATATATATATATATATATATATATATATATATATATATATATATATATGATGCTCTCCGCAATAGGTAAATTTCTCTCGAGAAATTTACCTAAACATTGATGTGAACTATGGCACTGTATGCCCCACTCTTATTTGGGGGCCGTAAGTATTCATGGTAAAGTCGAGTTTGCTCGCTTCCGCCAAGCCCATTCAGTCGTTTGCTTTAGCAAAACGCATCCTTGCAGTATGTTACCTCGGCCTCGGCACCTGTCGATCCGAACACTACTAGCTGGTAATTCGTGAGTGCAAGATTCCTTTGTAGTGGGTCCTTGTGCTGGGGAAAACTTCACGATACCGCAATGCTAGCCTGCCAGCGCATTCACGCGTCTTCAGACAAGGCCAATTTCGGCGAGCACCAACATCTTCGCCGGCGAGGCAGCAGACCATTGCTGCAGTCCTTTACGGACATTTATATCCACTCAATTCACTACAAAAAGGGCCTTGTGAAATATTTGTGCTATTTTCATTATTTGCTTTTTCATTCCGTATGCACTCTCTTGAAATTTTTCTATGGCAACATTCAAAAAGAAAATCAAATTCAATGTCTTGTAAGGAATTGGTCCATAAAATACATGATATTGCAATTCCTGAAGTTTTTAATGGCTAAGACTATGTAAAAACCGGAAATGATATGCACACAGAATCGTTTTCATGTTAGCCATAATAGCTCGAAGCATCAAATGTCCCTATCTATTTTCCTCTCTGTATAGACATGATGCAAAGAATTGAGCTTTTTTCCTTACCGAACATTCTAAGAGTCCCCAACCGTTGCAAAGTTGTTGAAATTTCTACCATAAACGTTATTGAATAGCTTGAAAGAGGAAATGAGGACAATAAATGCTACATATGTAGGTCAAACATCCAAACTGCAATGATAACCACTTTTTGCTTTGTTGAATGTCTATTCTACATAATCAGTTTCGACAGGATACGTCAATTTATATCTTAAGATGAATTCGATGATAGGATATTCAATGAGAGATAAAGGATACAGAAATTATTTCACTGATATGTGGCTAGGAAGCCAATGATAAAGCTATTGTGCTTGAAACGGTAAAGTGATTAATTGACCAGAAAAGTTCTTACAAAGCTCAAAATACATCGAGGTAAAACGTTGATTGTGGAAATACAGATTAAACTTAAGGTATCAAATACATTACCAGCCTTTATTAAGGAATAGTAGCAGTAATAAATACATACCTATATGTGCAATTACTCAATGATATTCTTTATTCTTATGTTTGGTGTTATTTTCAAGTTAATCTCTTAGAAAAAGTAAATTTATATTCTGAATTTGACTTTTTATAATTTCAAATGCTTACATGTCATAGCAGACAAATTAAAGCAGTTTATCTTTCTTAAATAAACTTTGTAGCTTAAAAACAAGTCAAACTAGAAAAATAATTTCACATTGCCCTCTTCGACTCTTAACATTTCTCCAATTTGTCTCATCTAGTCGACACTAAACCATATCTACAATGACGGTAATTTATTATCCGAAAGAGATCGGACTTGAGCCAAGAACAGACCAAATATTTGACCACTACTTCACTGGTAGTAAATTCAATTGTTCTTCTATTTTTACTCCGCGCTAGTTGAGGAATCCCACGAAAAACCTCTGATGTTGGCTAGACTAAAACAATTTGTTAAGGTCAGTTAAATTGTATCTAGTGCTCTTTGCTCCCTCTGCAAGCCAAAAGCAATACGTTCAACACAATCTCTTTAGAGCTATTCTATTTCTTAAATTTTCCAAGTAGGATATCTAACGTAATACCGCACTAGTCTTAAAGTTTATTCGTTTGGTCAATGGTCATCGATAAAAGTGAAGTTGGTAGGATTTGGTGAGGGTGGATTTGTTCTGGTAAAGACATTTTCGCTCATACTTTGCCAAGTCAGACGAAATTCGTGGTACTGCACTCAATAAATCATAAAGCTTAACTTTTGCTGATGTGTTTTGTGAGAGAATATTGAAAGGGCGAAAATGGATTCAGGCGATGATATCATTGAAAATAAATTGGATTCAGGATATTTTGAGCGTATAAATGAAGGTTTGAATGTTAATAGATTGAATTTGATACTTAATCTTCTATAATTTTTAGTCTGAAATATTTCTCACTTTATTTCAAAAGAGACATTAATTTCTAGTGGATAGTTTTGTTTTATATAGAGGACTTTAGAAACGTGAAATAACTCATCAGCAATGAATGCAATCTGGGTGTCACGTCAGTTGTATCAATTGTATTGAAGCGTCATGGTGTGCGCTGGCTGACAGCTGAGCGACTACTTGTCGTAGGTTGAAATTTATACTATAACCGTCAGAAACGCGGCGTACACCCCGTTCGGGCCTCCATTTAGATATAGCTGGAGTCCCAGCTACGATACTTACGAATAATAAACCAGTACGTATCATAACTCAATGAGCTTATAACCCGTCCGGAGAATCATTCCAAACAAATCTCGTTGTCACCAACGGGACTGAACTAGATACCTGCGGCTTACGGGGTGAGTGCTCTAACCACTACACCACGCGGACTATCGTGCCTATAATTATGCATATGTGAATACAAAAAAAAAATGTACCGGATTATGCGTTCTCCAAGAAGCATAGAAGTAGACCACGGAATTTTTGGTTTCTTTCATCAAATTTGTTGAAGTTTCCAATGAAGATATAACTTGCATCCGTTGGAATGGCCAGGAGTTGCTACTGCTTCAATTTCATAGCATACTTCAAGGTAAGACCAAGCGCTTGATTAAATGGGCCTCTTTTTGTGTGCTTCAGGTCTGAGTCAGTCACGACTTAAAAAAACTACCCTTAAAATCACAACAAAATTTAGTACTACTCTAGTATATTGTAATGACAATGTAGTTTGTTTAAAAACCATTAAGTAATGCTTGTATAAGAACTGTTAGTCAGTGCGTGAACCATTCTACTGCTGTACTCCGAATTAAGTTGTACAGACATAGGTAGCCTCGCTATTACGGCTGCAAAACCGCTAGCCCCACTGATGTCCCATCTGCGGCCCTGATCACGGCAGATGTTGCCATACCGGCCACTTCTGATTCATCTTTTGCCACCCTACTACCCCGGCAACTACAATTACTGATTCCACTGTTACAACCGATGTCCCGACTTTTTCTATAATGCCCTCTGCCGCAGCCGCTGTTATTGCTGATGAAACCACTGCACCTACGAAAAGAACTGCTGTTCACGATGTTATAACGGCCACCCGTGTCCCTAAAGCCGCTGTTTTATCTCAACAACCCCTATTGGCTAACGAAGTCTCCGAAGAAGAGGCCATTGAACGAGAAATTGCAATTTTGAAGAAAAGGAAGGAGCTAATCGAATTACAAAATGCGATTAGTCTACTCGAAACAGGTAATCAACCGATCCAGATTGGGAACACTCGACATATTGACTTAAGTAATATTGAATATGCGGTCAACAAATTCAGCGGCGATGACCACCATGATGTCCGGAGCTTCGTAGCCGATCTAGATGACTTTTTGGCAACCGGCAATCCAGATGATCACTGTAAGCTGTTATGCCTTCGACGTCTCCTCACGGGAACTGCGAAAGCTTTTCTCATAACAACTCGTACTGCAGATTATGCAAGCCACCAAACCGAGCTAATAGTGGAATTCAGTCGCACGTTCACTCTACAAGACGTTAGAAGAACGAGGCGTGGCAGAGATATGTTCTCGAAACGCAATCAATTGCAAAACTCGCCCGACTCACTGAAATCGAATTAGTTAACCTCATCGTGGATAGTCTAAAGGTCCGCAATACTGAAACAAACTAACTTCTGGAAGTACTCACTGTCCAACAGCTGAAGGATTTACTTGAGTGTCATGGAAGGCGCATTACATCTGCTCTAAAGTGTGTTGTTAACACGTGAAGTCACCGCAACTTCCCGCCAGTTTGCTGCAATTTCCCGTGAACTTGCTGCAACGGTACCCAGATCAACTGCTGCGAAATCTGTCCTTCCCGCTGTCCTGGAAGAAACGCCACGCTGTTTTAACTGCATCAGACGAAGCCACTATCAAAGTTGCTGTCCTTACGAGCAGCTTGCACCACGTTCGTGCTTCAAATGTTGGGAGGTTGGACATCAACACCGAGATCACCGAATCCAAAGAAAGTCATGAGAGTTATTCACAACACCAACACCGCTGCTTACGTGAGCCGACGATAGTGATATATACTAAGAGCGCCATCAGGGCAATTAAACTGGTAAGTGTTGCTTTTACTTATAGTCGGGGAGAATACACAGAAATGGTAGAACTTTTGTCTCTTTTCGACACCGGCAGTACAATTAGTTTTGTGAAGCGATCTGCAGTCCCTCTACTCATTAGCAATAGAACCTTCGATACGAGACGCCACGGGTTAGGAAATGCAACGATAAAAACATATGGTAAGGTCGATGCCTATATTAAATTTCGTAGACAATGTAGAAAGATACCTCTTTTAGTGATTCCAGATGAAACAGCATCACTACCCGTAATCTTAGGCTGGAATTTCCTAAAGGAATTTAATATTTATCTTCATTAATACAAAGATATTAATACCCGGACGTATAGTCATAAGAATAAAGCGTCTGAAAAAGACAAAAGTTGTTTCTGTGGTTTCAACCTGACAAACAATAAAGGCTTGACCGGTCCATGTGCTAAATACGAACCTCCTGAGGAAGCCAATTATGAACTTAACAACATTAAATCTACTGATAAAAATTCGGCCAACGCTGGTGCACCCGTTAATGATGAGACCGACAATAACTTTAGAACCATGTCTAACCTCATTACATTACCCCCAAATGACACAAAAGCCCTAGAAATAAATATGTCTCTGAGCAAAAAGCACACTGAACCCGCTGAATCTCATTGTAGCGCCCCAACACTATCAGATGGAAGTTCACCTAAATAATGACACGCCGTTTCCGTGCACGCCACGAAGATTATCTTACCACGAGCGAACAGAAGAAGAGCAGAAGATTATAGAAGTGCTACTAAGGAAGGGACCCAGTAATTCCTCATACGCTTCTGCCATAGTCCTAATTAGGAAAAAAAACGGTGAATTGAGAATGCGTGTGGACTACAGAGCTCTAAGCAAACAGACTATACGAGATAATTTTCTGCTACCACTTATAGAAGACTGCCTCGGTTATTTGGCAGGAAAGAAGTTCTTTTCAATTTTAGATCTGCATAAATCAAGTTCGAATGGCATCTGAATCTGTAAAATACACAGCATTCGCAACTCCAAACGGTCACTTTGAATATTTGTGGATGCCCTTCGGACTGAAAAATGTTCCTGCTGTATTCCAGCGCTTTATATGCGAAATATTTAGAGATATGGTCGAGTCTGGATCTATTGTCGTCTATATGGACGATATACTGATCGCAACCGCATTCCTTATTGAGCAGCTAGGTCGAATCTCGAAACGTATTACCCAATAGAACCTTGAATTAAAATTGTGAAAATGTAGATTTGCATTTGAAGAGATCGAGTATTTAGGGTACTCTGTCAGTGCGTCCGAGTGAGGCCCATATAAAAGTCATCAAGCAATATCCTATACCGAGGAACCAGAAGGAACTTAAGACCTGCTTAGGATTATTCTCCTATTTCCGCAAGTTCATCGGACGGTTCTTAAAAATTGCCAAACCGTTGCAATACCTCAGCGGCGAGGGTTTAGCCGTCGAATTCACTGACGAATGTAACCCGGCCTTCATTAAACTGCACACTAAGTTAGCCGCTGCCCCATTAAAAGCAATTTATGATCCGAAAAAAGAAACTGAACTTCATTGCGATGCTTACTCCTCTGGCTACGGAGCAATCTTGTTGCAAAGGCAAGTCGATAATAAGTATCACCCTATACTGTTTTTTCCGAAAGCTACCACACCCGCTGAATCTTACAGTTTCGAACTGGAGACATTGGCCATTATCTATGCCTGAGGTGCTTCCGACCTTATTTAGAAGGCATAGCCTTTAAGATAATAACAGATTGTAGCTCTCTGGCACTCACTCTTAACAAAAGATATGTAAATCCAAGAATCGTCAGACGGGCCCTACACAATACAGCACCGGAGTATCTATGGTTCATGTAGACGCATTGAGCCGGTGCTACACTTCTTGCGCTTCTTCAAATGGCGAATCAACAACTGATACTGATTCTGGAGCTACTACTTCTGATGCAAAACAGATGATGGATTCTCAGTGCGTCACTTGTGCCCTTAATCACGCTCAACTTGACTTATTCTGAGACCATTACCCCGAATCAACCAAAGCCAGTACTAATGCCCCTCGCTGTCCTATCCTAATGTTTGCTATTCCCTATGCCAACACTGACAACCCTTTCATGTATCCTGCTGTTAGAATCAATAATTACGTACAAGACTCTAATAGGAATCGTAGCATCTCCGCAGACGCACCGCCCGGAAGCACAACTGATGTAACTGATCAAGTATTAGCCATTATTGACAGTGATGACTTAGACTTTTTGATCCAAGTCACGCAAGACCGGGACGAACGTATTCAAAAATTTCGCGAACAACTAAGCTTATGTCCAGTCCCAGGTCTTGTCTAGCGAAGAAATGAGTCCAGACAAAAGCAAATGTGCGTACTATTAAAAATGGAGGATAATGTTATTCGTTTGGCGCATGAAAAGATTGGTCACTTAGGAATAGAAAAAACTTATGAGCAACTGAAGAAACACTATTGGTCTCCGAACCTGAAAGGAAAAGTCGCAAAACTCATTAGGAAACTGCGTAAAATGTATTATGTACTCACCACCGCATTGTGCCAATGAACGTAATCTCTATAATCTACCGAAGGAACGAATACAATTTGATACTGTAGACTTGGACCACTTCGGGCCTTTACCTACTATCAATTCAAAAACATATTGTTACTTGTTAGTTGTAAACTGTATCCAGTTAACTCGACAAGTACACGAGAAGTTATCAATAGCCTTGATTAATATTTCAGTTATTACAGTCGTTCCAGACGCATAACAATTGACCGAGGAACTTGTTCTACCTCTTTGGATTTTAGCACATACTTGTCGAAACAGAACATCGATCATGTGAAAATTTCCGTCGCCTCTCCACAAGCCAACGGGCAAGTTGAAAGGGTAAATAGAGTTTTAAAACCTATGCTTGCCAAACTTAGTGAGCCCGTTAATCATGCCGATTGTTCTAACCTTTTGTCCCAGATTAACAATACCATTCACAGTACCACTAAACAGTCTCCTAGTAAACTTCTGTTCAAGATAGAGCAGAGAAGTAAAATTCTGGACGAAGTAACTGAATTCTTAGGCGAGAAGACAGATGAGGACTCAGATCGCAACGTAGATAATCTTACGCGAAAACCTGAATTGGCACTTCCAATTTGCTTTTCGAATTTTGACAATTAGTCGAGGTCGACTAACTAGTGAGGTTATCCGAGCTGTAATGAAAATTTAGTTTGCAATACTCGTATATAAAAACCACTAGTTAACGCTTGTATAAGAACTATTAGTGAGTGCATGAACAATTCTACTGCTGTAATCCGAACTGAATTGTAGAGGCATAGGTAATAGAAAGAAGAAAAGACGCAGAAAATCTGACAGAAGGATTCGAAATACAACCGCTGAGCTAACTAGACGGGGTTTTTTATTTGTCAGAGTGTTTGTAAGGTTTTAAAAAAGGGGCGTTTATAATATATATGTATATGTATATATATATATATATATATATATATTTGTATATATATATATATATATATATATATAACATATATATATATATATATACATATATATATATATATATATATATATATATATATATATATATATATATATATATATATTATACAATATATCTATTTATAAATATTGTATGTATACATATATACATATATATATATATATATATATATATATATATATATATATATATATATATATATATATATATATATATATATATAATATATCATCGTAGCTGACCATGAGAAAATTCCCAAGTTAGATGTCGTCATATGACGTTTTCTCGTGACGGCTTCTCCCCCACTGCCTTTAGCTGTGCTTACTGGTTGTTCGACGAAACCTTGATCGAAATCGGTAGTTGCGACGTCGACTGGTAAATGGCATAGCTTAACAATGGGTGGTCGCTTTGTGACATATCCGCGTAGCTTAACCATTGCTACACGAACAAGTCCGTCTTCTCTGGATGAACGTCTATTATTCGTGCTAAGGGCCATTTCGTAGATGGGATGTTTTCAGTTTTCACTAATACTAGCTGCCATGGTTCGAAGTTTTTCAGCCATTTAGGTCTCCCTTGTAACCTGGTGAGATATTCCCTGTGCCAGCGATCCCAAAACTGAAGTGACAGTTTTTGTGTGAGCTGCCACCTCTTCAAAAGGAATACATACGTTGTCAAGAACTGATTCCAGAATGGAGAACATTGAATCCCCGGTGAGAAAATGTGCTGGTGTTAAGGCTACGTTATTGTTTAAGTCAGAGCTTAAGGGTGCCAAAGGACGGCTATTAAGACAAGCTTCAATTTGCGCAAGAGCCTTGCACATTTCCTCCGAGTTTAGTAGTAGTTTCGCCATATGCTTTAATTAAGTGTCGCTTCACCGATTTGACGCCTGCCTCCCAGAAGCCTCCAAAATGTGGGCTACTGGGGGGAATATGATGCCGGACAATACCTTCATTCGCTAAATACGCTTTCGTTTCGCTTTCAATGGTTGTGTAGATCATCTGCAATTCCTTCCCGGCTAAGATGAAATTAGTACCGCAATCACTGTATATGTTCTTGCATCTTCCTCGTCGGGAAATGTATCTTTTAATGGCGGCGATGCATGCTAAGTGCATTGCCTTATTTACCGTACAGACAAAGACTGCTATGTATGCTTTGGCTGTTTTTGCGCCACGGCCACTGGACCATTTTATCTTGATTAGGCCGGCAAAGTCTAGACCAGTAAACCAAAATGGTTTGTTTAATATCACTCGGTTGATGGGGAGATTGCCCATCAGTTGCTGCTTCGGTTGGGCATTGCTTCTAAAACATTTCATACACTTATGAATGCATGTTTTTACCATCTTTGGCGCTCCGTACGGCATCCAAGGTTGATTGCGCTGATCCACGTAGTGTTTATTGATGGAAGTAGCTGATTATCATTTCGGATAACTTGCTCTGATCACTAAATATAATTGAATGTTTTTCCGCTATACTAATGGCTGCATTGTGGAGTCGTCCACCCACGCTGAGGACACGTCGGCGTCCAAGTACAGGTTCAGTTGCAAAACTCTTGAGTTAGAGTCAATTTGTTTATTTTTGGTCAAGCTCCTAATTTTAGCGTGGAAGACTTGCTGCTGTGCAATTTTGGCGCATACCAGTTTTGTTTCTTGTAGTTCTTGTGCCGTCAAGAACTGTTCAGACGTATTCTGTTGCATACGATGATGTGGCAGCCACCATCTGCAATAAGGTACAACCCTTAAGAGTTTAGAGTAGCTTGAAAATCGATGTATAGTCCTCTTGTTCTTTTCTGATATTACCGTAAGAGCCGCTTTCCTCCTTTCCAATGGAGTAGGGTCATTATACGGTGATTTTGGGTACGTTATTTTAGGAGATAGTATGATACTTGGGCCATTCCACCATAGATTGAAGTCCTTGAGTTGAGTGGATGAGAGTCTCCGTGGTGCGCAGTCAGCTGGGTCGTCTCCGGATGATATATGGTGCCACTGAGCGATGGTGCTGGCTGAATGTATCTCACTTACGCGAATCGCAACGTAAGTGTTCCAACGGGCCGGGTGGTCACTAAGCCAAGAGAGGACGACAGTCGAGTCTCTCCAATAGTGCACTGGGATTTCGGCACCGTTACGGAAGGATGATCTAGTTTGTTCCAGCAACTTGACAAACAATGAAGCGCGGGATAGTTCCAGACGCGGGGTCGCTTGAACAGCTGGAGGAGTCACCTTGGCTTTTGCAGTTAATAACTTGACAATGGGTGTATATTGCCCAACCCTTTTGGTTCGAAGGCATATTACCGCTGCTATTGCTTGCCACAAAATCCATGGAGCTCGAACTGATCACGTAAAGTTATGCCGATCCAACGTTGCACTTTTATGTCCTCGATTGCAGGTATTCCAGATAAATAGCTCTGCCATTCATTTCCCAATTCCTGGGGGCAAAGGGTCATCCCAATCAAGTTTGTGTAGCCACAGCTTTTGCATAAAGATTTTCCCTTTTATTATGATTGGCTGAAGCCATCCTAGAAGATCAAACATTGTCGCCATGAATGATGCTACTGTTCTTTTTGTAATCCTTTCTCCAGGTTGATGCTGTCTAGTGCTGAAGATGAAAATGTCTTGTTGTGGGTGCCATTGCAAACCCAGAGTTTCAATTGTATCCTATGCCTTTAGACTCAGTAGATAATCTGCTCCTCTAGCATCTGCTGGTATTTCACGCATTACTTCGTTTCAGTTGGAGTTCCACTTCCGCAAATTAAATCCACCCATGCTTAAGAGTTGTTTTAATTCGTGATATAATGAGATCGCTTCATCAGGTGTGTCACCTTCAGTCATCAAATCGTCTACATAGAAGTCGTCAAGCAAATAATTCAACGCTCTAAGAAATCGTTCTCTTTCATTGTTTGCGAGCTGCTACAATGTGTGAATTGCTTGAAAGGGGGCACTTGCGATTCCAAAAGTAACTGTTTTCAGCCGGTAGTATCGGATGATGTCTGCTGTTTGTGGACGCCAGACGATACTTTGAAAATCAGCGTGCTTTGCCTTGACTTGAATCTGCCGGTACATTTTCTCCATATCGGCTGTAAGGACTACTGGATATAATCTCCACCGCAATAGTAGTGTCACCAAGGTGTCCTAAATCGTTGGTCCTACTAATAAAATGTGGTTTGATGAATTGCCTGATGCAGTTTTTGCAGATGCGTTGAACACGACGCGGACCTTTGTAGTGATGCTAGTTTTCTTAGTAACGGTATGGTGAGGTAGATAATAGGATGTATTACTGACTTCATTTTTCGGTGCTTCTTCCATGTGATTCGAATCTAAATAGTCCTGGAGCCATTTGTTGTATTCTTCCATCGGCCTTGGATCTGTCATTAAACGCTTTTCCATTGCACAGTACCGTTATATTGCCGATTTTTGTGATACTGCTAATTGTGTACGTGGGTTTCCCTTAAATGGAAGCTCCACTTGAAACCTTCCGGTTTCGAGTTGTTAGGCGGTGCGACGATAGTGAGCCTCTATTTCTTGTTCTTCTTCCATTGGGAATTTCTTTCGTTCAGGTTCTTCTTGTTCCCAAAATTTCCGGAGGGTAAGGTCGAGTTCTGCAGTGCTTACCATTGTAATGGCTTGAAGTGAGGGTGTGATATTAACGGTAGGACCAGTTAATATCCATCCTAATTTTGTTTTTTGCGCTGTAGGACGTCCTCACCGTATGCCGTTCTGGATTATGTCTCAATACACATCAGCTCCTAATAGTATATCAATTTTTGTACTGATGTTGTAGTTCGGATCAGCCAGTTCCTCAGTATCACAATTCAACTTAATTTGATTGATGGTCGTTGACAGTAAATTGGATGTTATACGACCTAATATTAAAGTGCTGGTGCTGATTATTTTATTTGTCCATTTTTCCTTGATTGTCAATGGGATTTGCCCATGACACGTTTTTGTTGAGCTGCCAATGCCAGATATGATGATATTTATTTATTAGCCAAGCAAGGCACTGGTCCATATAGCGACATCAATGCAAACAATACAAACTGTTGTATTGTTTGCATTGACGTTGTCTCGTTAAATTACCAGGATCCTTGCAGCTTCCTTAGTCACAAAAGAATTCTGTGATCCTTGGTCTAATAGTACTCTAAATTTTACGTACTGTCCGTACGCGTTTTTTACATTGATGATTGCTGTTGCCAACTGAATGCCTCATAAATTTTGTTGGTTCACATGGTTGCTCTGTACCTTGACTCCACTGGATGTAATTGCATCTTTGATTTCAGAATCCATTGTTTGACTACCGATATCCAGGTGCAGCATCGAGTTGTGCCGTTTATTGCATGTTTTGTATACGGAGTCGATTTATACACGTAGATTCGATGGTTCTTAAGGCAGTTGAAGCACAAATCGTGGGTTTGCACAAATCACTTACGTTTTTGACGCTCATTCCTTGAAATTTGCCACACTTGTAAATTGGATGGTTATCTTTGCAAACTGGACATTTGCTGGTACTCTGCGTCGTTACGTGAACCTTAGTTCCTTGCCGTTTTAGTGAGTCTTCCTTCCCAACATCTTCGAGATATCAATTGGATACCATGATTGAACCAACGCAAGAGTCTCTTCAGATGATAAACTTTATATACATATAAAGATTGGTTTATAGATTAATTCAAATTCACTTTGCTTTAGTAATTAAATTATTGCGAAAAAGATTTACAATAGATGTAAGATGTGAAAGATTAAACCACGTCCACGCTCTACGGAGGTTGGATACCAACTGCCCGGTTCGTAGTATCTCGTTTGACAGTCGTATTTCATTCCACACTCGGTCATCCATATTACTCGTCTGCCTCAGGCGAGTCATCTGCGTCTTGTGGTGGAACGGTGAGGTCGTCATTGTCGTCGAATTCGGCCCATAGTTTCATCCTGTCTACGCTCGTATTGGTGACCTTTGGGCCTTCGTATTCGCCAACCTTCTGCACGCCATAACGATCGAATCCCTTGATTGAAACAACCCGATAGGGACCAAGAAACATTGGTCTGATCTTCAGTCCCGTACCAAACTGCACTCGCTCTATCGCAACCAGGTCCCCAACTTTGTAGATGGTAGCTTTCTTTCGCTTCTTGTTGAAATTTCTCGAATTTTCATCCTGCATCTTCGCTATAGCCTCTTTCGCCTGCTTGCGTAGTTCTGCTCGAGCTTCGTCATACTGTTGGGATATAACTTCCTCTAAAATCTCCATAAGCCGAATGTCCTTTCCAGAATTCATCTTAGTACCGACCATTAATTGAAATGGTGACATTCTTATCGATCGATGATATGTAGAGTTAATAGCTCTCTGAATATTTTTTTACATTTTTGAACCACTCATCAGGTGTGTCAATAGAATACTTCGTAAGTGCCGATATGCCCCCTAGGCACGCCGGTAGTCACAAGATGCAACTCAATATCGTGGTCGGTGCAATACTTCTTGAAGTTTTGCGATACAAATGCTCCTCCTCGGTCGGAAATTAAATGAAGAGGATAACCAAGCGATTCAGCAATTACCTCCATCTTCTGCAGGACTTCATCGCACGCAAGTGTTTTTGTCGGGAAAAGCCAACAAAATTTTGTGAATCCATTGATAACAGCCAAAATATAACGATAACCTTTCTTCGTGTCTTGCATAGGGCCCAGATGATCGATATAGAACGCAGCGAGGGGGACATCGCCTTTCGGAATCGGGTACAAAAATCCATCTGCTTTGCCTCGTTTTCCATCGGATAAGAGGCATCTCACACAACTGGAAATGCAACGTTCAATGCGACAATCCAGATCGGGGATATAAAACTCTTGCAGCATATACTTCATTTTTTGCAAACGAAAATGCCCTTTTTCGTGTACTTCCCGAACTAATGCTGATTTCATTAATTCTGGAACGACAAACAAACTATTATTATTTGAAATTTTACATAAAATACCATGATGCATCGTATAATTTTTGTAAGGCTAATCTCTCAGTATTTTGATGATAGGTAGCAACGCCTCGTCACTATGTTGTGCTTCGCTCAATCGTTTCAGAAAGTCGTCATTTTGTATCATCATAACAACCGGATTGCGGCTTAAGGCATCGACATGTCGCATGCCAGTTCCAGCACGGTGCTCCACTTCAAAATCGAACTCTTCAAGCAGCATGACCCATCTGGCAACCC
Organism: Odontomyia ornata; assembly: GCA_963969285.1. Taxonomy (NCBI): domain Eukaryota; kingdom Metazoa; phylum Arthropoda; class Insecta; order Diptera; family Stratiomyidae; genus Odontomyia; species Odontomyia ornata. The sequence continues at coordinate 306,074,454 of OZ017740.1, forward strand.
GCGTCGCCAAATCCTTCTTTTCCATGGTGCATTTAAACGCTTTACAATCGGTGACAAGTTTGAAGCGCTGTCCAATCAGATAAATCCTAAACTTCTTCAATGCTTCGATGACAGGCAACACCTCGAGTTCGTAGCTTGAATATTTTTTCTCAGGTTCGGTCGTAGACTTGCTCATATAGAAAACAGGATGCATCGAGTTGTCTTCCGCGTCCCTCTGGAGAAGAACCGCTCTATATCCTTGTTTGCTGGCGTCAGTGTGTAACTCCGTAGGAACGCCATATTTGAAGATTTTCAGCACAGGATTTGTTGTCAACGCATTTTCCAAGTTGTGTACGGCTTCCAGCTCAAGTTCTCCTAAATCGATGACAGCTCCCTTTTTCGTAAGTTCGGTCAACGGTCGCGCTCGTGTTGCGAAATTCGGAATAAATTTCCGGAAATATCCGGCAAGTCCAAGGAAGCTTTGTAGTTGCTTCAACGTCTTTGGAATCGGGAAATTAATAACGGCTTTTGATTTACCGATCGACGGCTTGATGGTTTCTTTTGAAATTCGATATTTTCGAATAAAATACCGTTAATTTTCACATCGACAGTACACAGCCCATGCGTAATGATACTGAAACCGAGACCCGTTAACGTACAACGCGAAGATTCTGATACGTCTCGTGGCTTTATTTTACTGAGGCACGACTTCTTCACAATGCACATGTCGCTTCCAGTATCGACAAGACCGGAAAAAGCCATCTCGTTAATTAATACAGAACAATATGATAGTCCAGATTTTCGTATGCAATTGGTTGCCTTTCCATTCGGGCAATCAGTGCGTTTGTGACCAAATAGATTGCACCCGAAACACTTTGGGCCTTTTATCTTGTCCGGGCAACCATGCCATTTGTGGTCAGATGATCCGCAATTGTAACAGTATCGTGATTTCTGCATTGCTTCGTTTTTTCCCGATTTTGGTTTCTTTACGTTGAGGCCACTTGGAACTTCGGGATCGCTTTTCATTTGTTCGTAGGTTAAGAGTTTTTTTTTGAATTCCGCTGTCGTTTTCGCGCCGTATAAGATAGTCTTATTCACTTTCAAGTATTTAATGCCATCGATCACATACCGAAACACCGAGACATCTTCCACCTGTGCATGACTGCCTATTTCAAGCATTCGGTACAAATATTCACGGTACGATTCATTGTTGCGATTTTTCTCCTCTCGAAGCCTCTGGTGAACGTCACAACTAGCTATCTTTGCTTTAAACTCTTCGATTAGGGCACTTTTTAGTTGGAAATAGGACACCGGTTTTGTCTCGCAGTCTACGAACATTCGAGCCGCGCCCGACTGCGATTTTTTAAGGAATACGAATTTCTGAATTTCCGTCCATCTAAACGCGGTTGCATACGCTTCAAATTCGTTCAGATATGCTACCCCATTCATATTCTCGCCATGAAATTTGCGAATCACGCTTACCACATCATGCATGTTAAAATTTGATGCGCGATCGTCGCCGCCTCTCATCGTTTCCAACACGTCCACGCTTGCGTCACTGCGTTGCAGTGACCTACGATGCCGCGCACTCATTTCGGTTATAGCAAAAGCGAAATGTTCGATCACCGTTTTCACTAACTGCTTTTTTCTTCTGTCCGTTTTTCTTTATTTCGCACGGCACACGCGTATTTAATTACTATTTATTTATCGGTAGCTCTGTTCACAATCCCGGCTGAGCCCCCATGTAAAGATTGGTTTATAGATTAATTCAAATTCACTTTATTTTAGTAATTAAATTATTGCGAAAAAGATTTACAATAGATGTAAGATGTGAAAGGTTAAACCACGTCCACGCTCTACGGAGGTTAGATACTAACTGCCCGGTTCGTAGTATCTCGTTTGACAGTCGTATTTCATTCCACATACATATATATACAAGTATATACTCGTATATGTATATACAGGAAGAATAAAATTCCCCCTCTAGCCTCGTTAACTAAAATATTTACTACAGTTTGTCTTACACCCCAGACCAGATAAAAGTTTCGAAATTGCAATGTAATTTTCTGAAAGTTTCCTCATAGATTTCTGATAAACGGAAAAATCTATAAAAGTTGATACTTTGACTCAGTTAAAATACCAAAATTTCTGAATTGGGGGATTGAAGTTCTGTTTGTAATTGATTTTATATCCTGATTCAAGCTTTTAATTCTTATGTCTTTTTTGAGTGGCTAATGGCGTCTTTTGTTGAGTTTGCCTGCAGTGAAACCTTCAGCCTTAACATTATTTTTTATTTTAATTGTCTTGATTTTGAATTTAGCTTTCATTTTCATTGTATTCATCCTTGTAACTGATGGGTCGATTGTTTCTGGAGAGACAATTAAAACTAATAAGCCGTCCAGCATCTTGTCTTGGTCATAGCCTGGGCCTCTTTAAAAACCTCAATGATGATGTCGTTTACACTTTACAAATTAAGCAACAAAACGAATGAAGTTGTCCTTTTCGAAATCTGCATTAAGTTCTACTTTTGGTTTGATGAGCATTCTTTGTATAACATTTTTGGAAAGTTGTTCTATTGAATACAGGGCTAATGGTAGAGACTTAAGCCCATTTTAGGTAGTTAATAAGATTTGAAAGATTATTGTTATCTGCTTTGAAATGTCCTAAGTTCAGAATGGCTAATGGACGAGAAGACATAAAACTAAGTTTTTCGACAAGATAATCCTTTGCAGAATGAGTCCTTAAAGCTTTGACAATCGATTGACGTGAAAATCCGATGCCTTGATATGAATTCATTTTGTCCAGTAAACCAATAACTCGGGATATTGTCTTTCTAAAATAATCCTTCGGAAAAAGCACAATTTCTTTGTTCGCAGAGCCTATAAACTCTTCTAGGGTCGAAATTTCAAGCTTGAACTGATTGCGTAATATCTTACTGCCACAATTTTCGTCACATACACTTGTTTTCAAGGATATTGTCAATGTCGTTCTTTCTTTTCTACCTCCCTAACGAAATTCGCCGCAGCAAGACAGGCATCGTCAAGGACAACGACAAGAAATCGAAATAAATTTTCTTTTAGTAATTTTCTCGATAGCTGGCTTATACTCGCATATAGGTGACAAAAGCCACCCATAACTCGATATGATATGTGACATCAATTTGCCCATAAGAGCCTATTCCGTTCGGCTGATATGATCCTTAGTCGTTGTTCTTCCTACGAACCGATCCATTTGGTGCTGAGTGTCATTGCAGGAGACAGACAGTAGCGGTATTGGCGTTCCTTGTCGATTTCTTCAGACATCTGACTATGACTATCAATAAGGATATGGCGCGTGTATCGATTGTGGGATTAACATCGATAACGTCACATTATGCTTATTTCATTTCTTCTACTTTAGCTTGTCGATTTGTTGTTGGCGTGGCGACACGGCCGTGCGTATTGAATATTTGGCATGGGAATTAGCTTCAAGTAGTTTTCGCTTCCGGGTTGATGATTTTGTTGATTTGTTTTTCTTTTGCTTGCCCTGAGGATGCCAACAAGGTCCTGAAGCCATGCATATTTTTTTTCAATTGGTGATGACTTCCTTGGGATGTTTATCTGGAGTTGATGTAGCATTTGGAAATTACTGTATTGCAAATGAGTTTGTTGCCTCCTATTATTATCAATGACTGTCAAGGAAGTCAGCAAAGGAGGAAGTTATCGATTTTCTAAGGATATTGGCAATCTCAGCGTTATTGAAAGCGATGATAATATAATGGAAAGAATAAAAGCTGAATAAGCTAGCCAATTTTTATTCAATTGGGAGGAGTGATACTCCAATTGAAATCCTCAACAAAAAGATTGTATGAGAATCAATTAAGGATAATCATGGTATAGGAGTTTCTGATTTCAGCTTTTCATCGATTCATCTATTGTAGTTACAAAATTACAAGAAAGAATACAGTTCATTATAAAACACGTTCACAATTCAAAATATATGCTCGTAGTGGTAAATTCTCCTTGCAGTCACCTCAGGTTCATAATAATTAAAAACAAAAAAAAGGACTAAACTTATTTTTTTAATTTTTAATTCCAGATCTATTTTACTGAATAAATTCCAATTAAAAAATAGATAGACAGAATGTTATCTCAAAAGAAAGCTACAATTTAAGACATAATAAACATTATTACAAAAGATATAAACGAAAGATAATTAGACAAATTTAAATGAGGTAACGCAATAAAATTCAAATTAAGAATCCTACGCAGCTTGGACATGAACACTGCGAGCGACTCCAAAGGAGGACCATGCTGAAGGTATTCCTGGTCACGGACGAGTCGGACCAATGGGGAATGAAAATAAATATCTGCCCGCGCGAAAGGAATCGAGTAAAATTGAGTTCTAGATGTAGGGCGTATGCGAATCGCATTTTGAATATCAGATGATAAAAAGCCTCGAGTAAGCATAAAGAGCAAACATTGCTCAAGGTATTGCCGCCTCATCTCTAAGGAAGGGATGCCAAGGTAGATAAGACCTTCACTATATAGACGGTAGGATAAGGATAGTTTGTATTTATAGAAAAGCGAGATAGTAAATTTTCTCTGTATGGATTCAACGGCATCCGAAAGGTATGTGTGACGAGGAGCGATAGACGGAGTCATGTTTGAATGCTAAAAGAAGTGTGGAAACAGCGCAGAACAAAGCCCACGATTCGAGCTACTCTAGATGTCATATGAGCGATGTGGCGATCGGATTCGAGATGTTGGTCAAACGTCATACCAAGATCCTTAAAATAGTCAACTGATAAAAGTACTGAGCCACTAATTGCTGATAATTGATTTGAGATAGTTACGTTCGAACCCACCACGAGATGGCCTATCGTAAAAAATACAATGTTGTCATATGAGAGTATTAGTTGTAAGGTTATAAATAGTACTGTTTGAAAAATGTTCTTTCGCAAATAAGATTTGCTCAAATTTAAAAAGCGATTTAAAGACAACAGGTTAAACTCTGCCAAGCACGTTTTATTCAACAGCTCGAGTTACAAAAAAAAAAAGCCACAAAATTTTATTCTATCTTTGAAATCACTTGAAGGATTGAATTTTAGATTTACTTTGCCTAACAAGCTGCAAGTTGATGACCGATAAAGAGTCTTTGAAACGATTTAGCCAGAGAAAGAATAAGGGTGTTCCGCCAGTGCGATTTATTGATTTCAGTAACATGCCAATTGAACGTTCTCCGCCCAATACGCCTGCAGCAACTAGTCAAGAACCGCCAAGGTCACCAAACAATGCAACCACCTCTACTATGCCAGCCGCCATGTCCGAAAACAGTGATACTAATTTAGATGCAATATCAAGGGAATACAATCGTAACTTGGTTGACATAAAAAACGAGTTTGGCCAGCAAATGCATGCCATACAGATGATACTCATCTCAAATAACCAGCAGCTACAAGAAACTGTAAGTAATCTTCGAGAAGAAATGCGTCAATATATAATGCCGACGCAGCAAATATCACAACAGATGCAGCAGCCATCACAGCCGACGCAGTAGCTATTACAGCAGATACCGCAACCGACACAGCAGCCATCACAGACGACTCGGCAGCTATCACAATATATGCACAACATATACCGCAACCAGCACAATCGACGCAACAGTCATCACAGCCGATGCAGCAGCTTTCGCAACCGATGCAGCAATCGTCACCGCCGCTAATACAGCAGCGATCACAGCTGGTGGAGCAGCAATCACAGCCTACGCAGCAGCCGTCAAACCCAATGCAGCAATCGACACAATTCGTTCCGCAGTCTTCTTTTATGCCAACGGTTCAGATGCAATCCATAATACAGCTGCCTCAGGGAATAACAAAATCAGCTCAGTTTGATCTAACTGCGCTACAATTGCAGTGCAATACTCCGTTTTCCTTACCTGAAACAGTATACAGACAAAAAAAAGTGTACCCGATGCCACCATTTTAAGGTTATCTTGAGGAATGGCAGACGTTTGCCGAAGCATTTGGTACGACTACTGCTGAGTTTGAATACTCGCAAATACATAATATTATGCGTTTACGTGAATCACTAAGAGACCGCGCTAAAAACACGTTGAATCTTTACTCTGCAGCTCCAGTAATGTCCCTACAATAATTGAAAAACTAAGGGAAAGTTATAGAAGACTGGGTCAACCAATCAAAAGCCAAATTGAGAAGATACGTGCTGTGCCCCTATTACTTGAAGGCAATTTGGACGCTTTGATTGAATTTGCAAACAAGATGGTTAATATGCATTTTTACAGAGTGCTCACGGCGAACATCACCTTGCCAATCCAACATTGTTAAGTGAGCTCGTCGCAAAACTGCCAATCTCGCGACAAATGCAGTGGGCTGAAAAATGTATCTTGCTTGAGCGGCCACCAATGTTGCTTGAATTTAGTCGGTGGCTTAAATGCTTGCGACGCCTGGCAAATATGGTGTCGGATGCCCTGCCTACATCATCCTCGCTAACACAAGCGAGAAACCATCGTAAGCAGCCTACTAACCCTTTAAAGCACTATGCTGGAGTAAGCGTAGCGCAAGCAAAATGTTGTGCCTGCGATGAGCAGTGCGCCACGTTAAAAAATTGTAAATTTTTCACGCAGCTAACTGTGGATAATTGCTGGGCAAAATTTAAAGAAAGTCAAGTTTGTTATTCCTGCTTGAAGAAGGGCCACCAGATGAATAACTACAGGCAGCGGCGTCGCTGCGGAGTCGACGGATGTCGGAGGTTACACCATCGACTACTTCATTTTAACCCATGAGAAACAAATTGAGACCCAACAAGTACCAGCAACACACACATCTCGCATAGTGCTGCAAGTTCCAGGAGGTCGCAATTGCCATGCAGACGTTCACGAAAGAAGTGGGGAAATATTGTTCCAAGTACTGCCAGTGAAGATACCTGGACCCTTTGAAATCATCACCACATACGCATTTGTTGAACATGGGGGCAAACGTCTCAATGGTGGACCAGTATCTTGCCCGACGATTAGGTATTCGTGGACTACACAATGTTTTAGACTTGCAGTGGCTTAATAATCAAACATGGTCGCAACGAACTGAGATAGTGAACCTACGTATACGCGGAGTGGACGAAGCCGCGAAAAATTTTAATATGAAAAATGTTTATACATCACTAAAGTTAGCATTGCCAGCGCAGAATTTTAAGTATAGTAAGTTAAATGAAAAGAATTATCAGCATCTTGTAGGGTTGCCAATATAGGAGTATAGCGATATACAATCGCCAATAATTCGAAGTCTGGCTCACGCCTTTTTTACTGTACCAGTTGAAGCACCACGTACATCATTGTCCGCTGGACCGATTAGGTTGGATGGTGTTCCATACAGCTCAAGTCAGATACAAGACGTGTCCTGCATTATAGACTAGCGAATGATATGTTAGTAGAGATACATAAGCTTATTTCGGATTATTTTGATGCTGAAAATTTTGGTCTGAAGCTTCAAAAGAGCGTTGAATATTTTGGGATTATCAACGTTGAGACTCGATGGTAGATATCCACCTTTTCCAGATACTAGTTTAATGGCCATGCGAAGCTTAGAAGGCGTTGAAAGAAAAATGCTTCGAGATACGCAATACGCCAACGAAAATTGCAGTAAAATCGATGATTATATAAGAAAAGGCTATGGCCATAAATAACTATCGCTGAAACAGGTCAATGGTAAGAGAAAACCTTTTACTTGCCACACTTTGGCAGAGAACCCCTTTTATTTGCCGCACTTTGGCCTTAAAAAACCCAAACAAACTACGATTACGCCTAACTTTATGCCGCAGCCGAGGTTCAAAATATTTCACTAAACAATGCTCTTCTTCTGGGTCCTGACATAAACCAGCCACTGATTAAAATTTTATTCAAATTTAGGCAAGCACCAGTGGCAGTCTGTGGAGACATACAATATCTTAAAGAGAGATCAGGATACTCAGCGTTTTCTGTGGAGAGGTGGTGACATGACTAAGCCGGCTAAGGTGTACGAGATGGAGCGTTTGATTTTGGTGCCACATGTTCGCCCACAATAGCGCAATGTATAAAAAATACCAATATCAAAAATTTCGACGAGGAGGTTCCCCATACAGTTGAGGCAATCATAGAAAGACATTATGTTGATGACTATGTGGATTGTTTCCAGTCAGAAGTCGATGCCGTAAATGTAACACAAGCCGTTATCAAAATACACTGAGCTGGTGGGTTTGAATTACGAAACGTAGTTTCTAACTCGGACAAAGTTAAAGCTGCTGTTGGAAACGCTGCTGGTGACTCAAGAGAAACGGTCAACATAGAAGGTGAATTGGAGAGAATCCTAGGCATGCACTGGCTATCACAGCCGGATGTTTTTATTTTCAAGTTGCAATTCCATAAAGTGCCAAAAGGAATAAAGCGTACAAAACGCGAAGTGCTTTGTCTGAATATGTCCATTTTCGATCAATTCGGTTTTTTGGCTGACTTGATCGTGTCAGCAAAAGTGTTGATGCAAGCAGTGTGGGAAGCAGGATTGCAGTGGGACGAAACTTTAACTTACGACTTATACCGTCGCTAGAAACTTTGGATGGAGGAGCTGCCAATAGTGAGCTAGTTCAGAGTACCAGAATACTTCCTAGATTTTGAAAAGACGCAGGTGGATCTACACGTCTTTGTCAACGCAAGCGGGGAGGCAATGGCTGCGGTAGCGTATTGGAGAGGGATAAAGAAAGTAGAAATTGTTGCTAGAAAAAGTTCGTGTGCACCCACCCCGGTACCACACTATACCGAAGCTGGAACTATAAGCAGCAGTATTGGGCGTGAGACTTTAGGAAACAGACGACTGGACTGATTCAAATACAGTGATTAGGTAGATCCGATCAGACCACCGAAAATATAAACAATATGTTGCAAATCGGGTATCGGAAATTCTGGATGGTAGTGGAGTCGAGGACTGGCGATGGTGTACGGGTTCTATCAACCCGGCTGATGAGGCAACAAGAGAAACTACCCAGCAAATGGAATTTGGCTAAATGGGCCTGATTTTTTGAAAAATGAGAAAGAGCAGTGGCCACAAAAAATTTCGACAGGTTACATCAACGATAAAAGCGATGAAAAATTAAGAACCAAACATTATCTTTTGGCAGCGTGGCAAATAAATTTGATTGTACCAGATATCAAAAGATTTTCTAAATATAACAGATTTAAAAGAGGGGTGGCTTGGGTATTCCGGTATTTTGATAATCTGCGTAGGAAAATACGACAAGCACCAAGAATCAATGGAGAGCTGGCATGCTTCGAAGAATTTGCAGCCGAAAAATATTTATGTCGTTGGGCACAGATGCAATGTTGGAAGCGAACGTGTGCGCTTACAACGTGGTGAACCAATTTCTAAGAGCAGTCTATTGTTGCAATTGAATCCGCGCATTGACAAGGATAATATCCTTCGCGTAAATGGAAGAATAGGTCGGCCTCTAGTGTTACCAGAAGATACAAGGTAGCCGATCATCTTAGCTAAAAATCATGCGGTGACTTTCCTGATTGTACAATATTTTCATACGAAGCTTCATCACATCAACCATGCAACAGTAGTCAATGAAATTAGATAACGTTTTTGGGTTCCTGCATTGAGGAGCTTGGTGAATACTGTGCAATCGCAGTGTATATTCTGCAAAATTCGTAAGGCGAAACCTAAGCAGCCACAAATGTGTGAAATTCTTATGGAGCGGCTGACTCCATACGTTCAACCGTTTTCGTTTACGGGGCTAGATTTTTTTGGCCCTATAAATTTGACAATTCGTCGAAGCCGAGAAAAAGGTGGGTTGCACTATTTACCTGTCTAACCATAAGACCTATCCATTTAGAAATTGCGGCTGATCTCTCAAGCGACGCATTTCTTGTTTGCATTAGAAATTGTATGAATAGAAGAGGTGTTCCGGTTCAAATTCGCAGTGACAATGGAACTAACTTTGTCGGAATAAGCAAATAGTTGCAAGGTGTTCAGGGTTTTTTCGACGATGACCGTATGAAAGCCGAGCTTAGTCCACTCGGAATCGAATGGAAATTCAATAACCCCTCTAATCCGAGGGAAGGTGGAATATGCGAAAGAATGGTTCAGTCAGTGAAAAAGGCGTTAACGGTAATGTCGGCTGAACAATCACCACGTCTGAAAACGTTGCAAAGCTTCTTGATCGAGGCTGAAAACATAGCTAACGCTCGGCCACTTACTCATCTGCCTGTAACGCTAAAAGAACTGGGCCCCCTTACCCCGAACCATTTCTTGCTTGGCTGCACAAATTCTACACAAACGCCATCGAGCAGTGGGGTCTAACTCAGAATCTGAAAAATGGAATGTGGCATCAATGGATAAGGGGGTACTTGCCAGAATTCACCCACCGAGTGAAAAGTTGCCAGCCATCCGAGCCTATACAAACCGGTTGTCTCGAATTTATATGTGATGTAGATCTTCCGCGAAATAAATGTAGGCGTGGCAGAGTGTGCGAGCTACATTATGGAAAGGATGGAGTGGTGCGTTCTGCTGACGTGAGCACGAGCACAGGGATCCTAAAGAGATCAGCGTCAAAGTTAGCAGTTCTAGATATCGAGACCTCAGCAGAAGATGTTGAATCCTCCCCCTCCGGGTCAATTCACGGGGGTGGGTATATTGATAATTGATTTAAGATGGTGAACCAGAGTTGCGTTCGAGCCCACCACGAGATGGCCCATCGTAAAAAATACAATGTTGTCATATACCCTTATATGACAACATTGTATTCTTTTAGTTGTAAGGTTATAAATAGTACTTGTTTGAAAAATGTTCAATTTCAAACCAGCGTTTTGAAGACAACAGGTTGAATTCTGCCGAGCACGTTTTATTCAATAGTTTGAGTTACAAAAACAAACAAGCTTCACTAATTGAATAGACAAAGCTTAAGGTATATACAAGTAGTTTATTGGAAGAACACATATTAAAACATTTAGGAACATTGAGAGCAAGTCGATTGATACGACACCATTCGTCCTATACATTAATGTCATTTTGGAGTATCAAGCAATCATTCATCGAGCGAATGATCCTGAAGACAGTTGGGAGTAAAAACACTAGGAAGGTCATTGATGTAAGGGTTGAATAGGAGAGGGCTTTGGATAGATCCCTATGGCATGCCAGAAGTCTGCGTGAAGGGGGCAGAAGAGGACCCGTTCCAAATTATCGGGCAAGAACGGTTATGGATAAAGGAACTGATGCAGATAAAGAGGGGACCGGATATTTCGTATTGACCAAGTTTATTTATTAAAGTTTGGTAGTCAATGCTGTCGAACGCTTTGTCGAAATCGGTATAAACCTCGTTAACTTGGCAACTGGAATCTTGAACAAGAGCTATGAAATTGGAAAACTTTAGTAGATTTGTAATGGTTGAACGATCTTTTATGAACCCATGCTGATTAATGAAGAAATTTGTAAGGAAAACTTTGTAAATTCTGAATTGGACAATCCTCTCTAAAATGTTTCCAAAGGATGAGAGAAGAGATATTGGCCGATAATTCGAAACGGAATTGCGGTTGCCGGATTTATGGATGGGGAAAATATTAGCACCTTTCCATGCTTCTGGGAAAACACTAGCCGAAAGACTAAAATTTAAATTCAAGGATAGAGGAAAAGTCAGAGAAGAGCACAGCGATTTAATGAAGAAGTTACAAAGGTCATCAGGTTCCACAGATCCACTTGTATCTATTCAGGCGATGATATCTTCCACTTCTACAGAATTGGTAGAGATAAGGCCGAAATCGAAGTGAGCTGGACTACAGAAATTTATGGAACAAGTCGAGAAGGATCTTAAATTGGATGAAAAAAAAAGTTGGCAAAGAGATCGCATATGTCTCGATTATTAGAGGCTGTTTTATTGAGCAATGATACTGAATTAGGAAGAGTGTTGGAAAATTTATGTGAATGAACATATGACCAAAAGAATTTGGGGTTATTGAAGCAGAAGGAGGGTTCAATGAACTGATAATAGGCAAGTAAAGCTTGAGAAATAAGTTTTTTTGCATCAGCTCGAAGAAATTTGTACCTTGAAAGATCTATATTGGATGCCGATCGAAGGTAGATTTAACGGGGTTTGTCTTTTACATGCAGTACTTGTGCAACCTGTTACGGATGGAGTCAAGAGGCATCAACATTAGTTCACCCCGAACACTACCATATCTTGCTAAACAAAGCAATACTAAGCCGCACTCGATTAGGGTTTTGGTTAATAATCTTTAAATGTACCCGTAGCAGTAATTTAAGTACGAATACGTGTAGTCATGATTTTAAAAAGAAAAAAAAAATAATAATAAATATAACCCATACTGGTAGGTAGTTAGGCTGTTGCGAAAGTATATGCCACATCAGGTCCGGCGTTAACCGAACAACACCTTAATTTGGAAGGGATGTCTTGAACCACTAGCCAACAACATTCACATCCTGAACGAGAAGTTTATCGCCACATATCTAAATTCTACCGAAATTTCGTTCAACATATGTACACCAGGACTAAACATCGTTTAGAGGCCGAAAGTACACTAACGAGACGAGTTGCGGAGATGTACCGAGCGACTACAATATTGTGCATCATGACTGAGGATTGCCTGCAGCTAAAGATTAAGGAGGCCAGTAAACATCCGAAGCTGATCAAAATTCAGGAGAAAGCATAAAACGCGAAAGCTGATTAAAAGACAATAAAATCACACCATCATTTGCATCATGGCCACACGCAGTAGACCAAGCTTCTGCGCGGAAGCTGAGTTTAGTGCAATAAGTCGCACAATATCTAACAACTCCGTCAAAGGAGAACGCGGAAAGCAATGTTTTCTACAGTACTAGCTATTTATACGTTTCTTTGAAAAGAGATAATAAAACAACTTAGTCAAATATTCACTTTACAGGATACTCTCCTCCAGGCGTACTTGACGGGCCATCGTATGACCAGTAGCACTAGCCAAATCACGTAAAATAAAACCTCGAAAAGCACTACTTAAACTCACATAGTTTTATACCGCGAAATAACTATTTAACAATAAACAATTTAATCTGACATTGCAAACTGTCAGAGAAGATATTCAGCCGATCCAGCCGTGGTTGTGGTGATTGCCATCAGAGTGGTTAAAAGTGGAGTGGAAATCACGCCGAGTTTGAGTGGAACCACTCCGCGGGAACAGGAAGAGCCACTCTGAAGAGGCGGTTGAACCCGAGACAAAGAACTCGGTCGGAGACTGTAAAGTGGCCGTTAGAGGGAGATTATTTAAGAGCGCGACGAATGATGCGCTTCTTTTTTCTTTGGATTGGCGACCCGAAGGTAAAAAGCTGAAGCAACGGCGGAAAATACAGAAGACGAGCGTCGGCTGGATTTTTGAAATGAAAGCATCGAGGGAGTAGTCGGAGCAGTAAGTGGCAAAGCAATTTCGAAAACGTCGACGGAAGCAGCGAAGAAGGGGACCCTTTATAAAGTAGGTGTTATTTTGAATAGCCCACTATTTCGGTAGATGTCACTTTTGAAGCTGTCTATTTTTGACGTTTGACAAGTAGAAACTACGCCATTTATAAAAATGGAACAATACACGCTTCAACAACGCGTTGAAAATAATAAAATTCACTTTAAAAATAGTGAAAATTTGGCAGGGACGGTTCGGAAAACTCGAACATTGTCGGACCGCAATACAGAAATTGGTGGGAAAATTCGAGCTGTTGGGACAACTTAGTGATGTGAAGAATAAAACCTGTGCACGTCACTCAAGAACAGCCGAGACTATTGCTGCTGTAGCCGGAAGTGTTGAAGAAAACCCAGGTTTGTCCATTTCTCGTCGTTCTTTGGAATCAGACATTCCACAAACGTCATGACACCGTATTTTGCATAAAGATTTGGGTCGTAAGGCTTATAAAGTTCAGGTAACACAAGAACTCAAGCCGGTCTATCATCAACAACGTCGTGTCTTTGCTGATTGGGTCCTTGAAATGCATGAAAATCATCCGGAATTCCATTGAAAAATCTTCTTGGGTGATGAGACCCATTTCCACCTCGGTGGCTTCGTCAACAAGCAAAATTGGCGCATCGGGGGCTCGGGAAACCCAAGAGTTATGATCGAAAAGCCTCTCTAACCTCAACGTGTGACTGTTTGGTGCGGTTTATGGTCCGGTGGAGCCATTGGTCCTTACTTTTTCGAAAATGAGGCTGGAGCAACAGTTACGGTGAATGGATTGCGCTGTCGAGAGATGATCAATGATTTTTTATGGCCGGAATTGGATGGTATTGATCTGGACAACGTTTACTTTCAACAAGACGGCGCTACGTGCCACACAAGCAGCGAAACCATTGATCTTTTACGGAAAAAGTTTTCGGACCGTGTTATCTCTCGAAGAGGTGATCACAATTCGCCACCGATATCTTGTGAAAGAAAAGGTCTACGCCAACAGCTCAGCGTCGATTCAAGACCTTAAAGATGGAATGCGTGAGGCTATCGAGGACATAGGGCAGCCATTTTGCGATTTGGTTATGGAAAATTTTATGAAAAGGATATGATCCTGTAAGTGTGAGCGGGTGGTTATTTGGCTATCATTATTTCTTACTATTAACGGCATACCTTCCTCTTTATAATAAAATAACTATCCGATCATTTATATTAAAAAATGGCATTTTTCTTTTAATATCAAAATAACACTTCTTTTTGCAAAACCCTATATTATGTGAGGGAATCACATAGCCGTATTCCATAAACAGGCGCTGCACTCGGAAACGGAACGCGAAAACCTCTCCCAAGGATGGTTGCAAGGTACAATTGCGGCCCAGCGATATGAAGAAGAAAGACTACTTCGAAAAGCGGGAGATGTTCTGAAAAGAATACAAGCTGCATCCGACTCCCCAAAAATTAGCAAAGTAGCAAAGGAAGGGCTCCTTGAACTAGAGGAGCTCCTAGATCGCATAGGGCACTATCGGAGGAGCTGGTTAAGGGCCGAAAATGAACAGAAGGCTAAAGAGGCACTTGGGGCAAAATTTAAAGGCGACATGATGATAGCTCCATCATTAAAAGTCAATAAAAGAATGGCGTCTAGCCCAATCGAAGGAGATCGGGATAAAAGAAGGAAGGAAGAGGCACTTGACGGGCGTGGAGCACCAGATCAGGGGTTCCAGACAGTGCTTACAAAAGGAGCGAAGAAAGCCGCAAAGAAACTTTCTTCAAAAAAAGCCAGAAAATAAAGTTCGCACGGACGCTCAATTAGAAAAAGGACCTGGTGCAAAACAGGAGAGGCAGAAGCCCCGACGAAGACCCCGGCAGCAGGCACTGCTTGTAAAGCCCCAAGATGGCCGATCCTACGCGGCGGTGCTGCGGGACATCAGGGGAAACGTACGGCCCGAAGACACCAATCCTACCATTAAAGTAGTACGACCAACGCGGTCGGGACACATACTGGTCGAATTCGGAGCAGAGGCCGGCAATAAAGAAGCATTCTGTGACGCAGTAAAGAAAGTCCTCGGCAAAAGCGCAACTATAGCCCCGCTCGAGCCGATGGCAACGATCGAAATACGGGACATTGACTGCGTGACGGATCTGGCCGGGGTAGAAGAGGCCATCAAAAAGGAGTTCCCTAGCGTGAGAAGGATCAAAGCGAGACTGACACCAGAAAACAACAGGGGACAACGCATGGCCATAGTTGACTTGACCGAAAACGACGCCGAACAATTCCTGAACAAGGGCAAAGTACGAATTGGGTGGGTTGTCTGTAGGATACGGCGAAGAGCAACGCTTCTTCAATGTTTCAAATGCCTTGGTTATGGTCACACCGCACAAGTATGCAAAGGACCCGATAGGAGTTGCTATGTTACAAATGCGGTGAAATGAGACATAAAAGAAAAGAGTGTACGAAAGAGGCACACTGTATTCTTTGCAAGGATGCTGATCCAAAACCTGATTTTGGACACGTCTTGGGATCAGGAAAATGCCGGGTGTTCCAGGAAGCCCTAGCCAAGGCCAAATCAGAGCTTCGATGACCCGCATCCTGCAGCTAAACCTACACCGCAGTTCAACCGCCCAAAATCTGCTTGAGCAGTTTGCGAGGGACATGAACGACTTCTACCTGCTGAGTGAGCAACACCATAGTAAAAGTACTGCATTATGGTATTCTGATGAAACTGGTACTGCCGCCATCTGGGTTCGGAACAGTGACTTTCAAGCGGAGAGTTGTGGACGGGGGGATGGCTTCGTGTGGGTTCGAAGTTCAGGGATCACCTTCTTTAGTGTGTACCTAACGCCTAACGAGTCGATATATTCTTTCCAAGCCAAGCTTAATGCTTTGGAGGGCGCTGTCTCGAACGCAGAGGGCAAAGTGCTCGTTGGGGGCGACTTCAACGCTAAAGCAATCGAATGGGGCATGCCTCAGACGGATCCGCGGGGAATACGAATCCTGGAAATGGCGGCCAGGACGGCCCTCGTCGTACTAAACTCCGGAAATACGCCGACTTTCCGCCGTATTGTCTGTGAGGGAACCATACCGAACGTGACATTCGCCTCGGAGTCCTTAGTACGAAGGATACACAACTGGAAAGTATTAAAGGACTACTCAGCCAGTGATCATCAGTGCATTCTGCTTGAGATAAGTGATGCTATCTCCCGACGTCCGTGCTCTCGGCCTTCCACAACTGGATGGAACATCGGAAGGATGGACGTCGAGAGGTTCGTCAAGGCTCTCACAGCAGGTGAGCCGCTGCAGGGAGCTTCGGAGGGGACGGAAGAACGGGCAGCTGAAGACGTGACCTGAAATCGCTGAAAAGCGAAGGGAGTGTCACAAGCTTCGACGTGAGGCTCAACGGGTACGGAACCCTGATGAGGCATGCGAGCAGTTGGCAGCATATAAGTCGGCCAGGAAATGCCTTCGCAAGCTGATCAACAGTAGCAAGGCTCGCTGCTGGCAAGACCTAGTGGACAATGTGAACAAGGATCCGTGGGGCCTTGGCTACAAGCTGGTCATGGGGAAACTTGGTGCCCTACGGAAGCCTTGTATACATGACGCAGAAAAGAAGGACGCGATAGTGCGGGGACTCTTCCCCGCCCATCCCGTCCGTGTTGACGCTGTACATGGTGAAACAGCAGTAGAGTGCCCACTCTTCACACAGCTGGAACTGGAGCAGGCAGTCCTCTCCTTGAAAGCGAGGAAGGCTTAAGGTCCAGATGGTGTTCCAGCTGAGGTTTTGCGGCTCGTCTATGACCATTGTCCTGACTTGCTGCTCAGCACATTCAACGCTTGCCTACGGGATGGGGTTTTTCCGGTACGATGGAAGGTGGCGAGGCTCGTGCTGATCAGCAAGAAGAAGGGAAATCCCGGATCACCGTCTGCATACCGCCTGTTATGCATGTTAGACACGGCTGGGAAAGTGCTAGAGAAACTCATCAAGGAAAGACTCACTGACGCGATTCGTGCTGCTGGGGACCTATCTCCTCGGCAGTACGGCTTTAGAGCAGGACGTTCTACCATTGATGCGATTGCAGAGGTGGTGAGCGCGGTCCAAAAGGCAGAGGCATATAGTCGCACCAAGCGACGGATCGTCCTGTTGGTGACACTCGACGTCAGGAATGCCTTCAACTCCGCTAGATGGGTGGATATTCTGGATACGCTGGAAAACTCTTTTCAAGTTCCAGAATATCTAATGCGGCTTTTGAGGAACTACCTAAAGGACCGAAGCCTGCTCGATGACACGACACAGGGCCAACGAAGGATGGAAATTACATCGGGTGTTGCCCAGGGATCTATCCTTGGTCCGGACCTGTGGAACGTGTCTTACGACGGGCTACTGAGACTTGAGATGCCAGATGAGTCGCGCTTGGTTGGCTATACGGATGATGTTGTGGCGCTGGTCGCTGGACGCACCGTCGAACAAGCTAGGCTAGGTATGCTAATGCGCCGAGTGAGGGACTGGATGACTGCTCGCGGGCTGAGTTTAGCACTGGAGAAAACCGAAGTGGTCATCTTGACAAAAAAGAGAATCCCTAGAGTAAGGATGATCAGTATTGGAGATATACAAATCGAATCCAAGCCAGCGTTGAAGTACCTGGGGCTACTGATCGACTCGAAGATGAGTTTCTCTGAGCAAATCAGGGCAACGGCTGAGAAGGCTTTTTCGGGAATATCGGCTCTGAGTCGACTTATGGCCAACGTAGGGGGGCCCAGTCCATCAAGAAGACGCCTCTTGATGAGTGCTGTAGGGTCAGTGCTACTGTACGGAGCAGAGGTATGGGGCGACGCTCTCAGCAAGGAGGTATACCGGAAACATTTAGCACGGGTGTAGAGAAGAGGAGCACTGAGAATTGCATCTTCGTATCCAACAGTCCCCGACTCGGCCGTGAGAGTGATTGCAGGCGTGATACCTATCGCTCTCCTTGCTAGAGAGCGCCGCGCTATTTACCTGCGCCGAAACAAGGATACGAGGGAGATAGTTGTCCGCGAAGAGAGACAGCGCTCACTCAGCGATTGGCAGCAGTCTTGGGTGAATTGCACGAAGGGAAGGTGGACTGCGCGCCTCATCCCGGATGTGAGACCGTGGCGAAATCGAAGGCATGGTGAGACTGACTTCTATCTGACCCAGCTTTTGAGCGGGCACGGGTGTTTGCAGTCTTACCTGCACAAAATCGGTGAGTCACGGTCCCCCGATTGTCGGTTTTGCCTAGGAGAGGAGGACAATGCCTGTCACACATTTTTTGCGTGTACAAAATGGGTCAGGCTGCGAAGGGAACTCTACAGGGAAACGGGAGAGCTCACCCCGGATAATATAGTTGCGGTGATGCTCAAATCGGTTGACAAATGGAACCAGGTGGCACATTATGCTCGGGCAGTCCTAAAATATAAAAGGGACTCACAGCAGCCGGAGGCGCTGGGGCTGGGGGATCACTCTTCTGGCAATGCCTCTTCCCCTCTCCCCTCCCGCTAGGAAAGGGATTCCCCAGCTTGAAGGCGCTCCACGGAGTAACAAAACGAGACCTGGCCCGAAGTAATGTGTCAAACGGTTCCAGGCTGGGTTCTCAGGTTGACAGGGGAGGTGTTGAGTGGGTAGTCCAGTCGCGCATGGGAGTCCCACACTCTGTGCATAAAAAGCATTCACCTCCCTACCACAAAAAAAACAAGCACGCGCGCGGAGGGCCTCCTTACCCTGCAAGAGCAACTGTATCGTCAGAATAAGGGGTAAGCTCACCCGATGGCTAGCTCATTATAGTGGAGCGGCCAGCCAACGTGACGGGTCTCATACCCGGTCAGGTTAATAAAGCCGAATGGAAAGATTCAGTTTGAATCTAATTACAAAACATTTTTTTTATGGCACAAACTCTCGTATTTCGTGGTAAATTTTTTGTCTATGATTTTTAATTTCTGTGTTATTTTTTATTTTTTTTTACGATAAATACCAAAGTCACATTAATCGTGACTGAGTGAACTCCCTTGATGCTTAATAAGTTTGTAAATGTTTGAATATAATTTTTTTTCTTTTCATTTGTTTTCTTTTTAATAACCAGAAAGAGTACTTACCCGACCTCCTAACGAGCCCTCGTAGACGGGGTGGATGAACCTATTCAAATGTTTATCGATTTTAATCTTTAAGTCATTTGGCACTAACATTATAGTAACATTTACGTGACGAAGCTTATTTATTGTGTGGTTAATACCTTACATGAAAATACTTATGATAGGCTCATATTCCGAAAAGGTTTGACTTTTTGATGTTTGACACGGGAATGCTCAGATTTTTCTGGTCGGGTTTCAGAGTTTGAAAAATAAGCAGCCAAAACCGAGATAGCAAACTTTCAGCAATACACCTTATGGTTTTGATGTCAGACTAGGATACGTAGCTAAAGTGACTAGACATTAACAAAAGGAAACTGCTGCTATAGTTTTATCCTTTCATTATCTAATATTCGCATTTGATGTCGTTCACAAGTTAGGTAGGTTCTGCACATAATTAGTCGTAAGGCAATACGAGTACCAACAGATTTTGACCGAATTTTTCCAGTTAAGTATCTCACCGGCAATTCAGCACAATTTTCTGATATTCCGTCTTAGCGCTACTAATTTAAAGACAGCCGGTTGTACTATGTATATAACTTCATCAGAGCTAGAGCTTCTTCAAGGTCACTTGAATATTTAAATAAAGTTGAGATAGTTCACTTTTAAGAATTTTCAGCGAATTGCGCTGGTAAATAAAGGTTTATTTCAATTAACATCCTACTATCATGAGCCCCTCACACTGTAAGCCACTACGTATTGCGTAAAATCTACGGATTCGTTGCTTAAATGATTGCGTCAACACAAATCGAATCAACCACTTTTATTTTGTTGTCATTGAAAATGCCACACACATTTATCGACGGTTTTCTCCTCGGACAGTGAACGGTACACAGCAAAACACAAAATAGCTTCAACCCAAATTCACGTGGTGTTTCTGCAACGGAAAATTTAGTATCTTCTTCCTTCTGCTTGATTCACTGGATATATTAGTTAATAATTTAACATCTCCTTCATGACTATCAGTATTAAGTTTGAAGCTCTTATCGAAACTCTAATCATCTTCCCCATCCCAACACGGCTCAAAGACAATAATTTTCCCAAACTATTACGGGTTCAACCACTTTTCCTTTTCGAATTTATTGCAAATCGCACCGCACGTCCTTTATCGAAACACCCACTTGCCTTTCGTATTGTTTTAAAGCGACTGTCAAGCAATCTTTTATTATGGCTTTACAAATTCAAGTGCAGCCCGAAATTTTACTTTTTCAGTTGACATAGCAGTTAGGTTTTTCGGTTGCCGGCACGGTTCTCGCGACGTGTTTGCGTTGGCGATCAAGAACAGACTCCACGATCCGCCCAAGCGGATACGCCTCGTTGGTTCCAAAATTCCAGTGTAATCTCAGCGCCGCAACGGTGGTTTGTGACGACCAAGCAGATCTGTTTCCTTCATTCCAATGGTCAGCGTAACTTCAACGCCACGACGGTGGTTTGCAGAGCCTCCAGCTCAGCCACTGTACGAGTAGATTGCATTCGCAATGCAATCCGTGGATGGCAATATTATATTAGTGTTCTCATGTCCGAAATTTTAATTGCAGATTTGAATTTTTAAATGAATAAAAAATAGCAATGAAAAAATTTTAAATAATAATAAAAAGACAAATATCATAAAGAATATGATTATAAAGAAAAATTTAAATTTAATATAGAGAATAAAGTTAATATAAAATTTATATTTATAGAAAAAAAAAAATTTATAATTTATAAAACTATAAGTTGGGATAGTTAAATTTTTCCAATCTGCAGTTAAAATTTCGGATGAGTGTTATGCCTATTTTCGAGCAGTTTAATTAGGCGACTGCTCGATTACTAAATCTTCGTTAAACATTCAGATTAACAAGTAAAGGCACCTACTGTAGGTTGAATACTTGTACATCTTTGGAAGAGAGTTCATAGCTCGTCGAAAAGTTTTCGTTCTTGAAGTTTCAAGGTGTTACTGTCTGGGGCTGCACACGTTTAATTGCGGGTGAGAGCAGTTGTAAGACTTCAAAATTTCTAGAACACTGAGCTTAAAAATAGGTCTCAGCAAACTTTTGTCACGTTTAATAACCAGGAAGTAATGTATATTTTTTTAACCACATAAAGATGCTAATCAATTCCAGAATTTTGAGAATGAAACCTAATTTTCAGACCGCAGATATCATTGGAAGGTCTAGTATGGAAAAGGTGGCATTAGAATTGGTCACCATATTTTTTTTTTATTTCAGCTTAGACGATTGATAACCGGTTCGACGCAATTTTTCCTGCACTAGACTACACTGCCCAAAAAAAGCAAAAACGAAACAACATGAAACAGATGGACAATCATCTACAGGACTTGATATCCCCCTAAAATTACGGACCAGCTGCTAAACACTTCCCAGGTCTATAAACCCCATCCACTTTTCAGAACTGAAGATGACTTCAATGAGTCAAAACGTGTTTTCTACTTACGCGATTGAAGTGAAAAATCAAAATAAATCAGCTTACGGTGGAAACAAAGTAACTAAGACCTAAATTTACTATAACAATGGATTTAGGACAATAGACTGTCAGTTAATCTACTTTAAAGCCATTGTGGAAAACTGGTGGCCTTATTCTACCCTAACTGGGCATTGTAACAATCTAGCTTCAACGAAAAGTCAATTCTTTAGGATTACAATGGAAAGAAGATCCTTAACAATGGAGCATATTTTTCAAATAAAATACACCTAGTAGACTGATTGCGCATTGGAAGAATGTTTTCATTAAATCACCGAGCTTGATACCCTAGTAGGCCTCTTGGCCGTTTGCAGTGATCGTCAGGCCTCTGATTATTTACACATTTTTAGTTTAGTGGCACAAACCATATCGCTTTCAGATGATCTTTTTTTCAACCATGCGGCAAATGATCAGTATGCCTGGAAACTACCAAGGCATTTGACATAACCATAGGTAGGACGTTGAATGCCGAAGGAAGGTTGACATTGCATGAAGTGCTCACCGTGAAATATATCCTGAAAAATTTGATGACATAACAAAATACACAGGAATATTCTCAGGAGAGCATAAAAGCATCTGCAAATTGACGACAGATAGTGTATCTGAGATACCACGCACTACAAGTCTTGGTACGTATTTTTCCAGAAGCATTTATGTCAGAATTACGGACAGTAACGAGTTGTGACATTGAGAGCATCTGCTTGGTGAAGCAGATATGATGTTCTATGCGGGTGGGTCTAAAACTAGGAGCTGAAGGAAGAATTCTTAAACCTAGATATCCACAAATCCATACCACTAGGAATGCTGATCTCTGCGTCTCAGGCACTATACTTGGGTTGGACTAATAGAAGAGAAGAAGAAGACAAGTCAATATCTACAGGGATAGTTAAGTTGCTATTCTGTCCCTCTCCGGGCGAAAAGTAAAATCAAAAGTAGTCCAAAAACATCGAAATTCAATTGGAAGATCCAATTTCTGATGGTTTTTTTTAATGATAGCACACAAAGGCTACAAAAATCGTTCACTCTTGCAATAGAAAGCTCAGGATGCTTATCCTCTTTAATATATTTCACAGAATTAACTGCTGGATGCAGGCTGAGTGGGTAGAGTGTTTATTAAGAATGTTGCGACTGTAGGATGTAAAAATCCTTGGGGAATGAGCTAAATTAGAAGTCAGCAGGGTTAAATAGGAAAAAATGCAGAAATATAGACTTATAACAAGACATAGTTCCTGACGTTCTCAGCTACTAGGTATAGAGACCCTATATGGCAATGTTGCTTAGAAGAATAAGAACCGATCCTTACTGTGGGTCAGAATTTGTGTCCTCGAGATACGTCAGATTATGGGGATTTTGTGGCACAGCAATTAGCTTTAATATGGCTTTGAATAAAAATCTTAGGGACCTTTTTCGTCACGTTAAAATAATGGGTCTGAAGAATGGGATTTTGCGAATGATATGGAACAAGGTTTAAGTGCTCCCGATCGACCATTTTGCCCCCCAGCCAAAACAAATAAACAACCAAACTTCATGGAAAAGCACATTGAATTCGATACTTCTAAATTTTCCTGTAAAATAAGTCCCAATACCCAATTTCTACGATAACATTATTCAATACGTCATAACTCTGCAATGTAAAATTTACGATGCCAACAAATAGTTCTCCTGAAATAAACGAACGAGGTCACAATCATACTATAGCTTTCCATTCGTCCAAATAAACCTTTCCTACAAATATGATTGATTACAAACTTTCATCGCATATTTCAAAAAGTTTCTCAGGATATCAACATTGTAAATTGGTTGTCAATATCTTTTTTACAAGTATATCCCTTATCAATTCTTTATCCTTTTCGTGATCTACTACTGCTGAAAAGGATATCATTGATTTAATGTATGCTAGTCTAGGTTGAGGTTGATAGTCCTTGTTGAAAATCCTTTTTATTGCCTTTTCTTTAACCCTGACATAGTTTAAAAGGACATACGACCGGACAAAGTCTATCGAGAGGAATCAAAAAATATATGATAGGAGTATTTCTCATGGCAATATACGAGTATTGCAGGATAAACTATTTGATGCTGGTAAATATGTTTTTATTATGAAAGAAGTTTGAAAAAGTAAGTTGGTATTGAAATTTGTAGTTTTCAATTTATCAGTTCTAAAACTTTTTCAGTATATCAAATATTGCCCACGAACTTCAACATTATTGCAAGAGTCCTCTAATATTTAAACCTTCTTAGCATTGACTTTACTCAATAAGCATCTTACAAGGACGTTTTACGGTATCTACTTGTATTTCAATACGACTTGTCATTTACCTTGAAAAATGAATAAATATAAAACCAGAGAACCCAACAACGCCTTCCTCTGCATCGTCATCTTTCTCTCAATTTTTTAATTTCTCTTCGGAACTACTATGGAAATAGAATAATAAGGACTAGCCTTGAGAAAAGATTGATTACGATACGGTCGCGAAATGATTTAAAAGACGACACCATCAACGTGATTATTGTGGTCATAGACTTCATTATTGCCAGAGAAAAACTTATTAACTCGTCTCAACATCAAGGACAGAACGGAGCAATCATGACAGTGAATTTAGGCTATTTCTTGGAAGAAAAAGTGGCAACAGGACAAAGGCTTTATTTTGTTCGGCAATCATGAAGGCTAGCGGAAAGCTTGGATGTATATATTTCAGTTATGATTATTATTCTGGACATCATCTTCAGCACGCGATGAAGATTGGTGAATGTGATGACTTTCATGACAGGAAGTCTTAGATTAATGATAGGATACTGAGCTGTCTTTAATGGGGTGTAATATTTTTTTGAAGGGTATAAATACTAAGTTAATGAGGTTAAAGGGGATTTGGTGATAAATGCAGTTTGTATGTGTGAGCTACATGATTTAGTTTTTTGTTCTTTTGCTGTATTGTGCACTGTAATTACTGGTAATTTTAAGATGAAGTAACTGTATAGAGTTCGAAACTACAGTACAAGGATGACAATTTTCACCAATAGTAGTGTTATAAATCTATTTTATTTATTTAGGGATTAACAAACAGACTGAAGTCCAATTACAAGTGAAATACAAATTAGAGCTAACCCTATTATTAATAGAAATTTAAATATGAAGAAAAGTTAAAGAAGGAACCCAAGACATAGAAAATAAAAGAAAATAGTGTCATTACTTACTTACTAACTACACATGAAAAGAGAGCAGTTATACCGATGACGAAGATGAATGATTGTGATTATAAATTTTTTTTTTAATGCAAGTTTTAAAAGCTGCAAGCGACTGTGGTAGAGGACCAAAATATAGCTGTTTTTACAAACTAAAGGAAGGGAAAGGAACACAGAGAAACGAGGATAGTGGTTTTAAAAGGCAGTCTGGAATGCCGTCTGGGCCACCATCGGTATTGGTATCAAGACTCCTTACGAGCAATTCAACCTGCAGGGTATTGGTACGAATCGGGGGAGAGGAAAGAGAAGAAGAAATGCGGAAAAAGGAAGAAAAGAAAGAAGCAAAGAGTTCTGTAGTAATCGAGTAGCCGCCTAAGCAAACTGCTCAAAAATCACCATAATGCTGATCCAAATTTCAATTGTAAATTAAAAAAAAAAAAAAAATAAATTATAAAATAATGATTTAAATTTTAAATTGAAATCTCCAGACGGTAACCCCCTTCACAGCGGAGCTTATTCACGAATTACACTTTTGTCATGCAATGGAAATTGGATGTAAGGCTCGTCAACTGCCGTTGTGAGGAGTCCCGCAAGTCGACGACGGATAACAGGGGAGTCTGTTATGAATCCTCACGTCGGACACGTCGTCCTTTCGACTTTTTTGCTACGAGTGGAGGACCGCGCCAGGCGAATTTCGCGTTTTGTATTCAAGCAAGAAGACGAGACCCCGAAGCTTTCGTGCGTAAAGTGAGCGCTATTGTTACTTTCAACGTTATTTTACTAGGAAGTGTATATTAATTAAACGTAAAGCCAACATCAAATCGTCACAACGTAATCACTTCGCAGTAATCCCATTCAATTGCGCGTCGGACGCTTCGCATCTAGCGAACTTATTCCTTTATGTTTTGATTCTATCGATCGGTTTAGCAAGGAACTCGTTGCCTTGTCAGTTGTCGAGAAAAGGAAGTGAGCTGCGAGAAGGCGAAGGACAATATTGCATTTCGCGCGATTGCCACCAACACTAGTGGAGTTGTTCCGTGTGCACGTCTGAAAAGATTTGTTTTGTGGAATTCAAAAGGTAAATGAACAATACAAGTGCCGATACCGTATACTGATTTGGGGGAAAAGTGAAATAAATTGATTTTGTCACAAATCAAAAATTTGTCAGGAATTTGACCGCTGAAAATGCGAAAAGTGATCTTTTCCTTCCTTTGGATTGGGGAGGTACGCGAGTGTACGCGAGATCTCTACCCAGCGCGGACGCCACGAGAAATAGAGGGGTCGAGATTGACATGCACGACGAGATGGTTAGGCTAGTACGCGATTAAAGATCGTTTTTCGTTTTGAATAACTGGAAATTGTGCGCGATTGGCTTAACTACTGCATGTAGTGTTAGAGCTAAAGAAAATCCGACAATCGATTTTGGACAAAATAATTAATCATGCCAGCTGTTTCCCGAATTACTCGAGATGAATATTGATCGGTGCAGAAAGTTATCGCTAAAAACAGTGTCGTTTTTAAAGATCAGTTATACGCATCTGGAGTCATAAACACCGTGAAAGAAACAGGCGGCATCGGAAGCGTATGCGGTACAAGATACGGGTGTAACACTGGCTGCGAGTGCGCGAAGTTCTTTTCATTCACATAAGAGTGGCAGATTGGTCTTCAACAATATCTTTTATTGTTGGTTGGGTGTTTTGTGCAACCGTTTAAGCACATAGTTTTGACCTGAGATGTTAAATGCGTAGCGATTGGCTAATAAGTCACAGATATTGTAAAACGAACAAAGAGTAGTGCATTTGGCAATTATTTTTTTGTTCGTGGACATGTGAATAAATTTGTGCTGCAAGCAAATCAGGCACTGCGGCGGGCCCTTGTGGAGCGCCTATTGCTCGGTGTGAGTTGTGAATGTGGATGAATTTTTAGAAGTGATTGACTGTGGATTACTTGATTTATTGAGAAGATAATCACTTTAAAGTTGTATTGGATTAATTTAAAATTAAGACGATGATGAAACAACTAATAATTACTGTACCTAACAAAACAAATTTCCATTAGTTGGGAATATTATCCCGTACTTTATGTCTATTAGACGGGATAAAACGCCGACCGCGCTGTCTCATCAAACATCAAGTTTTCAAAGTAACGCGCCATTGAGTCACATTGAGGATTAATCATTAATCAACAACGTAAAGTATAAGCAAAGCCAAAACGGGAAAGCCAAACGAGAACAGTTTCAGTTTTACATGCTCGTGGAAGTAAATTGTCTGGACTGTGCTGCAAGAGAGGGGGAAAGTAGTCTAGCGAAGAAACTCAATACCCGAAATTTAACATTTTTTGGAATCGAGTGTCTTTTAGCCTTGCTCAATCAAAAATTAATCGCAAATCGAAGCAGAAAAGACCAAGTGCGCGTTTTACGATTTACCAAATTAAAAAAAAATTTTTATACATGTGCCCACTTTTTTGGTTTAAAGATTAGAGTCGATAAACATTGTAATATGTTCGCCTACCCCGTCAACGAGCGCTCGTTAGGAGGTCGGGCAAGTACCCTTTTTAGTAACTGAAAAGAGAAAAATTATCTTCAAATATTTACATAATTATATAATTATTAAATCGCGGTTAATTTGACTTCGGTATTTGTGTAAGAGATACTTCATCGTTTATAGTATGAGTACGATTTAAAAATGATAAAATAAAGTACACAGAAATTGTAAACAGAATATATCATGAAATACAATAGTTTGGAATAAAAAAAAACATGTTTTATAATTAAATCCAAAGTTCGGTCTTTCCTTTCATGAAACATGACCGGGCATGGGACCCGCAACGATGGCCGACTCCTCCACTATAATGAGCAAGCCACCGGGTGCACTCCTTCCTTTTTTTGCGTTATAGGGGCTCTTTTCCGGGTAGAGTGGCCTTCCGCTCACGTGCCGTTTTATGGTATAGTGTTATGTGATTCCATTGCATATTACGCTAACATAAATTGGCTACGTTTATGTTTCTCCTTTAAGGCAAAAATTCATGCAAATTATGTTTGTATGAGTTTTTCACTTAAATGGGAAATATATGGCCACGTCTACATTTGGATCCTGATTCGGTTGAGAGGGTGCGAGGGGACACCGCTTCCACCTGGATGCCCCACTCTTATTTGTGGGCCATAAATATCGTCGGTAACGAAGAAGTCTGCGCTCAAGTCCGTCAGTTTTCTCCCGACAATTCAGCCATTGGTAGGTTACCTCAGCCTCGACACTAGTCAATCGGCATTCAATCGCTTCAAGTCGTGAATGCGAAATTTTTTGTAGTGGGTCCTGTGCTGAGGAAAAGATCCCGCCCACGAAACCACAACGCCTGGCAGCGCATTCATGCGTACCCCGCCAATCTCGGCGGATCCTACCATCCTCTTGCGCCGAGGCAGCAGACTATCGCTGCAGTCCTGAACGAACATTTATCATATCTACTTCACTACAGTTCACCGGACTCCTGAGAGGTAGACGACGTAATACCATCGTAGCTGAAACTAGCTGGTATTAAAATAAGACCAGAAAATTTCACATAAGACCAGAAAGCGCGAGTTTGATTGGATTCAAGTGCAACTTTGATATTGCAAGCATTGCAATTTTCTTAGCCTCAGTACGTCTCTGCTTGTAAACGGCAAGGTCGTTAGGGAGGCCACTGGAGAGGAATTTTTTTCGGGATGCACACTTCACCTTAATGGCTTTGGCAACATCTGAGTTAAACCAAGGAGCATCTTTAGGCCTCCTTGTGGGAAACAAAGGGTTGAATTGAGTAATCAAGGGCAAACAAAAAAAAATAGCTGAAATTCATCAACACATTCTTCAAGGTTAAGGTTACTGAAGAAAGAACACCAATTAACTGCGTTAATACTAGAACCCATGCTGCATAGATTCGCTTTTAGAAAGTTATATGGTAAGGTGATGTATTTCTAGGAGAAGGTGGAGAGGAGATAGAAAGCTCCATGACGAGAGGTGGATGATGAGGATCTAGATTAATGAAGGGTGAGAGTGAAGTGGATGAGACAGGAGAAGAGGCTGGCAAGTAGGAAAAAACAAGGTCAAGAAGTTTATTATTGGAATTAGCACTAGCCTTGAATTCGATGAAGAAGCATACGGACAGAAACGAGGAAAGGGCAAACGACAAATTACTTCCGAACAGTATGGAAACATACTCATCATCCCAAATAATGGAAGAAAGGCTGAAGTGCCCACAGAGCAAAACAGGGGAAGATAGGAAGTGAGTAAGGATTTTGCTGGAGAATCCTACAAAAAAACGTTCATACACCATAGCAGACCTACTACATGGGATGCAGACACACGAAACGAGAAGCGAGAGAGCATCAGAAAGAGAGACTTCCACAATAATACACTTCACTGGTAGCGAAGGTATAAAATCCTCACAGGAGTTGCTAGTTAGAGAGGCATGTACACCCACAAGAATGCCCCCGCCATCAGATTTGCCAGTGGCAACACGATCTCTATTTCTGCAGAAAATCAGGTAATTGGGATGTCTTGGTCCTCAAACCACGGATATTTTGATAGTAACAGGACAAAGAAGAAATTATACAGGGTTTACGATGTAAAGAGCAAGGAGGCTTATTACTTGCTCTCCTCGGCAGTACGGCTTTAGAGCAGGACGTTCTACCATTGATGCGATTGCAGAGGTGGTGAACGCGGTCCAAAAGGCAGAGGCATATAGTCGCACCAAGCGACGGATCGTCCTGCTGGTGACACTCGACGTCAGGAATGCCTTCAACTCCGCTAGATGGGTGGATATTCTGGATACGCTGGAAAACTCTTTTCAAGTTCCAGAATATCTAATGCGGCTTTTGAGGAACTACCTAAAAGACCGAAGCCTGCTCTACGACACGACACAGGGCCAACGAAGGATGGCGGTTACATCGGGTGTTGCCCAGGGATCTATCCTTGGTCCGGACCTGTGGAACGTGTCTTACGACGGGCTACTGAGACTTGAGATGCCAGATGAGTCGCGCTTGGTCGGCTATGCGGATGATGTTGCGGCTCTGGTCGCCGGACGCACCGTTGAACAAGCGCAACTTAGGCTAGGTATGCTAATGCGCCGAGTGAGGGACTGGATGACTACTCGCGGGCTCAGTCTAGCACTGGAGAAAACCGAAGTGGTCATCTTGACAAAAAAGAGAATCCCTAGAGTAAGGATGATCAGTATTGGAGATATACAGATCGAATCGAAGCCAGCGGTGAAGTACCTGGGGCTACTGATCGACTCGAAGATGAGTTTCTCTGAGCAAATCAGGGCAACGGCTGAGAAGGCTGCTTCGGGAATATCGGCCCTGAGTCGACTTATGGCCAACGTAGGGGGACCCAGCCCATCAAGAAGACGCCTCTTGATGAGTGCTGTAGGGTCAGTGCTACTGTACGGAGCAGAGGTATGGGGCGACGCTCTCAGCAAGGAGGTATACCGAAAACGATTGGCACAGGTACAGAGAAGAGGAGCACTGAGAATTGCATCTTCGTATCCAACAGTCTCCGACTCGGCGGTGAGAGTGATTGCAGGCGTGATACCTGTCGCCCTCCTTGCTAGAGAGCGCCGCGCTATTTACCTGCGCCGAAACGAGGATGCGAGGGAGATGGTTGTCCGCGAGGAGAGACAACGCTCGCTCAACGATTGGCAGCAGTCTTGGAGGAATTGCACGAAGGGAAGGTGGACTGCGCGCCTCATCCCGGATGTGAGACCGTGGCTAAATCGAAAGCATGGTGAGACTGACTTCTATCTGACCCAGCTTCTGAGCGGGCACGGGTGTTTTCAGTCTTACCTGCACAAGATCGGCAAGTCACGGTCTCCCGATTGTCGGTTTTGCCCAGGAGAGGAGGACAATGCCTGTCACACATTTTTTGCGTGTACGAAATGGGCCAGGCTGCGAAGGGAACTCTACAGGGAGACGGGAGAGCTCACCCCGGATAATATAGTTGCGGTGATGCTCGAATCGGTTGACAAATGGAACCAGGTGGCACATTATGCTCGGGCAGTCCTAAAATATAAAAGGGACTCACAGCAGCCGGAGGCGCTGGGGCTGGGGGATCGCTCTTCTGGCAATTCCTCTTCCCCCCTCCCCTCCCGCTAGGAAAGGGACTCCCCAGCTTGAAGGCGCCCCACGGCGTAACAAAACGAGACCTGGCCCGAAGTAATGTGTCAAACGGTTCCAGGCTAGGTTCTCAGATTGACAGGGGAGGTGTTTAGTGGGTAGTCCAAAGGTATCCTCCATGGGAGTCCCACACTGCCAGACTCGGCGGGCATAAATGCCTTCACCTCCCTACCACAAAAAAAAAAAAAAAAAAAAAAAAAAAAAAAATTACTTGCTTCTTTTGCTACAGAAGGACACAGAGTTATTTCGCTTCTGATCGGCAGAAAACTGTTTCACCAGTACTCCAGAAGGCAAAAATTCTTTTGCCAGCAGGTAATTGTTATTGGCTGGCTGGAAGCAATTAAACGGTTCGTCTTCGAGCAAATCTGGAATAAAATAAAATTTAAACTTCATATGATCGATGATGTGTTCAACCGGTGTGTTGTTTGTAGTCCAATCTAGATATAAAGATTTGTAGGGGGGCGAAATAGCCCGCAGTGGGTTGGCAGGTTTAATTGAGGTATCATTCGCTACAACTCTAGATGAACTTTAAGTTTCAGTGGTGATTTCGGGAACGTTCCTGGATGCCGATGATGCTCCAGAAGATGAACCATTAGATTGAAGCACTCGCCTGCTGATGGTTATAATGGTTGGTTTCAAAGGACTTGAAATCGTGTTGGCAGAACTTGAGGGGCCAACAATTATTGTATTGGAAGTCGATGAAGGAGGCAGATCAACTCTGGCTTGTTGGCTAAGAAGCGATAATTCATCACACGCTGAACCCAGCTGGTCGCGCAGCGAATTGAGCCCATTAATTAGGTTATCGATTATCGTTGGCGTTTGGTTCAACTTATCCACGAATAATGACATAGGGGAACCACGACACTTCGGACAAAGCCAGTAAACGCTGATGCTCGGATTGCTAGTGCTGTCCGCGATCGCGTTGTATAAATCTGCGCATTTTGCATGAATAGTAAGGCCAAATGTAATAACGGGTGTTTTGTCCTGCTTATTAGCACAGGAAGGAGCCAAGCAATTTGCCATGTTCAATTTATAAAGAGAAATATTGTCCGAAAACAAGGAAAATGTCCGAAAAAGGAAAACTAGGGGGCTTACGAAAAGCTCACACGACTTGATCACAATAATTGATATGCGCAAAGTAAAGGGTCGTCCAGCAGTAATGCACGATGCTAATTGGGAGTGACACCTTAACGTAAATTTTTTCGACCAACTTAATTTGAAATTTCTTTGTTTCAGTGGTTGACAAATTCAACCATGTAGAGGTACACAAGTGAGCAGCGCGTTAAGGTTGTTGAAACTTTTAACGGAGATGGGCGTTCAAATCAAAATACATTTCGTGCATTTTGTCATTTTTTTGGTCAAAGAATCGACCAAATGTGTCCAACATCGGGAGAATTGTGCGCAGATTTCAGCAAACCGGGTCTGTTGGAAATGTGGAATCACTTGTGCATGCTCACTTAGTTTGTTCTGCCGAAAACATTGCTGTTGTCCACGATAGTGTGGCAGAAGAGCCGTCAACTTCGTCTCGTCGTCGTGCCCAATAATTGAACATCTCACGAACATCACTGATGCGAATTTTGAATAAAGAATCAATTTACACGCTCACCAGGTTCAATTGACTCAGGAGCTGAAGCCTACTGACCATTTTAGGCGTCGGTAATACGCCGAATGGTTGGTTGAACAGACAAAAGGGACTTGTGACTTTACAAAGAAAAACATCTTCAGCGACGAGGCACACTTTCACCGTAGTGGATTCGTTAACAAGCAGAATCGCTGCATTCGGGTAAATGGGAACCTACGAGTGATTGTTGAAAAGCCGATGCATTCACAAAGAGTGACTGTTTGGGGTTGTTTATGGGCTGGCGGCGTCATCTGGCCGTACTTCCTCGAAAATGAGGACGGCCAAGCAGTTACCGTGAATGGTGTTCGCTATTGTGGGACGATAACGGACTTCTTGTGGCCAGAAATTGAGGCTATGGACCTGAACGATATGTGATTCCAACAGGATGGTGCCACTTGCCACACAGCCAACGGAACAATGGCTTTTTTGCGCGAAAAATTCAATGGCCATGTTATCTCACGTTGTGGCGATGTTAATTGGCCGCCACGATCATGTGATTTGACACCGTTAGACTTCTTTCTCTGGGGACATTTAAAAAAAAGTATACGTCAATAGGCCAAGAGCAATTCAAGAGCAATTCAAGAGCAAAAGGATGAGATAATTCAGCAGATAAACGACATTGAACCTCAATTATGTCTCAGAGTTAGAGATGACAAAAACTTCTATTTTTCTGTCACAGTGATTTACTGCGATTGCTCATTTTATATACCTGTGAAAATGAGCAGCTCTTTAATCACAGTGATATTTTGCGGTTATTATGGTAAAACACACTTTTGATGCACAAACACTAAAAAAACTCTGTTTCAGTTATATGAAAAAATTAGTTTTATTTTATAGAATTATGTTTATGAAGATACAAGAAGAAGATGAAAATATCTAAGATTTTACTCAAAAAATTGTATACTTAAACATAAATTCAGACAATACTTACAACTTACATTCATACGATCAAATTAAGTAAAAATCAGTCAACAAAATCTTAATAATATATAAAATTATAAAGCATTCTCCATTGCGAGGCACCAATTTTGATTTAAAAATAAAATTTTCTCTACTTTGTGTGACTAAAGTTTCATTCTGCGATCGTTCAGCACATATCCAGCCTTAGAAAAGAGGCGTTCGCTAGCACCGAAGAGGCTATTGAACACCGATTTTCCCTTGCTAGCTGACTGAGGTATCATTTCAAAGGATCTTCATATTTGGAATTATACTTTCCTCTAAATATCTTTCTACTTAAACACGCGCTCTTGAAGAGGCCGTCCCGACTGGTTTTTTTCCAAAACTGCTTTATTATAGGCACTCCAAACTGACATTTTATCATTCGAAAAATCATTTTCAGCGATATTTTGGGGCTTCTCAGTAGAATTTAAATTTTCACTACTGCTTGCAATCCTTGTGGCTATTCCTTAAATACGGCTTTTTTTCGTCCGATCAGCAGAACAATTTTTTATGAAGGCAATGCTCTTAAATTGAAGGATCCAAAAATGTTGCCAAACAAATTGCTTCATTTGATCCAAGATCATCGAGTTTGGAACCAATGCCAGATTTCAAAGAAGAAACCATTGACATAACAGTCGAATGGAAGCGCATATTTGAAAGCTGGTCTACCACATTTTTCAAACCAGAGACAAGTACAATCACTAGTGAAGCCGTTAAAAAATGTTCTTCGCTAGCAATTTTTGTGATCGCCTCATAAGGTTTAGAGACTTTAATGGCTTCAGCTATAATTGTCCAATCATCGGTAGACAATATCGGAAGATTTTTGTCGATCAGAACTGTAGTGGCTTTGGCTACTTTTTGGACTTCAAACATCCATTCTAGCATATAAAATGTGGAATTCCATCGAGTTGAAACATCTAAAACTAATTTTTTTGAATTACTTTTTATGGAATTGTTTGCAGCTACATATAAATGAGTTGCATATTTAGAATAATAATTTTTCTGAAAAATTATTAGAGAAGAAAAATGTTAGAAGAAGGTGGTTTCGACGTGTGCACTAATTCTCCTCAGGCCATCACACTTAGATACACACCGGTGATGGCGACCACCATGCTCAGAGGTGAGGGAGTTAATTTTTAATTTTTCTACTCATGCAAACTCAATATGTTTTTGTATCTGCAAGTTATATTCAAGGTAAATTTCTCTTGTAAGTACTTGTGTTAGCTAAACTTTTTAATTGGATCATTTCACCTTCACCCATACCTTGAATATAACTTGCAGATACAAAAACATATTGAGTTTGCATGAGTAGAAAAATTAAAAATTAACTCCCTCACCTCTGAGCATGGTGGTCGCCATCACCGGTGTGTATCTAAGTGTGATGGCCTGAGGAGAATTAGTGCACACGTCGAAACCACCTTCTTCTAACATTTTTCTTCTCTAATAATTTTTCAGAAAAATTATTATTCTAAATATGCAACTCATTTATATGTAGCTGCAAACAATTCCATAAAAAGTAATTTAAAAAGCTATCGGAGCCATCCGAAAGAGTGATCGATATCCGCGCGACGTTAGATAAAGCTTCAAATGTAGAGCAAATTTGTCGTATAGATTTACATTAAATTGATGTGAAAAGGGTGAAATGATCCAATTAAAAAGTTTAGCTAATTTTTTTGGCTCATTTCCTGCATTTTTTTGGAATGTTTCTGTTTCAATGCAACAACTTTACGGACTTTGTCAAGCGAAATCATTAAAGGCTTGAGTCCATCTTGCGTAACCAAAGTGATACTGTGCGCCGAGTATCCGAAATGCTTCCAACCTACGTAATTTTTTAGCGCTGATTTAATATTTGCAGCATTCTCAGGTACTGCTATAGAATTTTTTTTCTAAAATACCCCATTCATCTGTGTGTCTCTCGTTATAACTCACACAAGTTAATAAGACGACTTCAAAAGAAAATTAGCATCTAAAATATATAATGAGTAGTCACTGCAATGAAGCTTTCATTATTGACAGAAGTCCAACAGTCGGTTGTTAGACTGCACTTTAGGATTGAGTTGATTAGAAGCTTCACTTCATTGAAGACTTTTTCGGAGGCAGCAGGAAGCATAGTATCGGAAATGTGGCGCCGGTTTGGTAAAGAGTAAGAACTATTTAGCGATTTTATTAGTCGATAGAATCCATAGTCTTCTACAATACTGATTGGTTGAAAATCAACCGTAAAAAGAAGCATCAATTTCTCATCTATTTTTAGCTTTGCTGTCGTCGTCAATTTTTGGGCAGAAAATCGTTGAGTGACCCTCAAAACAGACGTAAGATAGGAAGCCATATGGCAGCAGCGCTTACTACCACACACATGACCATTAGTAGGCCGACTTCGCTGGCTAACTTACATGGCGTTATATGAAGAATTGTGGAAGTTCCAACGAAAATTCGAGGTTTTGTTCGGTTTAGAGACGGATTTCTACAGTGAAATCCAGCGGGTCCGTGGAGAACACAATAGCACTTCTAGTGAAGTAAAAATTATTTCAGTTGTTATAGTCGTTTTTTTATCGCCTTCCAAATCGAATGAATAGAAGTTTGTTTGCTTCTCAACGCTGAGCTATCAGTGGAAGGTGCAAAACATGTTCTTCATTTGCTCGTCTTGAAAAGTTTAGGAGTACAGTTGACAGTGTAAGGTGCATTTTAAATATGCACAGAATGCGTTTCGTACTAATGCCGCAGCTAGCTGACAGCTCATGGAAGCTTTCCCATTAGTAGGCCGACTAATACATATGCAAATTGCTACCATATGGCTTCCTATCTTAATCTGAGCATCGTCAAGGCATCTAATACTGAGCATCGTCAAAGCATCATATGCAATGACGGCTGAGCATTGAGCAGCCATAATATCCAAATATTCATACTACAGAAAGGTGGACGTATCAATTCATCAAACATATACATAATTTGAAATCAGACAAATCCCAATATTGGGATTGCTCTTTTTAATCAAATGGCAAAGTGAAACGCTATTGAAGAGCAACTTTCTGCTAGCATCGTCAAGACATCATATACAGCAATGGCCCCCGCAGTGATCAGCCATAAATTCCAAACATGCACATTAAAGAGCAGTAGACGATACCAGTTCATCAAATATATTCTGAAATCATACAAACCACAGTTTTGGAGCTGCTCTTTTTCCGTCACATGATAAAGTTGTACGCTGCTCACAGAAATACTTCAACTGTGAGCTGTGATATGTGCAATATATTCTAAGTGTTTTTTAGCACCGCACTACTGCTGCTGCTACTATTGATGAGTGGAGCCTGCTCATTTTTGTAGCAGTGATTTTTATGATACGATTGCCATCTGCGATTGCTCTTTTTTAATCACTGTGAAAAAATCACAGGTTGCGAAATATCATACCGTCTCTACTTAGAGAAAATATGGACCATCGGATAGAAATATGCCACCGTAGCCGTGTCGAGCATTTAGCCGATATTTTGTTTCACACATAATTGTCATAGATCTTTCTATTATAATAAAAAATAATAACATAGTCCTCTGAAAACTTTTTGTTTTATTTACAAATAACATCGTGCGTTTAAGTTGGACCATATATGAAACGTAATCTTGTAATCGCAAACACAAACCGAAAATAGCAGACCTTTAGCACGAAACGCTAGTATACTAATGGTTGAGGGCGTGGATACACTAAGGTAAGAGCATAAGGCGAGCACGAATATGCGATAAAGCAGGAAAAAAAATAACACAGGTGGCACTAAATAAGTTCGACGTCAACGAAGTGAGCTCGACGCACATCCGGTTTGAGTGTTAGGTAAGAAGTTTAAATATAAAAAAAAAATCCACAGGGGTCACTAAGATCTTAGAAGAGCAATTGCGCCACTACTCCCAGAAATCGCCCTTTACCTGGGAAACACATGTAACCTTGAGTCCACAAAACAGGAAACACTTGATGGTAGATTTCCTTTTAAAACGTTATAATCATTAAAACATATTAGGGTATTACAACTTAATATACCAATATTAGGACAATTATTCAGCTAATGCTAACTGGTCTCTCCAACGTAGGCCAGTGGATGTTGGGGTCGGCTACTGGACTGGGCTACCTTTGTCTGTGGTTGTGGCCAGGGTTTGCGGCTGGGGAGCGTAGCGTTGCCGGCGATGTTGTGCACGCTTCATTCGCTAAGTCCGGCAGTATTCGCGCTGAAGAGTGGTGGCCTGATCCTTGAAGAGAGTCTGCTCTTCGGGAGTGACAGCGATCAGGGCCAACCAGAGAAACTTCGCTACTGGTTGGTCAAGCTTGGTTTGAAGGCCGCCTCTGTGACGTTTCCGTGGTGCCTGCAAATAAATGTAAGGATTGGAGGAGGTTAGAGTTCTAAGACCTAGAGCTGAACCTATGCTCAAGGCTTCTTACCATCGGCGGGCTTGTTAAAAGCCGAAGTGTCGCTTTGGTGAGTGTCGTTGAGGTCTTCCTGGAGGGCTGGGACAGTCTTGGTTCCACTTAGGAAGGACCATTGTAGACCTGCGTTTGAGAGCTTTTGGAAGCCCGAGTTCCACTTTAACAGGATTTGGGTGATCTCGTAATGCTAAGAGGCACGTAGTTAGCCTGAGTTCCAATTATGTCAACGAGATTAGCGCTGCTCAGCCTTAGAAGGCGCGCAGGCAGACTAAGTTCCACTTAAACCGAGGCGTAGACAATCATGGAAGGCCTGTTACAGACTAAGTTCCACCTTAGATGCACCTAGTGTAGTGCCTCTTCATGCGCTCCATTAATTTTTAAAGGCAATAATTGGTGATCAGGCATCTTTTGCCATATTCATTGCCTGGTACGATGAGCGATACAAATTGCTGACAGACCAATTTCCATGTACTCACCCCAATTTCCACGTACTCACTCCAATTCTATCATCCAAGTAATCACCAAAAAGCGCTTTTCACGTGTCGAAGGTAGAAAATGCTATCCGTGCATTTGTATCTATTGGCATTTCAATCCTAATTAGCATATGACAAAAGTCAACATACATGGTTGGATTACACTCGTCCAGGTAATTGTCCAAGCAAAAGAAAAAAAAACGCTTTTCATTGCTCATTACCGTCAACGGTGGAAAAATTTTATCCATGCATTTTGCATAGTCGCCTTGGTCTTGTAGGCGGTTGCGAGGAAGGTAAATGTTTATGTTTTGTAAACTATCAAATGACTTCCATCAATGGGGATTCCCTGATGTCGTCACGATTTCGTTTAGAACGGGGTCCTCCCTTAGACCTAGTGTAGTTGCCGGGTTGGGGATTTGGTGGAATTGCAATGTGACGAGTCGCACCATCTTTTGGTGGCTTCAAATGCCAAAGCGGATGGTGGTAACGCACAACGATTGACGGCTTATCGGAACCGTACACCCTGGGTTGGAGAACTACCCACCGTTTGGAGGGTAACAACCTACTCTCTACAAACATCACACGGAATTCATTGATTAGCCGAATCAACATTACCAACTCGCCAGAAACGAGCTCGACGGCAGCAGATTGAGTAAATTAGGAGCGAATTTTTTTCAGCTGTTTCCTAGATTTGTGAAGTGAGTGGCGGGACATTATGTGCGAAGCAGTTCTGGCTACTCCAGCTTCATTTCATTTTCATTCTGTATTGTTGGAGAAGCAGGAATAGGGGCGTGTGCAAACAATGTGTTCCAGCAGGAGTGAGCCACATAATTTACTGTACATCGTGCAAGGAATCGTGAAACTTTCCCTGGAAATTGATTTCCAGGAGATGTGACAAATGAATTGTCTCTGACTGAGTCCTAATTTGCGTTTGAGCCTATAATCTCGCTACTCTGGCGGAATGGAGAGAAAATATCCATTTCCAAACGAAAGCTATCGCGGAAGCTACACGTCGAGCCATTTTGAACTGAGTACTGTGAGCGTGATGGTTTACATTTACATAGATGACAATATTTTTAAGGAATGTATTTTAAAAATCAACGAAGTTTTGTCGAGCAATGTCAACCTGAGATATTTTGAATTGCGTCAATTCTAGATTGTTACTTTTCTAAGTAGGTGCGAGAATATGGAAGAAAATGTATGATAATTTTATTGCAGCATACATATTCAACTAAAAAGTATAGTAAAATGTATCTTACATATGGTTTTTAATCCATTATATTTACACAGAAAGCTTCACTTTCAACAATATCAACTGAAAAATGTATGCACTTTATAATCTTATTTGTTTACGAAACATTCGCTACAAACATTTACATTTTCAGGCCAATGAAATAAAGCATGCCTAAAAAATCCTAGACCTAAAATAGGCAAATTTTTTATGAAAAGGAGCATCTCAAATAAATTCACAAGATATCCTTTTTTCTATACGTTTCAATCAACCAATATACTCTATCATTCCATTTGCTTATTTACGATTCTTCCACATCCTCTAAACATTTAAGTTTCTATCTTACCACCGTGTCAGCAAAATTTTTCTTTCAATTCATCTGCGAAAAAGGGCCAGAAAACTTTTTTATCCGTTATGTAGAAAGTTTATTCCATCTAAAGATTTATCTATTGCGTATTTCATCTTACATATCATGTTGGCCTAACCCAAAATCATTTTTAGCGAAAAGAATAAGGAAGTTGAAAGTATCATCTTCTTTTCCTGATGAAGTTTCCAAAGCTGTACGGACAACGAACGAGTATGTGTATGTTAATACCTACTTTGTTGAAACCACGCTGAGGATGAAATTTTCTTAAACTCAAAAGAAAGATTGGATCCGTAGCATTTATGCTGAGATGTCTATGTTTATAGTGTCAATATTGATGTAAGGGAGGAGATATTTGTTATTTATCGGATTTGTAAAATATATCTTGTTCGTTTTCTTCTACAATAAGTGCACAATGATGTATCCTTTCAAGGTTATTCAGCCGTTTTAACAACAAGCAATATTGAAAGGTTGGATGATTTCATTTGGGTAAGGATCATGTGTTGAAAATACTAAAATCCAATATCATTGGGTAAATGATGATAGCAGTGCATTTTCCTATTGGAAAAATATTTACCTATTCATGCTTAATGAGGGTCAGGTTTTAAGAGCCAGTGAGCCAGTTTTAAGGAATTGTATGTTATTTATCACATCTGCTATCCAAATTTCAACCACATAGCAACAATAATACGCTATTCGTAAAAATATCTAGGATGGAATGAATTATTGTTCAAGTCAAGTGAATGTAAGTTACTTAGTTACAGTATTTTAATGATATGAAGTAGAACCGTTTCATGGCTCAACATTATCTAAAATTGCAATCTAGAAGGTGGTGCAAAAGTTTCTGGCCTATGACATGAAAAATCAACCCGAATAAATTTATCGGCAAAATAACTATCTTCAAAAATTTTGACACCCACTTTAAATTTTCTTATAGCTACATAGCTTTCATTAATATCCATAACCGTGAAAACAGAAATTTAAACAATAATATCAAAATAATGACTTTTATTTAAGAGTCAGCGAAAACAGGTACGAAAATTCGAAGAGGATTTGTAGGTACGCCTAATTACAAGTAAAATTTGCAGACTCGTAGTTACATGGGTATTTTTTTATTAGCCTTATGTTAGATATTAACTCCTGTACAGTAAAAAGGCATTTGAAAATAAAAATTTATTCATTATGATTGAGTTAGTTGAAGTGAAAACACCAAATTTATCGAAAGACGTCAATTTTAACGATTTTTTGTAGAAACCCTAAAAACCTCGTGAATCTTCAACGGACTGAATTGAAATTTTTTAATACGATCATGGTAAGTAGTCGAATTCAAAAACGTGTTGCTATTCAACGCATACGTATATTGGGGTACAGCAACATATGCAGAATACTTGGGGTCAGCAAGAACATCGCGAAAAAAATGGTGCAATGGTGAGGAAGGAAACGTGGAGGATATGCAAAGAAGTGGTCGAACGTCGGTACTTTCAGCAGAAGCAAAAAGGACAATTCGAATATTGGCTGAGCATTGACGAGGGGTAGAGACGCAAACAGTAACGAAACGGCTTAACAGTTCTACGCAGGCCAATTGAAAACGTGCTGAGGTGAACCGCTTAGCAATTGACGTTACCAAGCCAATAGACATAGCAAGAAACCTCAAATCCCCGGGTTTGCTGATGACAATGCCCATGGTAAAGGTTGCGTACAAACATCTTTTTTACATACGATTCGTCGATTCAACTGCATCCAATACCCGTTCGACAGAATAGAGCTCTGAGAACCAGTGATCTCGCAAATATTCTTGTAAAACAGACTCCGAAATTTGACTTAAAAATTATGGTAGTTGGCGGAGTGAGTAGCCACGGAAAAAGTCAACTTCACTTTATTCAGCAAGGAGTGCCTTTTAATGGAGAATACTACAGGGAAAATATTCTCCCTATTTTTTACAATGCCATACTAATTGCCAGCAATTCAGGTATGAAAAGGAAGTGATTTTGATGCAAGATGGCGTCAAAACGCATGCTGTTTTGAAAACTTATTAAGCGATTAATGAGCATTATTCTAATGTATAAATTGATTGGCCTGGTAATTCTCTAATTTAAACTCCATCGGAAATGCGCAGTCTAAATTAAAGGAGAGTGTCTTTAGAGTTCCCAGGTCAAAAATTTTGGAGGCAGTATATTCGACGGGTACAAATTGAGTGGGGTGCATTTCTGCAAACTGCCTAAAAAATTTATGTGAAAGTTTTAGAAAATGACTATTAGAGTATATCAAAAACAAAAGAGGACATACTTCATATTAATTATTTATTGTATTACCTAATTTGTGTGGTTTATAATAAAATTATAACATCAAACCAATCTCTTTTCTTTCAAATATGATACAAGAAATACTAGGATCAGAAAATTTGACGCTAATCTGTAGAAAGAATTTTATACACAATTGTTGCTCAACCGGTGGAGAAAGAGCGGTATGAAAACAAAAGACTCTTAGTGAATGCAGCCCTCAACAAATTTCCGCACATAAACGAAAAGCAACAGCTCTAATAAGTTAGTAATGGCAGTAACTGAAACAAAGAATTCAAGCTGCTTACCGGAAGCCACAATCTAAATAAATGCGGCGAGGTTTTAGCGATGGAAGTTTCAGCAAGAAGAAATCTTATAGCGTGAAAACAAGTTTGCTACAATTGGTTGAAACCCGGACAAAGTTCCAAGAATTGTTCATCTAGAGGCTGCTCCAAGTGAAACAAGAGGCATCATACAACATTATATTTAGAAGAGAAGGCTCTCTCATCAAATACTGCCACCCAAGCTCTTACATCAACGGAGAACCCTACCAATTGTGACTCTTAGGGATGCATCAGACTACGACTATTTAGCCGCACTTCTGTCGCAAGTTACACATGGTTAAATGGAAGCCCGCACACTGCGATTTTCGACAATTTCGTCCAGGTCGGCAGTCGCAGGAATTCGCGATTTTTCCTAAAACCAGTTTAGTAGGTAGTTTTTGTGATACTCGCGCAGGCGCACATCATTTGGACATTTGACGCTGACATTCACGGAAGTTTCTTGCATAACACACAAATGAGTTAGCGCATGTGCTCCTGGCAAAGACATACCTTCAAATGAGCATATTAGTTCTGCGCATGCCTGAAGTTCCTTTGCAAATTTTGTCGCAGTGTGTTCGTATTTGCGTCTGAAAATCGCTGGTTACGGCAGAAAAATCGCAATGTGGCCGAACCCTTATGTGCTTTTTGGCACTGCTGTTGTCAATCCAACCCGCATAAATG
Source organism: Odontomyia ornata (assembly GCA_963969285.1). Taxonomy (NCBI): domain Eukaryota; kingdom Metazoa; phylum Arthropoda; class Insecta; order Diptera; family Stratiomyidae; genus Odontomyia; species Odontomyia ornata. The sequence goes on from OZ017740.1 coordinate 306,118,104, forward strand.
GAGATGCAATTTCCACGAGAGCATTGTTGGACACAGGCTCTCAGCTCAGTTTTATCTCTGAGCGAATGTGCAAGAAACTGAAGCTGAATGAATCAATAAGCATGCAAGAAATTGTAGGTGTTGGAAATTGCCTTCAACAATAATCAAAATGTGTTCAATTGGGGCTCTCATCTAGAGTAAATACATTCAGCATCGAATTCGAAGCGTTTGTGCTGAAGGAAATTACCAGCAAACATTCGGACAGACATCTAAATACATCCGAGTGGCCACTGCCACCAAACCTTACACTCGCCAATCCAAGATTCAACGAGCCACAAGTTGTCGATTTGCTGTTGGGTGCTGAGTTTTATAGCTATATCTTTAAGCCGAAAATGATCGTTATGGCGAATCACTTGCCATGTTTGCATGACACAGTTTTGGGATGGATGGCTCTAGGAAAATTTCAATCTGGCAAGAGAAATGTGAAGTTTTGTGGAGCGGTCACTAGCTTGGATGAACAATTAGAGCATTTTTGGGAACTAGAGGAGGTTCCACAAGTGGCAATCAGTCATTTAGCAAGGAAATATCAAAAATGTGAAAGGTTTTTTAAAAACACCGTAAACCGAAATATGACGGGCAATTATATTGTATGGCTCCCATTCTCGGAAAATCCAAAGGCATTAGGAACCTCTAAGCAGGTAGCCGTTCCAAGGATTTGTGGAGTACAAACACGATTCAATCACGATCCTCAATTGATGAAAGATTACATGGAGTTCATCGAAGAGTATCGAAAACTGGGACATCTGGAAGAGGCGGGCAATATAGACGAATCCAAGCCTCATTACTATCTACCACACGATTGTGCGATACGTCCAGAAAGCACGACAGCAAAACTGCGAGTTGTCTTTGATGGCTCTGCGAAGACATATAGCAACAAATCATTTAATGATATCTTGAGGATTGGGCCAAATTTACAGCAGAACTTTTTCAATGTTTTCACCAGGTTCCGTTTTCATCCGTACATGATCAGTGCCGACATTCAAAAAATGTATCGGCAAGTGATTTTGCATGAAGATGATCGTGATTTTCAACTCATACTATGGAAAACGCCCGATGAAAACACTGTAAAAACATACAGACTAAAGACAGTTACTTAAGGAACTAGATGCGCTCTGTATTTAGCGATAAGGTGCTTACATCAATTAGCTGAAGACGAACATATGGCGTTTTCCTTGGCGACAAATGTGGTATCCTGTGACTTCTATGTGGACGATCTATTGACAGGTGCAGATAGCTTAACAGAAGCTAAAGCATTGAAACAACAGATCAGAAAGATGCTGGAAAGGGGAGGATTTCATCTACACAAGTGGTGTTCAAACCATTGGAAGTTATTACGCAAAACACTTTCAAAGGATCAAGCAACCGAGTTTGATATGACACATCTTGAAACACCAAACATTATTAAAACTTTAGGTGTGAGCTGGAATTTAAGCACCGACGAGTTCAACATCAAGATCACTCGCTTTTCCAAGCAACAACCCGTGACCAAACCGATAGTGCTCTCAGAGATGTCACAGCTATTTGATCCTCGTGGTTTGGTAAATCCAGTCATTGTACTGGCCAAAATTTTTATGTAATAAATAGTGGAGCTTAAACTTGATTGGGATACGCCTCTCCCAGGTGTCCTACAGCAAAGATGGAAAATGTACAAAAGTCAATTGCAAATGCTCGAAAATCTTCACATTGCAAGAATGATAAGATGCTTCTATCATTCTGATCCAGTTCAACTTCACGGTTTTGCTGATGCAAGTGAAGAAGCGATCAGGTGGTAGTAATTAAGACGCAAGGGTTTCCTTCGTATGCTCAATAAGTAGAGTTGCTCCAGTGACAAAACGCTAAATTGCGCGATTAGCACTCTGTGCAGCACACTTATTAGTGGTTTTGGTCAATCAAGTAAAACAAGGCCTGCAAATCAACATGGAAAAAACATTTCTCTGGACCGACTCTACGATTGCTTTACAGTGGTTAGCGTCAACTCCATCCAAGTTCACGACGTTTGTGGCGAACCGAGTAGCTGTCATTCAACTAGCAACTAAGGATGGGATTCGGCAACATGTAGGGTCGCAACAAAACCCAGCTGATATCATTTCTAGAAGAATGCTTCCATCACAATTCTTAGAGACAAAACTTTGGTTTGATGAGCCGTCATTTCTTCGGCATCCAATTGAAATTCAAGGTAAACCTTCATGGAGCGACGATTAGGTAACTCTAGAACATGAACTCAAAGTCAAAAAATATGTCCTTGCAATGCAAGCATCAGCACCAAACTTCATACAACAAGTTAGGCACAACAACAACTTCCAGAGACTACAAAAAGTTTTGGGTTTTATTGTTCGATGCACTAATAATATGCGGGCAGATAGCACAAAGGAAGCAGCAATCAAGTCGACCCTCAAAAAAATGAGCACAGCATTGAAACTGATAGTATGTGAGATGCAGTTGCAGGACTTTGGCGTCGAACTCGAACAATTGAAAAAGGCAAAGCACCTGATAGTAACAGGAAATTTTGATGTCTGGAGGCATCAGTTGACACCGAAGGCATTATACCGGTGGGAGGTCGAATTTCCAAAAGCAAGCTACCACCCAATGCAAAACATCCAATGCTTATTTATCCTGCTAATCCAATAACCAAGCGAATGTTCAAACACACACGAAAAATACTTGCACGTCGGGCCACAATCATTATTGTACAATACACGGCAAACTATTTGGTGTATAAACGGGAAGTTACTCGCCACAGCAACCGTGCTAAATTGCGTCCAATGCACCAGAGCTAGGCCCAAGGTGTTTCAACAAATAATGGTTGACTTATCAGCTGAAAGAATTCAAGAAGCTCGACCCTTCTTACATGTTGGAGTGGACTTTTGCGGTCACATTTAAATACATTTTGACTTGAGAGGGAAAAGGCCAGTGAAGGCATATATTGCTCTTTTCATATACTTCTCAACAAAAGCAGTTCATTTAGAATTAACTTCGGATTTGACAGCTGCAGCATTCATTGGAACTCTAAAAAGGTTCATATCATGAAGAGGACGACCGTCAAAAATATTCAGTGATAAAGCCATCAATTTTGTCGGAGCTGACACAGAGCTTCAAGAATTGATAAAACTCTTTCACGATAAAAGCGGCCAGGATTTATAGATACGTTTTGCAGTTCTGAAGGCATTGAATGGCTTTGGATTCCCGCTAGATCCCTTCATTTTGGAGGCCTATGGGAGGCAGCAGTCAAGTCCGCTAACTATCATTTAAAGCGTAAACTTGGAATAACATCATTGACATATGAGCATACGCATACTGTTATTTGCCAAACAGAAGCCATTTTGAACTTCCGAACACTTACTCCAATGTCAACAGACCCTAATGACCTCCAGCTGCTTACTCCAGGACACTTCTGGATTGGAGAGCCTCTGTTAACATTGCCTGAAACAACTGGTCAAATCCAAAGACTCGCTCTAACAACATGGTGGGATCAAGTCAGACAATTACATATGGAGTTCTGGGAGAGATGGTCTAACGATTAGGTGTACAACTTAATAACCGGAATTTGACGCGACATGTCCGTACTAACAAATATCGTGAAAGCTCGAACTTTATATATATATGTCATTTTGAAGGTACATTTGACAGCTGTGAAAACAGTCAACAAAACAATTTTGTCTTGTGTGCATCATTATTATTTTTCACGATGGATAACTTCGAAAATTGGAGAAAAAGACAGCATTTGAGGGAGGTTCTGTTGGGTCATTTTTTTTACAAAGAAAGTTGCTGCGAAAAGTCATCGCTTGCTTGTAGAAGTTTATGGCGACGATGCTTTAGCGAAAATACATGTTTTGTGTGTTTTGAATGGTTTCAAAGCTTCAAAAATTGCGATTTTGACATCAAATACAAAGAACGCCCAGGATTCGTGTCAAACGCAAGACGAACTTGCCAAGTCGTTGGGAGAGACTCAGCAAGCCATTTCAAAAGGTCTGAAAGCCGCTGGATACATTCAGTAGCAAGGTAATTGGGATTCCTATGAGTTGAAGCCGAGAGACGTTGAACGGCGCTTCACTATGTCTGAAATGCTGCTTGAGCGCCATAAAAAGAAATCATTTTTACATCGGATCTTGACTGGGGATGGAAAATGGGTCCATTATGACAATCCCAAGCGCAAAAAGTCATACTTGAAGCCCGGCCAACCAATCAAATCAACGGCGAAGCCAAATATCCATGGCGCCAAGGTTATGCTGTGTATTTGGTGGGGTCAGAAGGGGCCGTTATATTATGAGTTGTTCAAATCGGGCCAGACGATCGCAGGTGACCTGTACCGAACAAAATCAATACGTTTGAAGCGTGCCATCATCGAAAAACGCCCGGAATATGCGACCAGACACGAGGCTATAATTTTTCATCATGACAACGCTCGGCTGCATGTTGCAAGACCCATGAAAAACTATTTGGAAAATAGTGGATGGGAAGTTTTGGCCCACCCGCCTTATAGTCCGGACCTTGTTCCGTCTGTCATTTATTTCGCTCGGTGCAAAACGCCCTCACCGGAATACGCTTCACTTCAGAGCAATGCATCCGAAATTGGATAGATTCGTTTTTTGCCGCCAAGCCGGCGCAATTTTTTGGGATGGAATTCATAAATTGCCTGAAAGATGCGGAAATATTGTAGCTTCCGATGGACAATACTTTGAATAAAATATATTGTAAGATTTTTCCACAATAGAGCATCAAATTTCGCTAAAAAATTCCGGCTATTAAGTTGTACAACAATATGTAAAAGGATCGCTGTAAATGTCATTACTACTGGCTAAAATTCCGAAAGCGATACGATAAAAACGGGTAAGCACACACTCAAAGAAAATGAATCTAAAAGTCAATTTCCTTTGAGCCATAAATAAATCCTCAAATCCTAAAAGCAAATATTACTCATCATCCATATCACTGAACATAAAGTACTTTTTTCCATCAAAGATAAATTTGCATTTGAAGCTTTACGCTCGCATGTGTCTTGCTTTAACGCGTAAAATAAGACACCTCAAACTCTTATTGAACCTCAATATCCATCAGCGAAAAAGAAACTTACCAAATATGATGCGATACATATCCGAAACAATTTCCTCGTACTTTTTATCAACAGCCTCCGCAAATAATCTCAACTTTTTCTCACTATGTCCCATCAATATATCAACCCCAATTTCTTACCCTCTCTTCTCGCAAAACGCAAATACTCGTATATTGTCAGGATAAATCTTGGATATATCTCAGTTCAACTACTTTTTTTTTTCTTGATGGTTAGCACTCAGATTTATGATTCCCGGCAAATATATTCACTCATTATTCTGACTAACTCACATGCAAATCGAAGCTATCTCATAAACAGTAAAAACCTCGAAAAATGGGTTCGTCGTATCCTGTCCGCATATAAAGATGCAGATGAGAATGGAAATCAACCTTAACTCTTTATTTTTTTTCTCTCTACACTTGTCTATCAATCATTCTAATCGGAAATCACTCCCTGGAGAGAGGGAGATTGAGTGAGTGAGTAAGTAGGTCGAGGATTCGCCTGAAGCTTAACTCATATAAATCCTGAGATAGTAGTTAAATCTGACTACACATGACGTCAGACGTGGAGTATCTTTAGAATAAGATTAGATCAGGATAGAACCGAAATTGAAGTGGTTTGTGAACTGTTAAATTGTTGGCGGCGTAGCCAGACAAAATAAGATTATAACTGGTCATAAAACGTTCCGCAACCAATTCACTTTTATGAGTCCCATAATAATATTCGCAAAGAGCTGTACAAGCTTAAAATTCGTCTTTGGGGCTTTCCTGAGGGATAAGTCGGGGGATGAGAGGTGAATTTGAAAACGTTATCAGAATTTCTTATCAAACATGCTTAGCACTGGAGAGAATGTGTCTTTTATTTTATTTTTTAAATTTCATCTTATACCATTTTAGAGTGTGTGTGTCTCTGCAATTGATCCTGACTTGTCAGCAAAAGGACGAAACACTCCCTCGTTTGTTGTTTGGTTTTTGATTTAGTTTCTGAAAGGATATGATTTTTCTGATTGTCGTACTTAAAGTTTTTCATGGCTGCTATCGAACTCTTTTGAATACACTCGTAATGTCAGCATACAAGTATAGCTGCTGAATTTCATTCTAAGTAAATTCCAATGGACATTTAGCATTGATTGTCGAAAAGGAATTTGATTTTTTTTAAATGTTCATGAGGATAGACCACTTGTAGTTTTTTAGTTACTCAAGCATATAGGATTTATTCTTACAGCAAGACTTCTTCACTTAGCCCATATATTCAATATTTAACATTAGGGAGTTAAATATGATCACAGAATGGATATAGACTCAAATCGTTTGGACTTTGAGGCCCAATGCACTGTGCTTGTTTTGAGTGAAGTACGTAGCTTACTTCCCGGCAATATATATTCTGTGGATATAACAAGCTCGCAGGGCTGACGAAAGACAATAAAATAAAGTGATTGTTCCCTACGCCCGACGTGTGGGGCTCATCTCTGTAAAAATATGAACCTAGCCTAGAACCATTTGGCTTATAACTTTGGGCCAGGCTTCACTTTCTTATGCCTTAAGGTGGCATGGAGTCGCAGGAATTTCTCATCTGAAAAGGACCGAAGGAAGGGTTTGATGAAAGAGAGACATTCTATTCCCTTGAAACGTCCGGGCTATTGGAAATATTCTTTTTTAACTCAGGACTGCTCGAGCATAATGTACCTGTGGCGGAGCAGCCACCAACCATATCAACCACAACATGCATAGTTGGCCACGAAACATATCGAAGACAACATTGTTTAACTGATCAACCAACATACGTACTTGTACGTGATGATGTTGACTACAACATGCATACTTGGCCAGCAAACATATCGATGACAACAATGTTGCACGGTCAACCAACATACGTACTTGTGCGCGATGATATCTTATCGCGAGCAACTGTGTTGCTGTTCAATGCTAACCGCGTGCATTCATTGACCAACCCGACATGCATGCTTCTGCGCGATGATATCTAAACGCGCACAAATAGCATCAGTATTTTTCATCCATACAAGATTTCCACTAGAAAATCTTTCACGCCTTCTATTTGTTTGACGCAAACGCATCATAATTGGTTATCGAAATTTGTGACTTGTTATTGAAACACATTTGCTATCAAAAATAAAGTACATATTTTTATATAGGAGTAAATTTGATATGTTATTCACACCATCTTGGCCAGCGAACGAAGTTTCAAGGTCCACGAACAATATCACCGCAGAGGATCTCCGAATGGGCAATATCCAAACACTAGATATCAAAGGAGACGTGACCAATATGCTAGTAGTGAACTCCGAGCTGCAGATTCAAAACTTGAATTGCTTCTGGTATTGGTGCTGACCATCAATTCCATCTCTCTAGCCTACAAGCTACATTGGAGCCACGTTAGAGGAGTTTAATGTAGCGCAGCTCCAACCAACGCTTGAAAAGGTGACACCAGCACTATCAACATCGATGCTCATACCACAGGTTGGACCTGCACCAAGAATGAGGTCGACGATACGAACAGAATGGCACGCGTCACATTAAGAACTCCACCCTTGTGGCAGGAGGACGTGGAGCTTTAGTTTGCCCAGGTGGACGAAAATTTCACCACAAGCCGTGTTATCGACGATTCAACCAAATTCAATTTGCAGGTTGCAAATCTCGACACCAGAGCGATGCAGCAGATGCGCAACATTGTGACGAACCCACCAACGGAGAATGAATACAGCGCACTAAAAAACGCCCTGTTGGCTGTCTATGTTGACTCGGTTCAGCAGCGCATACAAAAGATACTTTCCGAAATCTAGCTAGAAGACCAGCGCCCATCACAGCCCCTTAACGAAATGTGCATGCTCTCCACCAGAAACGTGTCCGACCCTTTTGTTACAGCAGATGTGGCTTAACCGCCTCGATGTTATGCTGAGGAGTATCCTATCAGCCAACGATGCCCCACTTTCGGATCTCGCAACGATCACTGATCGCGTGCACGAGGTCGCCACACAGGCAGTGGCAGCAACTGCGAAGGACGATGAGCCACAGCACACCATTCTACCAACACTGCGAATCACTATTGAGCTGAGAAACCTTTCTTCTGCAGTACGCGACCTCAGCCACCGAATGACGAAGATAGAGGATGCACTCCGTGCTCTAGGCAATAGACAGCTGTTAAGCTCACGACACGACGCAGGTCGCATACAGCCTACGCAACAATAGGAATCACAAACACGCCACGCCGGAACGACAGACGAACAGCTCTGCTGGTACATTCAACATTATGGGCCAGAAGCAAAAAAAGTTTCGGCAACCTTCCTCAAAGCAAAAAACTAACCACTCATCGTCCACACATAGCGGTCGCCCATCGCACGATCCAACGATTAAGGATTCGCGACAATATCAGCAGAAGTGCTTTCTTGACCGACACAGATGTGGACGATTCGGTTATTCCATCAAGTTTTCGGGATCGACGCTCCCCCGATTCTGTCTCAAGTTTAGTTACCGCCATTGGTTCCACGATTCGCATATTTGGTAAACGAGAAGTGAAATTGAACTTGAGATTCGCAACGCTATTCAAGTGGACCTTCACGATGGCCAATGTTAGTTCTCCGATCATCGGAGCCGATTTCATCAAGCAGTATGCTCTCCTTATCGACATAAAAGGGAGACGGCTCATCAGCACACAGGCCTCAAAACGATCGTCGACCATATTAACAAGCAGCTGCCCCAAGCGGAGCAACTTCTATCGGATGCCAGTGGCGAGTTGCGATCGTTGTTATTGGACTACATCAACCCTGCAAACGGTGAGCAAGGACCAAATATAAGGGGCACAACCACCCATCAAGGGCCCTGAGCACCAACACCATACAAACCCAGCTCCCCCACGCCCTATCCACTGCTCTCCGCCTGGAAATCACTGTTCCGAAAGCAGATAGCAACAGAACTAGTCTCATCAGGATACCATGATGCACAACTTTTATCGTAGTGTTGCTTACTCAGCAGTAAAATCTCGACTTTCATGTCCCTAGGAAACTGCTCAAACAGGTTTAAGGCGGTTGGACTGTGGTGTAGGTTTATCTGCAGGATACGGGTCATCGAAGTTTTTATTTTGCCTTAGCTAGGGTTTTCTGGAAAATCTGACATTTTCCTGATCCCAAGACGTGCCCAAGATCCGGTTTTGAATTAGCATCCTTGCAAAGGATACAATGTACCTCCTTTGCGCGATCTTCGGTCAAGTCAGTCAAGGTCATGCGTTGTCCAATGTGCTTTTCTGATGATATTTAGTTTGCATTTATGATTTCATAGATGTGGTGTCAAGCAAATTGAAAAATCTTATTCACATTTTCTGTGAAAAGACGTACCGCAATATTTCGAGATTAAAAAATCCCTTCAACACGCTCGTCCAGCATCAATTCAAACTGATGTGCAAAGCAAAAGACACAAAGCTAACAGAAAAAAAAACAAAAACATTTGCTTGGAAAACATTCAATTTGAAACACAAAAACATTCACATTGACGGTTCGAACTGTCATTAGAAGAATCCAGCAAATTCAGGCCGTAATAAGGGCCACTAGAGTGGTTCAAGTTAGAGTATAAGTTGAGATGAGCTTGAGTGAAAACACTCCGCGAACGGGAAAAACCCCTTTGAGAAGTTATGACAAAGAAATTGGTCGAGGAGCGCTGAAGTAGCCATTAGGGGGAAAAGTGATGGAAACGCGGGATGAATGACGTGCTTTTTCTTTTGCTTTTTGGGTTCCTGACAGTGAAATAGTTGAGAACTTGGATTTTAGCGAATGATAAGTGGCGATCAAGTGGAACGAGTGAAGGCGCAGTTTACGTGATATAGAATTATAAGTGGGGGTTCAATGAAAGGAGTGAAGAAGATAGTTTAGTGGAGGAAAACTTAAAAGAAAAACTGCGAGTGGATAACGGACGAGCAGGGTGGAAAGTGAAGCAGAAGCTAAGATAGCCATCGATGGAGTGATATCGTCGATGGAAGCAGTAAGACAAAGGGATAGGGAACTCTGTAAGCCATACTTTTGGTACTTCCTTTCTATTCCTTTCGGGTATTTTAAGAGACCTCATAATTTGATCACCAATATATTTTTATTTTGAAGATAAAATTTACATTAAAGAATCCAAAATTGTAAAGTTAGATTGTATATTTTACATTTAAATTGGTTTAAATAACTTTTGCCTTACAGCTTGTAAAAGCTGTGGCTCAGAAATCAATTACCGGGTAGCGGGAGAGTGATTCTGAAGGAAGTGAAGTGGTAGTTTTTGGCGGTATGCTAAAGATATAGCCTCCCATAGAGATTATCGGACATAGGGTAGATGATTCGTTGGTTTCAATATGTACTTTGAGAGTTCGCTTCCTCGACGCAGAGAAATTGACACCGGCAAGCCGAATTCTCTCTGACGGCTTTTCCGGCTTCATTGGATAAGCGAGTGGCACACCCATGCCCGTCTTTGGAGTAGTCGAACCCGGTCCGAAAGTCCCGCCGGAGCATCCTTCTTTCAAGAGTGTAACAGTACTTCGAACGACTGCGATTAAGAATGCAACGATTTCAGCAGTCACATTAGTAACGGAGCTTGCTCCTTCCATAACGGTGGCTGTGAGTGAAGTTATGGAAGAGTTTAGACAGGACATGGAAGACTGTACCAGAAAGCGGAGTACGGCGAATCAGGCCTTAATACCGTTGGATCTGTCTGTACTGGGGATCAACTCCAAAGATCCCATGGATGAAGAAGTGGGGCTTGAACCTTACTATCGTGCTGAATGAGCGAGGACATTACCCACTCAGCCCAAATGAATCTACAGCACGCTAAAGTGACTTTGGCAGTCTCGGCACGAATATTTTTTCTTCTTTTTGTGGTTGGGAGGTGAAGGCTATTTACGCTGTGAGTGTGCAGCTCTTTGACGCGCAAGACGTGTCGACTACTGCTAAATATCCCCCCTGTCATCGCGTGATTCTACCCTGAAACTTTTTGAAACATGACATCGGGCTGAACACTGTTTGCTTCGCCATGGGACGCTTTCAAGCTGGGGGATTCCTCCTCTACCGAAAAGAAGGGAGAAGGAGAGATTGCTAAGGAAGTAGTCCCCAGCTACGACGTCCCCGGCTGCTTTAAGTCCTTTTTACCTTTTTAGGACTGCCCATACATAATCATCAACAAGGTTCTATTTGTCAACCGATTCAAGCATTGCCCAGATTAGACTATTCGGAGAGAGCTCTCCTCTTTCCTTGTAGAGGTCCCAGCATAATCTGTCTCATCTATTGCATGCAAAATATGTGTGGCTGGCATCGCCTTCTTCTTCTGCACAAAGCTTACAGTCGACGGACCGCAACTTACCTATCTTGAGCAAGTAAGACTGAAAATACGAATGCTCGCACATGAGCTGGGTCAGGTAGAAGTCAGACTCCCTGTGCGTTCAATTGAGCCACGGTTCCAGATCAAGGATGAGGCACGCAGTCAATCTTCTCTTCGTGCTGTTTTCCCAGAACTACTGCCAATCATTGAGTAAGTTTTTCCTCTCCTCGCAAGCAAATGTTTCCTTTGTGTTCTGATTTCGACATAGGTAGATGGTACAGAAGGAGGGCAATAGGTGTCATACCTACGATAACTAGCAACACCAAATTAAAGACTATTCGACATGGAGACGCAATCTTCAGAGGTTCATTTTTTCTGTACCTGTGCTAAGCAGATATGGAGATGCAATTATCAGTGCTTCATTTTTACTGTACCTGTGCCAAGCATTTTCGGTAGAGCTATTTGCTGGGTACCTCGCCCCACATTTCAACTCCTTACAGTGCCACTGACTCTATGGATCTCATCAAAAGTCACCTTCGTGATGGGCTGGTTCCCCCTATGTTGACCATAAGTCGACTCAGAGTCGAAACGCCAGAGGCAGTTTTATCAGCCGTTGCCCTGATTTGTTCAGAGAAACTCACATTCAAGTCTATCAGTAACCCCAGTTATTTTAATGATGGTTTTGATCACCAACACTGACTATCTCTACTCCAGAGATACTTTTCAGTGTCAGTTTGATCACTTCGGTTTTCTCCAGTGCTAGATTGAACCCACAAGCAGTCATCCAGTCTCGCAACTAGCGCATTAGCGTATATAGTCTAAGTTGAGCCTGCTCGACGGAGCTTCAAGCGACTAGCGCTGCAATATCATCCGCATATTCGATCAGGCGTCAGTAGCCTGTCGAGCGGTATGCTCCACAAGTCTGGATCAAGCACATACCCTTAAGAAACATCTGACGTAACTTCCATCCTTCTTCGGTCTTATCATAAAGCAGGGAACGGTCCCTTAAAAGCCGCATTAGATATTCCAAAACTTGGAAGGGGTTCACAGCGTATCTAAAACAGCCACCCATCTAGCAGAGTTGCAGGCGTTCCCAACATCAACTATCACCAGCAAAGCTACGGCTATGTACTACACCTTTTGAAGTACGCTTACCATTGATGCAATTATATCAATCATGGAGCGTTCTGCTATAAAGCAGTACTGCGTAGGAGATAGACTTTCAGCAGAACGAATGCCTTCACTGAGCCTTTCCCTGATAAATTTCTCTAGCACTTTCCCAGCCATATCTAGCATGCATAACAGGCGGTACCCAGCTGGCAACCCAGGATTCTCCTTCCCTTTGTTGATCAGTATGAGCCTCACCAGCTTCCAAAGTTTCAGGAATACCATTTCCTGCAGGCAAACGTTGAATGTATTGAGCCGCAAGTCAGGACATTGGTGATAGATGAGCACTAATATCTAAGCTGGGGCACCATCTGGGCCTAGAGCTTTTCTTGTTTTCAATCAAAAGACTGCCACTTCCAGTTCCAGCCCCGCGAAGAGTGGGATGGGCGGGGAAAAGTGCCCGCACTATCTCGTCTATCTTTTCTATTTCATGTATGCAGGGCTTGCGTAAAGTACCAAGCTTCTGCATAACTATTTTAGTTTATAGCCAAGGCCACACGGATTCCTATTCACACTGTCCAGTAGATCTCTTGCCAGCAACGAGCCTTACTGCCGCTAATTAGTTTGGCAAATTCAGATGCTACTAGCCGGTTTTCTGTCTCCTTCGGATTTCAAGTCAAAGCTTGTGACACTTCCTTCGCTTTTTAGTGATTTCAGTTGACCCCTGTGTACTGGAAGCATTAAAATCAGACATGATAATGCTCATAATTGAGTTGAGCACGTTGCTCTAATCCTGCCCACGCTTACGTTGGCCAGGTCCGTGACGCGGTCAATGTCTCTTAGTTCGATCGTTGCTACCAGTTTGAGCAAGGCTATAGTTGCGCTTTTGTGGAGGACCTTCTTTACTGCTTCACAGAATGCATTATTGTCGCCTTCTACTCCGAATTCGACCAGTATGTGGTTCGACTAGGTTGATTATACTGCTTGGCGATATTGGTGTCTTCGGACCTTACATTTTCTCCGATATCCCGCAACAATTCTGCGTAGAATGTTCCATCGTTTCATCTTACGAGCACTACCTGCTGCCTGGGTCTCCATCGTGGCTTTTTCTCTCTTGTTTTGCGTTAGGCCTTTCTTCTTACTGGGTGTCCGTGCGAACTATATTTGCTGGCACGTTTTAAGCGTGCGGTTTTCCTCGCTTCTTTTGTTAGTAGTATTAGGAACCTTTGATCCAGCGATCCACGGCCACCAAGTGCCTCCTCCTTCCTCTTACTATCCTGATCTGCTTTGATTGGACTTAACGCTAATCTTTTATTGATGTTTGATAGTGGAACTATCTGCGCATGGCTTTTTGGCAATGTCTATAATATTTCTTTATGTTCCTGCTCTTCCTCGGCCTTCTGCTCCTCTTTGGCATTTAGCCAACTCCTCCGCTAATGCTCTATGCAATCTAGCAGGTCTTCTGGTTCGAGGAGCCCATTTTTTACACTATTGCTAATTTTAAACGAGTTACACACAGATCTGATTCTTTGGTCCCATGGTTATCTTTGCAGTGAAGGGAGGCCACGCGAGTGTTGGAACAAGCCATTATGGTGACAAGTTCTCAATGGCGCGAACGTTGAACGTACTCCGAGGCCTACAAAGGTTTTACCGAGATGAAGGCGATCAGCAGATCCGTGAGGCGGCACTTCTCAAAGAATGTTAGCCTCCAAGAATATTTCTGTCGACGGGCATTCCTCCTGTGGGGGCATAAAAGGACTGATGACAAAAATCGAATGCTTAAGAACGTTTCAAGAGACACACTTTTGTTTATACACTACCAGAGGAGGGAGATATTATGGACATGATCGCTTCCAGATTTAAATGTAATTGATCGAACCGTTGCTAAAAGAGAGGACAGTTGCTTTCGAACTGAATCTGGAAAATGCCTACAATTTGAGGGGCAAAAAAAGATGGTTTCATTCTCTCTCTATAAGCAGTCTTGCGATTTAATCCTTGTTGACAGGGAATACATCAATACGATTGTACAAAGCAAAATGTGTTTGTTCAGATGAGTGAAGCCTCTGCAACGCTTACAAAGACACGAAAGATGAGTTTGGGTCTTTAACAAATTCAACGTTCTCGCTTCTGTAGGGAATATCCTCGTTAAGCACAGCAAAAATCTGATCACAGGCTTTTGTGCCTACATTGACATCGCTTAAACCATAATCTCAGTTACTGGTGAGTTCAGGCCCTACAACCAACCCCTTAACTCCGGACCCCATCTTGATGAAGGATGGAAAGCTCAAAGAGGTTCCTATTGTTTCACGCTTGAGAAATCACACCTTGCTCCCTGTCTACGCACTTTTTATAAAAGTGTCATCACGTACTTCACTAGATTCATTGATGTACGGCACCATTTATACACCCTTTTCACTTATTGACCTTTGTGCTTAAGTTTATGTTGTCAAGTTACGAATTTGAATTCGATACAAATATGAGCTGCATGAAATTTTTGACTAGCTGAAGTTCTCAACGATTGTAAGACTGCGGAAGCTGCAAGGGGCTGACCATGTAAATCGTATGAATGAAAAACGGATACCCAAAAAGGTATTCGTTGGAAAAATTGAATTGTGGAGACCAGTGGGGAAACCGAGGAAACGCTGGTCTGACTCGGCCGACGAAGACAGCTCATTGTTGCTTGGATTTCGAAATTGGAGGACGCGGTCAATGGAACGAGACAGTTGGAGGCGCTTGTTTCAGGTAGTCAGGGCCTGAGAGGGGCTACAGTGCGGTGAATAAGAAGAAACATTTCATGCATAAAAGAGGGTGAAAGTGCATCCCTTCTTCTCCTGCAATCTTTAATGCTGGCATTTCAGAGGGGTGTAATAAGTATAATTTTTGTCAACTGTTGGTTAGTACCTTTCTAGCCCCAATTTGATGGGGCAAATATATTGAATCCACTGGCAAGTGCTTTTAATTCTGACTACCTCTGGTCGCTACAAAATGCAAAAAACATAGCACATTACTGCCAAGGTGACATATCGTCTCCGTGCGGTACAATTTTGGCAGGCCTCGGAGTACGTTCAAACTTCGCACCATTGAGTCGGAGATGTAGCTTCGCTTGCACATATGAATGAAGGCAGAAGCTCCGAGGGAGAGCCAGCAACAATTACTTTTACTAACAAATACAAAGAAATCAACAGCCTAAAGACAAGAACAAGTTCGGCAGACAGACCTACGCTCATGTCAGAAGGGTTTTGTACTCAACTTACGATATACGGTCACCAACAACGAATAAAGTCAAAAAACACGTTAAATGATGTGCACGTTTATAAGAAAATCGATTATTTCTCCATTTTTGACGGTCGCCATTTTGTTTTTCCAAATTTTTCAGATGACAGGTGTCCAATTGCGAGGGGGGGGGGGGGACATACATTTTTGGTGTATTTCCCCTCCCTGTGCACTCTTCGAAACAAAAATGTCAGTTTAAGATCTGCTTTGAAAAGTTCTCTTCAAAACCATTCATTTGATACCCATATCGGCTACCATAGATAAATTTTTTTTTTGAAGGGCCACTCCGCTATATGGAGAGATCCCCCTTAAGAACCCTGTACTTTTTTTTTGCAGTGGAACTTCGCAGAAGAAAGAAATTTTATGTTTGTAGCTAATACGGTTGGCGAGAAAAAGTGCTGTGACACACGGACGGACGGTAGTTTTTCGAAGTCGTTTTTTCTTTGGCAACCAAGTCTATCTTATTTATAAGTTTATCTGGGTGTTCCTGTTTTCAATGCTTAAGCTTTATTAATGACATACGTGAACCACTAAATAAGAGGTCCTTGGTTTCTTTCTTAATTTATAGCAGTAATTATGTAGGTAAAATTATGCAACCAGTACACAATTGACATCATTATCAATGTCCCATCAGTTCCGGTAACCAAATAATCCATAATGACTAATTTTCAATTATCACTTAGCATTACCAAAACATTCTTCTCTTCCTAATATCTTTGAAATTCAAAAACTTTCCATAACATCCCAGGAAAGCTTTTTTTGTTGAAATTTGCATAATTCATGCTGGAACAATTGTCACTTTCACCCGCCTCATATTTGTTGAACAATGTTCACCAGCACACAATTGTTACCAACACCTTTGCTTAAACTTTGTGTCGCCAGTGCATGTTAATTTTCCCTATTGCGCTACAACGTCAAGGATGTTAGTACATCTACAACCTTCCCGTTAACATCCTGCTAACAAAGTTGGCGCTACTATGTACGATATTATGTTCATGTTCATTTACTCAGGTACATTGATTGCACCTGAACAAGAGAATTTAATTGGAGTACCATTTTGCTGATGGTAGAGGAAGACTTTGAACATTTAAGTGGAGTGATTTTGTAAAGCATGTAATTATAAATACGGGCTAAGTATAATCATACACCGTCAAGTTGAAGTAATATAGTGGAAAATATTTTGTTTCAATTTTGAATCTTTTAAGATATTTACAATTAAATCATCGAAACATAAGTTTACCTTAGAATTATCTGTCGAAATTACAATAATTCGAATACTCCAAGAATTTCACAAGTCGTAAAATTTCCGTAGAATCCTTCAATATCCTCCATAAAGCCAACTTTTAACCCCAATAAATCTCCATGAAAATCTTTACGAAGATATATAACTGTAAACACCTGCTTTAAGGATAAGAATGTCATGAAAAGTCTCTTCTTTCTACTTGAATCCACTTGAAGATTTTTGGGGACTTGCAAAGGAAAACACTTTTATCCTTGGAGATTTGTGGGATTGAAAAATGAAAATTGATTGTATACAACTTGAAAGAGTCAAAAGTACTTATGTCTTGTACGAGTACTTATCTCAAATATATTTGCATAAACTTTGAACTTAATAACGAAGTTTTGTTTGAATGTGTTAAATAAAGAAGCAGGATTATAACTTAATGCAAAAAGATTTACTAGTGAATAATTCTGTGTTTGTTGTGAATCCAGAAAACCATGTACATGTACTAGTGAAGGCACCCATGGATGCACTACATGCATTCATTCTATGTGGTGAGGTGGGAACGCCTCCAGAAAAGCGAAGTCAATCATTTGGCTGCCAGCTGCGCCATGAAATATAGATGTGTAAAGTACAAAGATGTCCATGCTCCCGGCGAGTGCAAATTGGCTCAGGCAAAGCCAAAAGAAAAATTATATTACCTGAACTGCGGTGTCTTTGGTCATCCAGCATTATATCAAGGATACCACTGGTAGCAAGATGCAAAGGTAAAATTTACTCTAAAACAAAGTCAAGTAGACCTACCAACCTACCAACTTCGTCAAGCCCAGGATATCATTTCCACTTGCTGCTAGAGGACTAGCAGACAATGTAAATAATCTAAGTGGCAATTATGAGCTACTTCTGAAAATTTATCAGCAATAAAATTCTTCATCGGAGAGAATCGATAAATAGGATTCTAAAATACACTTTGTTTTTCAGCGTTTAGGGCTTTCAAATGCCTCAAAATAAGTTGTCATCCAGTCATATTCCCATGGATAGGATTCGTCTCATTTTGATCAACGTCAACTTCATGTGAGTCTACATCGACATGACAGTCTCTTGGAATTCCTTATTAAGCAAAAGCTTGACATCATGTTTCTCACTGAAACCCACCTCAATTCATGGCACTCCATGACATACAAGGACTTTGAATTCGTAAGAAACGATAGGGTAATAGGTGATGGGGGAGGTGGCACCGGGATATTGGTGAGAAGACCCTATTGTTTCCAAAGTATTGAAAAAGTCGAATTCAAAAGCTTTGAATCTCTTGAAGCGTCCGTTATCAAGATTTCACTGCCAGGTGGGGATAACCTCTTCGTTATCTCTGCCTATGCAGAGAAGTGTTCTCAAGTTCAAGGAGGAGCTCAATTCTTTGTTTGAAATACTAGTATTGAACAGGCTGCATAGTTATTATAATCTTGCTGGTGATCTGAACACCAAGCATACATCATGGCTGAACGGCACCAATACTCCCAGAGGTGTAGTCCTGAAATCTTGGATAACAGAGATAAATTGAAGACAGGTGCAATCTACAATATATGGGTGGAGTCCGCAGCATACCCTAGAGCAAATTTATATTTGGGCCTCTGCATTGCAGACGCAAGACTTGAATTCAGCTTTAATAGTCCTCAACGGAAACTGCAGGGGCTTTTCTACGATAGTGACCATAACGCAATCATGATGGAAATCAATCATCAAAGGGATGATCCCTTCCTCATTCTAAATCAGCATGAAAATTGTCGGTTGAATTTTAAAAAACCAGACTGGGAAAAGTTTCAAAAGCAGTTTAATTGGGATTACCAGAAGCAATGTCCTCCTTCTGATGATAGCAACTCTTGCTCAACGGTTCCTAATGACAGAAATCTAACTAAGGATCAAATAGATTTCTATTTGTCGAAGTCAGAGAAGCTGACGTTGGAAACAATTGAGAAAGTTGTTGAACATCGAAGCAGTATGGAAGGATATGATGAGATAAGTCTTCTCGATAGGGCTGGTATCGAAATAGATAGGACGACTTCGGATCGAAATGGAAACAGGATTATATGTAATGGATTGCAGAAACTTGCCCTGATTGGAACACATTTTTAATTGGTTCTTCTATATAACCCTGAGAGACGGAATCAAATACTTTAAGAGTTCGTCGAAGCAAAAGTTTCCGACTTCAAATCAAGCCTGAACGGCAAATTACTTCTTCATTTCAATGAAACATTAACATCTGACCTCATACCGAGCTTGAATTTTATTAATTGTTTTGTCAGCTTTGAAGTGTTTCATTTTTGGTAGGGTAAACAACAAGAATTCATGTGGCATCGACGGTGTTCCAAATACAGTTCTCCGATATTTGTCTGGGGTTGCCATTAGAAATTCTTGCATCTTATTCAACAGCATGTTGAGCAACTTATATTTCTTAAACGGCCTAAAGCTATCGCCCAATCAGCTTGCTGCCTAACATCAGCAAGGTGTTTGAAGTGATACTCAACAAAGCATTAAACGCCCACATTGAGAAATATGAGTTGATGCCGGATTGCCAATTTGGTTTTTGTGACAGGTATTCGACCATACATGCGATAGCGAAAGTAACCTCAGACATCTGTTGAAAACTAAACAACAGAGAATGTGCTGGAGCATGTCTCATTAATATGGAGAAAGCTTACGATACGGTTTGGTTAGATGGACTAATTTTGAAACTCCTTCAGGATAGGTTCCCCAGACACCTTGTCGCCATGATATGCAATATTTTGTACGAGACATTATTTGTTATAACTGATGGAAATCTGACAACAATGCGCGAATTCAAGGTCTTGAATGGTCTATAGCAGGGAACAGTTACTGCGCCTCTGATTTTCTCAATATTCATTCGCAAGCTATTGAACGGCTTTGATTTTCACGTCTCGCCAACGCGAACATTGGTAGCGTTTGCTGATGATCTGATCATCTATATGGTAAACCGAAAAGCTACACTAGTTCAGAGCAATCTTCAAAAAATGTTCAATGATGTGCAGTTGTACACTGACAATTGGGGAATGAAAATGAATGCACAGAAGTGTGAAGTAATCTTATTTCGGACAACGCTGCAGGGGGTCAGTTTAGGCCAGGAACGTATTGTAATTGGAAGGATTTCCACATCATCGCTGATGAAGGTAGTTCAGAACGGGTTCTGCATAATTTCTGTGTTCTTCACTTCGGTGTTAAACTCGACCAGTGCCTGTACTATACTGAACATGTCAAAATCATGCTCAGTAACGCACAATAAGTAGTCATGGCCCTACGAAGACTTTTATTTCAGATACATTGATCAAAAGATCAAAATTCTATTACAAGGCCCTGGTTAGACCAGTTTTGACATATGGACGTCAAAACTGATACAACCAGAGTGCTAGTACAATGGAAAGATTAAGAGTTTTCGAAAGGAAATGTCTTTGTGTATGTACTGGTTTGTACAGAAAGCATGAGACGGATTGTAAGCATTATATTGTATCGAATAGAAGAATTTATTGAACTGCTAAAGTGACGAGAGTCGATATTTTCATATTGAAATTTCTTCGGAATTATATCGCAAGATCTGTAACTGTGAGTGAAACCCCTTGGATTTCAGAGCCGTTCCAGCATACAGACGGGTATATTGCGACTTGTTTCGCTACTGGCTTCGTTTCTCCAGAAGCATTCGTGTATTTGGACACGAATTGATATGTTTTTGATTCTGACGGCGTCCTAATCCAATATGACATATATAGACGGCCCACTGATAAGAAGATAAAATATCCTTCGAATTTGAGTTCACGAGACCAACAATTCCAATGGAGATACTCATTTGCTAGGTTCGTTGAAGCTGGTCGAGCTGAGACGGAGAAGTATTGGTAGCTGAATGACAATGTCTAAATTATTCGTGTTTATTTTCAGTTTTTGTGTTTCTCGTTACTTAGTTTTTGAGTTTCAGCACATTATTGCTACATTTAGTATTGTTGTTTATTTGTGTCAAGAATAACGGATAGATTACGTATATGTGATGTTTATTATATTACGTTTAGAGATAAGATTAAACGCGTAGGTTAGGAATATTTTGATCGAATGTTTTAGTATAGGATAAAGTTTTTGATTGAATTTGATTAGAATTAGGTTATAACATATTAGGTGTAGGACCAAAGTTCACTGTTGTGATAAAATTATAAATAATTTTAGAATAGTGTTGGTTGGTTTGTTCTCCTTTTTCTAATCAAATCATAAAATACAAGGAGCATTCCAAAATAAATGAGACTGAGCTAGAATAGAAACGACAGGAGCTTTGTTCTGATAAATTTGAGTTTGTTTATTCAAAACAATCTCCTCCGGCCTCGGTATACTGTTTTGCACGATCCAAAAGCTTTTCGAAAGAGTGTTTCAGGTCATTGACCGAAATGTCTTTGAAGATGTTGGTACAAGCCTTTTGGATGCCCTCTACGGGCGCAAAGCGTTTTGCTTTCATGGCCAAATGCAATTTTCCGAATAGGTAGAAGTTACAGGGAGCCATATCAGGCGAATACGGTGAGTGACTGATGGTTAAAATTCGATTTCTAGTCAAAAAATCAGTCACAAGAGTAGATCGATGAGATTATGCATTATCATGCAATAAGCGTCAGCTTCCTTCTTCGCGGTATTCAGGCCGAATTCGACGAATGCGATGCAACAAACGCTTCACAACTAATGGGATTGGGCGAAAATAACAATAGATTAAATTGGTATACAGAGATTTATTTATAATCTAGTTAGCACAGAAAAGCAGTTGACATAAGAGTCAGTATTATTCGACCCAGCAGAATGACATAATCAAGGCATTGACAGTAGCTCCAACTAGTGAGCTTTTTACATAACTATGACAATTTGGAAACTTGCATTGACGGTTTTGCCCGTTGGCACGAACTCCTTATGGACAATTCCCTTGGAACCGTTAAAAACAAATGAGCATCGACTTCATTTTTGACTTCTCCAAAAACGATTTTTTTGGGTGGTGGCTCGTCTGGGGCCTTTCATTCGGCATTGGTTTCGGGTTCATATTGGAAACACTACGTTTTATCACTAGTTACAATGTTGCAAAGGAAGTTCTCGTCTTTTCTCGCCTCTTTAATGATGCCTTTCGAATGTTGAATTCTGAGCAATTTTTGGTCATTAGTTAACTTGTGCGGAACAAAACGTGCACAGACCTTTCGTAAGCCCAAATGATTGGTTAAAATGCGATAAATCGATGTTTTGGAGATATTAAACTCCAATTCCATGAATTTCAATGATGATTTCGGCTCATTTTTGATAAATTCACGCACAATTTTGATGGAGTTTTCGGTGATCACTGATTTTGGGCGGCCTGTATGTTCATCGTCATTTACGACCTCACGACCATCTCTGAAACGTGTTTACCACGCATAAACTCTGGCGCGAGATAGGCAATCATCGCCAGAAACTTTTTTCAACAATTCAAATGCTTCGTTAAACGTTTTACTGATTTTGAAACAATATTTGATATAAGCTCTTTGTTCGAAACTCATTTTTGTACCGATGACACAAACATACTGTTTTTTTAGACGCAATAACTTCACTGAACCGAATATCACCAAACTTCCACTGGAAGTCAGGGAGGGATGTAACTTTCTAATTTTTTATCTCATTCACAGATGGCACCACCAAAACAATTTTTATGACAAAAATCTCGTTCATTTTGGAACGCACCTTGTATGTAATAACCTTAGTTAATTTGAATTTGCTATAGTTTTTTTGATGAAATGTGTTTAACTAATAACGTATAAATTTATAGAGCCATTAAGTTTTTGTATTGATATTGTTTAAAATTTGCTTCATATTCTATTAAAATTTATAGCGATTAGTATTGAATAAATCGTTTTAGACTTTTAACTTTGAACTTGATTTTGCCTTGTAGCATCACAAGCGCATTACGGTCAAACCTTCTCGTAGCTCTAAGTATAAATGTTCTCGTAGCTCTAAGTATATTCCGCACGGGGATTTACCAACTGAACCGACTTGTGCAAAATTTGTACTAACTAAGTGAAAAAAATTATTAAATTCTTCCAACGTTATGATTAAAATTATGAAATAGCAATCAAATTCAAACAAGTTCAAAAAACAATCTCGAAAATTTGACAAGTTATGACAATATTCTATTCAAACGCAAATCTACTCACAATCAGCACAACTCCTGCTGGTTTGCTCGTAAGGGGCCCCTTGGGTGTTTACTAATCCAGTCCCCGATTCTTGCTGTTATCTTGTAGACGATACCCTCTTCGAAGGCTGCGCTGTCTTCTCGACTTATCCTCGCTGGAATACTTCCGCCGGTGTCTTGCAAATTTCCGTTACAGTTCACTTGAGCTTTCAATCGACCACCTCTTGTTATCCTCACTCCGCAAAATCCACACGAACGTTCGCCACCAAAACTCCTGCTAATCGCTCTCCTACGAGCCCGTTCAAAAAGGACCCGTTCCGTTTTTCCTCGTCGTTTTTATTTCCTCGGTCTAATGGTTCGCCGCTATTTTTCCCGGTTAATATGCGAGGATCTACCTTCCTCGGTTTCAATTCCATTACCGGTTATTTCATAGATTTTGTATAATTTATACCGCATCAAACGCAGCCGACCTGACGTTTCGGAGTCTGTATTATCTTCTTATGTTTTCCACTTCCAACTGACGTTTGCCGGCAGTTGTCAGTTTTTGCTTTCGTTCATATTTAGTGAACCCGCAGATTTTTGTAGTGTTATAAATAAAGAATTAATTTGTTGCGTTTCAATGGGAACATTATCGCGACTGGTACATTATGTTTGCGGTTTTATTGAATGTTGTGTGTAAGGTTTGTAAGTAACAGTAGCAATTCATTAACAAGCTTGAATTATGTATAGAAAATCGATTGTTATTGCACGTATGGATATTAAGTATTGTATTTAGATTGCGGGAGTGAGTAAATGTTGACAGTTTTAATTTCGTAGCATTCGAGCCTGAGGCGAACGACAATTGGACACCGTAGTCCAGTTTGTCGGAACATTTTTGGTGAGTATGTTATCCATGTTCCACAGGTCAGTCCATATTTCGTCCGTTTATATTTGGTTCAGCTTGTGAACGGATTATTTCGCTCGGGCAGAATGTGAGTCAAATCGATGTTGCTTCCTTACCGCGATTTTTGTATGCCTGTTCAATGTGGCATCGGAGTGTCGACTTGATTCGTTCGGTGTAGAAACAGCTTTGTTTTGTTTCTGTGTATTTTTGTGAATTTTATCTTGTTTTGCAGCATTCTGAGATCACTATCCGTCCCTGAAAATTGTATAGTAGGAGACGGTTACATTAAATAAAAACGATAGCCCCTTGCCGAAGATATATCTGGCTTGTTTTCCCAAGTCTGAATATGCTGGTGGTGCCATTTTTATTTAATTTAATTAATTTTCTGAATTCGACGCAACACAAAACACAGGTTCAAATGCCGCTTTTCCGAAAAAAAAAATCCTTGGAAGAAAGATACCAAGAAAAATGACCGAAACTAAGCACGGAGTGCCCATTGCAAACTCACGATATATTGTTTGTCGGGTCGTAGCTCGGAGTATCACGCTGGTAGTTGAGCAGCCGACTTGGAACGACGTTGAGGACTCGATCTAACAGTGTTTACGTTGTCCACCTAAGCGCGATGTTTCGAGTTCTACTCGTTTAACTGAGAGGTAGTCGTGGATTCCCTAAGTCTCCCTACACTGCTTCCTGCCTTGTTTACAATATTTAGTTAAAATGTTCTAATTTAAAGTAAATGTTAAGTTGATCATTTAATTACAATCACCATAGTTCGGCTCGGTGATGATTGAGTCTGAGTACGCTTGATTACGCGAAAGTGTTCGGTTGAGTTAATCGTCGTTCCCTGTTTCTTTTCTCTCTAATAATACTTTTTGCAAATTACGAAATTGTGTTCCGGCCTGAGTAATTTTTTTTGGCCGTATATTGTACAGGAAAATTAGCAGACGAACGAGGTCATTAGCGTGACACTCACTGACATCCTGTTAAAGGTCTTGCGTTATTGGAAAATATTGGAAGTTCGAAACCGGAATATTGGTTACATATGTATTTTGATTGGTGCTGTCATTTGAAATTAACGTAAATTTAAGAAAATTGATATCTTGATTCGTGTACTATAATTTCGAGATGGTTAAGTTGTTACTATGCTAATTTAAAGGTGTTTAGCCAAGTGTGCATAACTCATTTACATTTGAACAAAATCGCCCCTACTCGCCCCCATCAACGAGCGCTCGTCGGAGGAGGATTGGGTGAATACTCCATCGCTGTTGTCTTTAACAAACAAAGAACATCTATCAAATCACTATAATTGTCCCGATCCATGCAATTAACCCTGACTTGAGGAAAGTTTAGTAGTTACGATAGCATCAACAAATGACTTAATGAATGGATTGAATCGGAAAACCTGGATTGTTTTCTTCGAAGAATACTACATGAGAGACACGAAAAAGTTATCGCTTTCAATGATACTTACTTTGAAAAAGGTTACTGTATTTTCTTTCTTCAAATAAATAAAAAACGTTGTTAAAAAAACTGCGGGAACTTATTCCCATACCCAATAACTTGGTCAGAAAAATCATATCTGCAAACCAAAAATACCAAATCAAATGCACAAGTCAAATCATAGTCTAGAGATCGTTTCTGGGCCAAAGTCCACTAGACCAATCCAGGGTTATCAAAGGTGTACCATCAGATTGTGCCCTAATTTACACCTAAGACTTTTACAAAAAGTTGAGTCTCCAAAACGTTGGAGGAGAAAGCCCATCACGATTTACTAGTAGGCAGTTGATGATTAAAAAATTGTTTCTTTGTAGGAAAAAGGAAAAACAACGATTGTTTTTGAATACGTAAAAAAATTATGATCGAACTAATAAAAGCATGAACTATCTTCCAAAAGTATTTTGATGTTAGAAACTCATCTAGCATCATCTACCCACGGCTGGAAAATGCTGTTAAGTCTAGCACGGTTCCTAATTCATTCATCATCCGACAGCTAGTAAAACTGTCCATACAATCCTCATTTATAGAGCATTAGTTTAAAATTTGCAACATGCCAACGATCAAATCCGATTAAAACTAACTATAAAACACTTGTTCCAAGCAGATTTGTTTCAATTTTCGAAAACGCCCACAAATAAGACAGAACTGAAAAGCAATTATCATAACATTTTATTTCTAATTTGATTTACGACTTCTGATTCTTAGAAAAAAAATTAGAAGGATGGGAAAATATTAGAAAAATTGAATTATAAAATCTACACACTACGAAAATTTATTAGTATTCTGTAGTATTTTTCTTTTTATCTCGTGACTGAGCATTTTAGAGGATGCTTGATTAAGTTGAATTTTTTATTATTTACTTGTGAGAGTCGGAAAAGCGGATTAGAATTATGTGGTGCGAAAGCATTAATTTGATTTTAAATAATAACATATGTTGATTCATGAACAAGACGGAAATATAAATCTATTACGTTTTTTAGAATGTCTGCGAAATCGCTTGATTAGATGAGGCCAATGTCCTTTACTTAGTGTTATTCAGGCCAATGCAGGGGTGGCTTATAAATTCATTTCGAAGAAATTTAATCTAATTTCAAGGAGCACTATCAATTTTTTTTCATCCACGGGACGTTCATTACATTCCTTTACACCCAATTTGAATTTTCCACATAAGTTTTATATCTCATCAAAAAGTTGGAAATATTAATCTTCACTTACTAACCAATTGGGAAATTAGTCAAGGAAAAACTTATCTAGAGATTACATAGATCATTAACTACAGAAGTCATAAAATATAACATCCCTTTCATTTTCTAACTTAACTGGAATCTCCTGTCGCTTTTTATTCCATCGTCATCTTGCGTGAATGACTAGCCAGCGAAAGGAGTGATTAATTTTCCAGTTTTTCACGTCGACAACCAAAAAGGCCGGCAAAAACCAGGACAGCTATTTGGAGTGGAAATCATCGTCTGGAAGGAAGGGGGAGGCAGCTGCGTAAATTAGATTCTTCTAGTCCGAGCATTAGTGAGCTGTGCTGATGGAAATGAATGGATCTACTTTATCTTAGTAAATAGTTTTGTTGTCAAATCTGAAAGGATTTAAGTTAAATTGTTTGGAAATATTTTGAAACGGAAAGATATTGATTTGAAATGTAAATCTGTGTTAATTTGCTTAATTTTGAACAGGATAAAGCGCTGTGAGGGTGTAGAAACTTGCAGACAAAATACATTAAGTTGAAAAAATGTGCTATTGCCTTTTAAAAAAATATGAATATCGTTTTAAGTTTGAAACTTTTAAGTGTCGATTGCTCAGAGTTTCACTTCTCAAAATAGATTCACCAATATCTCTAGTCAGCAATTTATTAACTACAAGATAAAAAAATTCTGATGTATCGAAACTATTGATTAGTAATCCAAGAACATCCAAAAAACCAATGGATGAATTTTAGTTCGTTGGAAATCTGATGAAATATAAAATGAATTAGACTACATACGAGTAGAATATCTAGGGTATATTCTTAGAATTTCAAAAGAAATTCAGATACTGCTACATACTGCACACAACCTAAAAACAAATCGGAAAACTTGGGTATGTTATACTATTATATACATATGTATCCAATTATACGTACTAATAGAAAACTCGATGTATATTCCAGGAATTCCAATACTTTTGATTAGAATCTATGCTTCAAGTTTATTCTGAAATTCATTGGCAAACATGTTTCAGCAGAAGATAGGAACTTGTTCAGCAATTTTTTCCATTGAATGTGGGATGAATTACATGCTTATTGATTTGCTGAGAAAGTAGGGATCGAGAAATATTAAAGAGTACAGATAGAATAGAGAGGAATGCTTAATTGTCATGGTGTATGCAAGATTTCTTCAAATAACGTTCGATATTTCAAACTTTTATAATCAAGCCATTCTCCTCAGAGGACTTTTCTGCAATATCTCTTATTGTTAGGCGAAGTGGGTAGTCCAGAATCACTGAATGCTTGGCAGTCTCACACTCAGGGCGTAAGTACTCTTCACCTCCCTCCACAAACAAGAGAAGTTTTTAACAATATGAACGCCGAAATGCATCCTTGCCTTTTGTTCATTTTCGGTCAATTTCTCGAGAGGATTTACCTATTGCGGAGAGTACCTTATACATATAGGGTGGGCCAAATACAACTTTTTTTTTTAAAATGGAAAAAAGAGCAAAAACCAAATTTGGTTTGTTGAATATTCAATTTCAGTGCTTGAATCGTTTATGAATTTTCCGCACAACATCGATATTTTACAGCGCCCCATAAAAAGAAGTCCAACGATGTCAAATCGAAGCATCGAGGCGGCAAATCGACATCACCAAGGCGGCTGATTACACAATTTTGGAATTTCGTGCGAAAAAGACCGATTTTTTGATGAGCTGTATGGCATGGGGCGCCATCCTGATGAAACCAAAGGTCAGTCAAGTCCAAACCCTCAAACTCCGGCTATAAAAAGTCGGTTAAAATGCCTCTGTAACGCTCCCCTTTGATCGAAACAGCATTTCCAGCCTCATTTTCAAAGAAAAAGGGTCCAATGATACCACCACTCCAGAATCTACACAATACTGTCACACGCTGTGCGTGCTTCTCGACAATTACGCGTGGGTTTTCCGAACCCCAGGTGCAGCAGTTTTGTCTGTTCACATAGCCACCGAGATGAAAATGTGCTTCATCAGAAGAGATGATTTTTTTGAGATATAAATATATATATATATATATATATATATATATATATATATATATATATATATATATATATATATATATATGCCTTTATATATATATAGATATATATATATATATATATAGATATATATATATATATGTATATATATATATATATATATATATATATATATATATATATATATATATATATATATATATACGAGTATATATATTAGCAGTACCCGGTACGCGTTGCTACGTCCAAGAAAAAGGTGTGTATTTAATGTGAAATACGAAATTAATTTTCTTCATTTTATCAGAATGCTAGCGGACAAACAATATTTTTGGTCGTTATGTTTGAGGTATAAATGTCCAAATTTTTCGGATTGCCAACCAAAGGGCAAGCAACAAATAGTTGGCCATGTGGAAAACATGAATTTTTCAAATGTAAACCAGCAATAGTTAACGATTGCTCTTGTGCTTTCTTGATGGTAATCGCGAATGCAAAGACGTATAGGAAACTGAAGCCACTTGAAGTTAAATGGCAAATCTTTGGTAATCATCGATACGCGTGGAATCAGCACGTCTTCCATTTTCAATTTGTGAATGATGCTTGTTGCCTCGATCAATTTTTTGGACGTCAGCCTGGTTCCGTTACACAGTTTTGGCACGTTCAAGTTTCAAATGAGCATCACCGGCAATCCAGCTTTCAATGTTAATATATGTGGTGGCATTCCTGGTGGCTCCATCGAATTTGTTCTTCATCAATTACTGTGTCAATTGATTTATATTTGTTTTTGACTGGTTCGCCGGGCAGTTTTAACTGGATTAGTTCGTTCAATCTATTGAGATCATCTTTCTTGGGCGCGAATATTGCACGATCGCACAGCCAATCTGGATTTTTGTAGTTGCTGGTTAAATTTGGGAAAACTTTGTCCACAAAGGCTTGAATATTTGTCTGGATTGTCCACAACGGCTTGAAAAAAATTGGGGGAAACCAAATTTCTATCAATTGGAATTTTGCCGTTGGACGAAACGTTCTAAAATTCAAGGAGGAGCTCGATTCCGTGTTTAAAACACTCGAATTGAACAGACCGCACACTTATTATATTTTTGCCCTTGATCTGAATTCCCGGCACACAATAAACCAAGACATGTATTCCTGGAAGCGTTGATAACAGAGAACCAAATTGAAGACTGATGTAATTTATACGAGTTGAAATTTTCAGCATACCCTAGGGCGAAGTAATATTTGGTCCTCTGCATTTCTGACGCAAGACTTGAATTCCGATTTAACAAGCCACAACGGAAACTGCAGGTGCTACCGTATACCAGTGACCATTGAGAAATTGCAATATCTGCGACTAAAATACCCTTTGGAAGCTAGCGCTCCTTGGGGACTGCCGCCTTCACAGACCCGAAGATATGGAGGCAGACGTGAGATTCTTCTTGGGATGACAGACAACGACCCTGACTGAATCTGGACTGCACTTTGGACAATGAACTGGAATTGATGCCTTGGGCTGGCAGATAAGATCGTTTTTTTTTTGTTGGGAGGTGAATGCTATTTACGCACTGAGTTTGAAGCTTCCACGCTAGCAAGCGTCTGGACTACCCACTAAACACCTCCCCTGTCACCCTGAGAACCCAACCTGGAGGCGTTTGACACATTGCTTCGGGCCAGGTCTCATTTTGTTACGCCGTCAAGCACCTTCCGGCTGGAGGGTCCCTCTTCTAGCGGAAGGACAGAGGGGTAGAGGAATTGCCAGAGAAGCGATCCCCGAGCCCCAACCACCCCGACTGAGTACTTTGTATCTTTTAGGACTGCTCGAACATAATGTGCCACCTTGTTCCATTCCTCAACCGATTCGAGCATCACCACGACTATATTGTCCGGGGTGAACGCTCCCGTCTCCCTGCAGCGGTCTCTTCACAGCCTTCTCCATTTTGTGGAAGCAAAAAATGTGCGGCAGGCCTTGTTTTCCTCTCCTGCGCAAAACCAAAAATCGGGGGACCGGAACATTCCAATCTTGTGCAGGTAAGACTGACAACACCCATGCCCACTCAAAAGCGCCATCAGATAGAGGTCACACCCACCATGCTTTCGATCTAGCCACGGCATCACATCAGGGATGAGACGTGTAGTCCACTACCCTTCGTGCAATTTACCCGAGACTGCTTGTCTGCTCGTTTCGACGCAGGTAAATAGTGCGGCGCTCCCTAGCAAAGAGGGCGGCAGGTGTCAGGCCTGCAATAACTCCCACCGCCGAGTCAAAGATTGTCGGATACGAAGATGCAATCTTCAATGCTCTTCTTCTCTGTACCCGTGCCAAGCGTTTTCGGGATAACTCCTTACTGAGAGCGTCGCCCCATATTTCTGCTCCATACAGTAGGATTGATCCTATAGCACTCATCAAGAGGCATCTCCTTCATGGGCTGGGTTCACCTACGTTGGCCATAAGTAGACTCAGAGCCGATACTCCCGAAGCAACCTTCTCAGCCGTTTCTCTGATTTGCTCAGAGAAACTCATTTTTAAGTCGATCTGTAGCTCCAGGTACTTCACAGCTGGCTCAGATTCGATTTGTATGTCTCCAATACTGATCATACTTTCTCTAGAGATCCGGTTTTCTCCAGTGCTAAACTGAACCCGCGAGCAGTATTCCAGTCCCTCACTCGGCGCATTAGCATCGCTAGCCAAGGTTAGCCGTAACATCATTCGCATAGCTGACCAAGCGCGACCCATCTGGCATATCTAGTCTTAGTAGATAGTCGTAAGACACGTTTCACTGGTCTGGATCAAGGATAGATCCCTGGGCAATACCCGATGAAACTTCCATCCTTCGTTAGCCCTGTTTTGTGTTGTAAAGCAGGCTTCGGTCCTTTGGGTTGTCCTTTAAAAGCCACATTAGATATTCTGGAACTCGTAAAGGAGTTTCCAGCGTATCCAGACTATCCACCCATCTAGCGGAGTTGAAGGCATTCCTAACGTGAAGTGTCACCAACAGGACGATATGTTACTTGGTGTGGCTATATGTCTCTGCCTTTTGGACTACGCTTATCATTTCTGCGATTGCATCAATGGTGGAACGTCCTGGTCTGAAGCCGTACTGCCGAGGAGATGGGTCCCTAGCTACACGAATCGCGTCAGTAAGCCTTCCCTTGATGAGTTTCTCTTGTACTTTCCCAGCAGTATCTAGCATGCATAACGGGCGGTATGCAGACGGCGATCTGGGATTACTTTTACCCTTGCTAAGCAGCGCGAGCTTCGCTAGATTCTATCGTACCGGAAAAAACACTTCCCGTAGGCAAGCGTTGAATACCAAATCAGGACAATTGTGGTAGGCCAGTTGCAGCACCTCTGCTAGAACATCATTCGGACCTGGAGCCTTTCTCGCTTTCAGTGAAAGGGCTGCCTCTTCTAGTTCCGGCTGTGTGAAGAGTGGACACTCGACTGCTGTTTCGCCATGAACAGCGTCAACACAGACGGGATGGGCGGGAAATATTGCCCGCACTATCTCGCTAATCTTTTCCACATCGCGTATGAAATGTTTCCGTGGGGTAGCCAAGGCCCCACGGATCCTTGTTCACATTGTCCCCTAGATCTTGCCAGCAGCGAGCCTTGCTGTTCTCAGTCGATACGCGAAGGTATTTCCTGGCCGTCTTGTATGCTGCCACGTGGTGGCATACCTCGTCACGGTTCTATACGCGTTGAGCCTCACGCCGAAGCTTGTGACACTCTCTTTGCTTTTTAGCGATTTCAGTTGGCCACCAGTACACTAGGGGCTTGCCATGCCGGGGTTTTCGACGGGGCATAGAAGCGTGACAAGCAGTCGTGATGAAGCTCATAGTTGAGTTCGCCTCGTCTTCAGCTTCCAGTTCTTCCGTCGCCTGCGAGTCTCTCTGCAGTGACGTAGAAAGCCGAAAGCACGAACGTTGGGAGACAACTTCACTGATCTCAAGCAGAATGCACTGACGACCACTGGCTGAGTAGTTCCCTAATACTTTCTAATTGTGTGTCCTCCGTACTAAGGACTCCGAGGCAAATGTCACGCAAGGTATGGTTCCTTCAGAGCCAATACGACGGAAAGTCGGCGTAATTCCGTCGTTCAAAATGACGAGCGCCGTCCTAGCAATTTTTCCTGCGAATCTGTTTGAGGCATATCCCATGCGATGGGTTCAGCGTTGAAGTCTTTTCCAACGAGCACGTTGCAGTCTGCGTTCGAGAAACCGCTCTTCAAAGCTTTCAGCTTGGCTTAGAAAAATTATATCGATTTGTTCGGCGGTTGGTACACACTAAAGAAGATGGTCTCCGAGCACTGAATCCACACGAAATCATCCTCTCGTTCACAGCTCTCCGCTTTTTAATCACTTTTGCGAACCCAGACGGCGGCAGTACCAGTTTCATTGGGATACCATGAGGCCGAACTTTTGCCATAATGTAGCTCACTCAGCAGCATTAAATCGGGCTCCATATCCCTTGCATAATGTTCAAGCAGATTTTGGGCGGTTGAGCTGCAGCGTAGGTTTAGCTGCAAGACGCGGGTCATCGAAGTTCAGATTTTCCCTTGGCTAGGGCTTCCTGGAAAACCCGGCCTTTATCTAATCCCAAGACGTGCCCAAAAATCCTTTCTGGGATTAGCATCCTTGCAAAGAATACAGTCTACTTCCTTTGCATTCTCTTTTCTTTTATGTCCCATTTCACCTCATTTGTAACACAGGGAACTCCTATCGGCTCCTGGCATAATTGTGCGATGTGAGCACAGCCAAGGCATTTGAAACATTGAAGAGGCACTGTTCTTCACCTTATCCTACAGAAAACTCACCTTATTGTTACTTAGCCCTTATTCAGAAATTGTTCGCCGTCCCTTTTGGTCAAGTCAATGATTCCCCTTGGTTGTTCCCTTTGGTTTTCTGGTGTCACCCTCATTTTGATCCTTCCCACGCTAGGGCACTCCCCTTTGATGGCTTCTTCCACCTCGGCCACATCCGTGACGCAGCCAATATCCCTTATCTCAATAGTTGCCATCGGCTGGAGCGAGGCTATAGCTGCACTTTTGCCGAGGACTTTCATTACCATGTCGTAGAATGCTTCCCTTTTGTGCTTCGAATTAGAGTATGTTGCCCGACCGCGTTGGTCGTACTGCTTTAATGGCAGTGTTGGTGTCTTCGGGTCTTACGTTTCCCATGATAACCCCTAGCGCCTCCACGTAGAATTGACTATCTTGGGGTTTTACGAGCAGTGCTTGCTACCGTGGTCTTCGTCTGGGCTTCTTTCTCTCCTGGTTCGTATCAGGTCTTTTTTGTTATTTCGCGTAAGTACTAACTTTATTTGCAGGCACTTTTTGAAGGAATTTCTTAGCGGCTTTCTTCGGTCCTTTTGTAAGTACTATCTGGAACCCTAATCTGGTGTTCCGCGCCTCTCTTTTTTTGGGTTTCGTAAAATGTTTTAAGGGTTTTGGGTTGCTCCAGTTTTATTGGGGTTTTGGTTACTCCCATTTAATTGGGTCCCCCCTCGGAGCCGCTATCTCTATTCGTATGTGTAGTGGCCTTTTTGCTCCCATGGTTACTTCTGCAGAGCAGGGAGGCCATGCGAGGGTTGGCATAAGCCTTTATGGGGACAAGGGCTCAGAGCCAGACCAGCGCTAATCGGGAGCCCGTCTCAACCAAACTGACACCACCAACACTATGGTGCGAACTTCGAACGTACTCGCTCAATGTGCTAAGCAGAAGTTGCTTCAGATAGCTGGTTTCAGTTATATGATCTTCAGACATAAGTGTATTCATTGCATACTTCAAGGTAAGACCAAGCTCTTTTATTGACTGGGATTCTTTTCGTGTGCTCCAGGACTGGATGTTTGTGTTTGCAAGGAGATGGGTAAAGATGTCAACAGAATGACTGATGATAGGTTTACTTTAAAAACGGCCCTTAAAATCACAAAAAAAATTAATTGTGCTCTAATTTCAAAAAATTGTACTGCCTTGGCTCGGGATAACGTCGATATCAAATACTCAATATTGGGGTAACAAAAAATTTAATTTCAGTTCCGAAAAAAGTACCTGGAACACACACTACCGCAACTTGAAGGCACCACTAAAATACAATTTTCGGTAAATATAAACAACAATTCCCACTGGAAGTTGCACATTCCAACGGCATCTGAAATTGATCAAGTATGGCATTACTCCACAACATGGGAATGGTGGGTGCCAATGACATTAGCATGGGTTCCCAAGTTGAGAACTGAAGGCAGAGCACTCAGGTCGAGTTCTAAGAAAAGTTCATTTTCGTTGGCAGAGAGGTTTAAATGGGAAATTGAGAATGAAAAGGGATAAAATCCAGACGTATGATGTGTCTATTGTAGCGATAATAGCAGAGTGCTAAAGTTG
Organism: Odontomyia ornata; assembly: GCA_963969285.1. Lineage (NCBI taxonomy): Eukaryota > Metazoa > Arthropoda > Insecta > Diptera > Stratiomyidae > Odontomyia > Odontomyia ornata. The sequence continues at coordinate 306,153,245 of OZ017740.1, forward strand.
TGTGGCCAAGGCGGTAGTAATATTACACATCGAGGAGATAAAAACAAAGATTCTCTTGTTTAAAAGATACTGGAAGCAATTGTGCACTACGGTTAAATTGACAAGTGGCGAATTTACTTGGATAAGGGTGGTAAGAACGAACAACTAATGCTGCAAATTTTTTGGCAGCCCCAAAATTTTCGTCATGCGCAGATTAATGACTAAAAAGAGATGTCTCCTTCTTTTATTGAACTCAACTTTTTAAATATAAAGGGTGGTCCAACCAAAACGCTCGATGCTAATTGTAAATAAAACAAAAAGTTTTCTGAGAATTCTATTAATAATTTTTATTATAATAGATGGATCTATGACAACTATGTGTGAAACAAAATATCGCAAAATATAGCTCTTAAATTGTTCTTGGCTTATTGACGTACACTTTCTCTTTTAAATATCCCCAGAGAAAGAAGTCCAACGGTGTCAAATCACATGATCGTGGCGGCGAATTAACATCGCCAAAGCATGAGATAACACGGCCATTGAATTTCTCGCGCAAAAGAGCCATTGTTTCGTTGGCTGTGTGGCAAGTGGCACCATTCTGTTGGAATCACATATCGTCCTGGTCCATAACCTAAATTTCTGGCCACAAGAAATCCGTTATCATCTCGCAATAGCGAACACCATTCGCGGTAACTGCTTGGCTGTCCTCATTTTCGAAGCACTACGGCCCGATGACATCGTCAGCCCATAAACCGCACCAACCAGTCACTCTTTATGGATACATCGGATTTTTAACAATAACTTGGGGATTCTCATTTGCCTAAGTGCGGCAATTCTGCTTGTTAATGAATCCACTGAGGTGAAAGTGTGCCTCGTCACTGAAGATGATTTTCTATGTAAAGTCACCAGTCCCTTCTGTCTGTTCAACCAATCATTCGGCGTATTGCCTACGCTTGAAATTGTCAGTAGGCTCCAGTTCTTGAGTCAATTGAACCTTGTAAGCGTGTAACTTGAAATCTTTATCCAAAATTCGTATCAGCGGTGTTCGTGAGATGTTCAATGTTGGGCACCACGACGAGTCGAGGTTGACGGCTCTTCTGCCACACTATCGGGAACAACAGCAATGTTTTTCGCACAACGAACTGGGCGAGCATGCACAGGTGATTTCGCATTTCCTAGAGACCCGGTTTGCTGAAATTCGCGCACAATTCTCTCAACTGTAGACGCATTTGGTCGATTATGCTGACCAAAAAAATCACGATGTGCATGAAATGCATTTTGATTTGAACGCCCATTTTTGTAAAAGGCTTCAACAACCTTAACGCACTGCTCAATTGTGCACGTCTACATGGTTGAATTTGTCAAACACTGAAACAAAGAAATGTCAAATTACGTTGGGCGAAAAACTTGACGTTAAGGCGTGACTCACAATTAACATCGCGCATTATGGTTGCACCACCATTTAGTTATTCTAAAGTTACCATGTTTCAATTTATCAGAGTTTAGAGTAGGTTACTATCTATTCATACCATGACCTTACCAAAAAATGATAATTGTTAAATTGTTCTTTTTTATTGGTGATCTTATTTACTTTCCTGTCTTTTTTCGCATATTAATAGACTCTTTATAGAGAAAAAATCACACACTATATTTGTGTCCTCTAGATATCGCTGCACATACAAAAATTTATTAAAAATTCTTTCACATCCTTAAAACTTTCTGTTTATTGCTTTTCCATGTAGCTACAAAATTGCGGCGACCCACCGGAAGCTATAAAACTTTTAGTATAACACTTTCACTTTTAATAGAACATAATATCCTTCCGCATTTTTCATGTTTTATTACTTCGAAATTAACAATCGTTTCCTTTCACTTGACGACCTTTCAGGACACTTAAACCAGAACAACAACAACAACTACAACTACCAAGAACTCGCACCACAACCAACCAATTCACTTTCTACAACCAATTTTCTATTCTGTATTATCCTTTTTGGCTCCTTGAAAACAAAACTTAAGTGGTCGTAATTAAAATCATAACCGGGGGGTCTATTAAATATTTTACGATCGCTCAAAGGGGGCACTTTGGTTTGGAACAATGCTCTCGATCGCATCGTATACAATAAACAGTAAGAAACTTTGTCAATATCATAACACGAGTGTCTATTCAAAATCTGAAACCGCAACAACAATGGCAGGATACGACGACACCAAGTTCCATTTCATTGATTATTGTCCTGCTGAGAAAACAAAATCATTATATTGTGCTCCGTTTGACTTGTATGAGCCAGTTGAATTTATATCATTGAATTTCAATGATTGGATGACGAAGAGAAATATGGAAGGAGCCTTTGGCAGTTTTTTGAAAAATGAGACACAATGTTCCGTTTGATTGCTAGTCGATGTCGGGGATATTGCTATCGGGTCAAGGATTTTCAAGGAAGTGATGAAAGTTTCTAAGTCTTGATTGGTTGAGTTATTCGCTGGAAACAATCAAATCAAATTAAATCGATTGATTGTTGGGAATACGCAATGCAACTTTTGGATAATTTAAATTTACGAGCTGTGGAAGACGTTGGATGACTTTAGTTGCAATTGTTCTGAGTAAAGCCATTTCCCTCAGTTGATTTGAAAACTTAAAAGGATTAGATATTCTTGGCATGTTCTGGTTGTTAACAACATACAGTGCAATTATCAGTGAGTAAATTTTATGATACAGTTCCGAATTCTATTCAGAATTTGATTCCCTTAATGCAAAAAGAAATCAGCAAATTCTCTCCTCCACGTATGAACATTTTTTAAGTCAATAGTCCTTGATAGATTTATGGCCAAGTAACATGTTCTATTCCTTTTGGGACTATGGTGTGCCATTTATCATTTATTTTTGAAGGTGATTTATTTTGGGCGAATTCTTTGAAACAATTTTTGAAGTTTCCAACAAATTATTTGGTATTGTATGTGTCCCGACAAAAGTTTGGAAAGTAATTCGTGATAAGGGAGTATCAATGTTATTTTCTCTGTAAGACAAGCATGTCAAATTGTCAACGAAATTTCAAAGGGTAGTTTTGAAATAAATTGAAGTTTTTCTTTCAAATACATTTAGATTTTCGAGTGTGCTTATGGGATGGACACTTTTTTTGTAATTGAGGGTGTTATCAAATTTCATTATTTGTTCATTTAATCTAATGTTACAGTGCTTTCTGTTTGTCAGTGATATTAAATATAGCTTCAATTTCAGTGAGCAGGACTCGTTTATTGAATTATTTTATTAAAGACATATTATTATGGAACAATTTATTGAATGACGATAACACTGAAGACCACTTCTGGAGTTTATTAGAGGAAGACTCCAATAATCGCAATTTAACTATCTCATTGCTTAAAATATAGGGTTATTTCTAATAAAGCTCAAAATATTTTAACGGATTTGTCTTGTTTCTAGGAGAAAAATCATTATCTACAGCTTTCAGTTGAGACCATGCTTAGCTATGCAATAACGAGAAATGATCTGTTATCTGTTGGTCTCACTAGCAGGTACTACCTTAAGGGCTTACCACGAACGAAATCGGAACCGACCTCTCATCGGCTCTAGTCTTTGGACGTGACAACGGACTGTACTCTACAGGTCGACAAGTCTGGACACAACTTAGTCTACTCCGAGGTGGCCGCTGTCTAGCTAGCTAGTTCGGATAGAAGTTCGGTCGCAGGTCTTATGCGAGCAGACTAAGTCCGAAATACAATAACTCAGCCACCGGTTCACATGTCCGTTTCAAACGCGTCAAAAATACAAACATACGGAAAAGAAACATACTTTACTTTATTGCGTTTTCCTTCTTTTCATCCAGCCAATAACAAAAAAACTAAATTTAGTTTCGCGTTCCCGAATTCCACCGACGCGATACCGAAAAACATTCTACACTAACTCGAGATCGGACCAACCTACTCTAATTAAAACGCAAACCAATTTATGGTACCGTGCACCGCACGCGACACGAAACCGGCCATCCGCGGATTCCTAAAACCCTACCCTTTCAACGGCATACTTACCGTTCACTACCATTCCTGCTGGAAGAGAAGGGCATTTGAGATTTTATAGCTTTTGAGATTATCCTTATACATAAATGTGCGTGATAGATATGATTCAAGGTCAAAGTGTAAGGTCCGCTGAGTAGTTGGAGTTGGACTATCAAAATATTCACAATTTCGAACGGTCTTTTGTCTTTTCGATGCATTGACATTGATTTTAATTTTAAGGTTAGCGTGCCAAGTGTACTGAATTAGGGTTGAGGATTAGTTGACTATTTCGTCCTTGTTTCGACTGCAGTTTCGTGATGTTTTTCGATTTGTTGCCTCGAATGAGCCGCAGGTGTCCATCCCTCGACATTAGAATCTAGTACTCTTACAAACCACCATCCGGTACTGCCGATATTCCATTATGGCACTTACTTGTTCGGACTCGAACGTAATAAGGCAGAATCCCCTCCGTTGATTCTTTTGTCCGTCAAATGACATTTCGACTTCCACAATATTTTCAACCCGTGAGAAGCATGCCTTTATCCCATCGTTGCGGATCTCTGATGTAAGGCCTCCAACAAAGATCTTTCCATGGCGGGTTTTAGCTGTCTTTGGATCCCTTTTGTTATTGATGAGGTGATTAGGCGCTTGCAGAACCTTATCAATTGAATCGGTAGATGCAAAAACACTGAAAGCAAATCTGCTTTTCACCTTTGTTGTCATCCTGAGAAAAGTAAGCATCAATTTATGCTAGAACAACATCTGAACTGGTCGTAACAGTTACTTGTAAGTATGATCCGATAAGCTTGCACTTACGGTACATGCGGCTGATCTGGGAAAAGACTTCGCCAATGAAGCTGGTAACTATCGACAGAAGGCGGTGGATTCTCAATTGCGCAGCGATTTTCCTTACGACGTGCACACTTCCTCTAATAAATTTCCACTTATTCCTTATTAGTGAAAAGCAAAATAACGTACGGACTGAGACGACGTTACTGCCGCCGTAACGATTTCGTCGACTTTCTCAGTTCGACTGCCCGTTTGACGTTCCCAGACAAAACTGACGTAGGATGGGAAGTCGTCAAAACTGACGTTAGATAGGAAGTAGGGCCGATTCATTACACTTTCCTTTTTTTCCTCTTTAAAAAAGTGCCGACTGGCCACAACTCTTTTAAAAGCTCCCTACCAGCTTTTGAATAAGGGAACTTTTTGATATTTTTTCAGCTGCCTCAGGTAGCACCGCCTAATATCTCATTTATAAGGTAGTATTACAACCACGAAAGTCACCGCAGTTGTGGACATTTGAGTTTGGCAGAGGCTTTATTTGGTCAATTTATTCGCATATATGTGTTTATACGGATACGACTGATACTCGTACATTAATTTATTGTTTACACTAACAGAAGTCATACAGACTGGGTTTTACCATTTCAACAAGTGATTCCTTCATTTTAATACGTGAAAGAGTGTATATCGACATGAACACATAGAAAAACGACATTATAATGAAGAGTACAATAAATACAATTTTGTTGTCTGTTTCGAAGTGATGAGCAACGATGCCATGCGACCTTCCTGTCTGGAGCGATGTTTGTCAACAAAACACCCTTCTGATCCTACTAACAGCGCCAACATTATAAAATATTCAATGTTATAAAATATTCAATGTTATAAAATGTATGAATAATACCACTCTTGATAATTGTGGCTGGCAATCGCACCTTACCTTAGATACACTTGAAAGAAAGAAAAGGAAAAGACCATGGTTAAGATTTTTTCTTGAAACGTCATGATTCGTATATTAATTATAAACACAACTACAAGGTTAATACATTCAAAATAGTGTAAGGTTCCCTAATTGGTTCCGGTCTGGGCGGCGTTGGTTGCGCTTCTCTCATGGCTGCTTGCAACGCTGTTTCTTGAGGGCCCGCGTTTGGTCGCGCAAACAGGCTTTCTCCTCCAGTGTTATGCTAACCCGAACTAAACGCAGCAGCTCCCCCAGTTGGTGCCGCAACTTTGTTTGCTGACCTCCTCTGTGTGGCTTCGAGGGGGGTACTGGGTAGGCTTGTCACTTCTGCCCAGTTGTGCGCTGTTGTTTCCGCTGCTATTGAGCCCTTTACTCTTCCAACATGATGGGCCAGGAGGCTGATAGGGGTTCCACAGCGAGGACGACGCCTAAGGGGGGCTGATGGTTGTTGGCGGTGGAACTGTAGCCCGGCGGGCCTCTGGGTGGGGCGGGACGCCATAGGAAGCCTCGGATTGCTTTTTTATTCCTCTTGAGCTGACGGGAGCCTGCGAATAAACTCTAGGATGGAGGCAGATGGGCTCGTGGAGCCACTTACCATCGACCAGGCCTGAAGAGTGCCGAGGAGCCGATGTAACGAGAAGATGTCCCGGACTAGGCGGAAGCCAAGGAGTCCTATTCGATGGAGGGGCCGGCGGCAAACGGCGACTGATGAGGTCCGGCCAGGCGTGAGCCGAAGTAATGGTGGAATGCCCAGGATCAGGCGTAATCCAACGAGTCCTATTCGATGGTTGGGCTGGCGGCGAACGGCGACTGGTGAGGTCCGGCCAGGCGTAAGCCGAGGAGCCGAAGTAATGATGGGATGTAGCAATACAGTAAATGGGCCAGGCGCAAGCCATGAGACCCAATTTAGTTGAAATTGAATGTGGCCAGGCTAACGCCGAGGTGCCAACTTATGTCTTCACTTGCTGGGAAAACACAGGGTGCGATTGCTCCACTCATTGCGATTTTATATACGTTAAGTGCTGGCGCCACCGACCAGCGTTATTGATCTTTTCTCATGATCAATCAGACCTTGTGTATCAACAGGTAGCTTCCTTATGACGTACTCCAGAGCCAAATTGAATAGCAATGGGGTCAGCCCATCTCCCTGCTTTAGTCTGATATTTGTGTCAAAGGCATCGGTGAGTTGGTTATTGATGCGGACTTGGTAAGACGGACTAATTTGGCTGGGATACCAAAGCAAAGCATTATTTGGTACAGGACGTTAAGATCAATACTGTCGTATGCTTGCTTGAAGTCAACGAATATTGGGGTAAGTCTATGTTGAACTCCCAGCATTTTTCAAGTACCTTCTTGACTGTAAATAATTGGTCTATTGTAATCGGATAATTGGTCTATTCTAATCGGACTCTACTAAGGCTTTGAGGGCGTTCAGCGTCGACTGGTTCGACCTCTCCAAGGCATTCGCTTGCGGCGAGTGGTATGGTGTGAGGTAGTGCTATACCCATTGTCATTCATAACCTCAGTGAATAGCTTGGTGGCGAACTGGATCCTGTTGTCCGAGTGAAGCCATTCGGAAACTCGAAAGATCAAAAAGATTTCACGTTTCAAACATCAACATTCTTTTTATAGCGTGGAGCTAGTGAACATATATTGAGGATGGATAGTTTAATGGAACTCATCACGACAACATACTTTGAAGGCAGATTCTAAATAGGTAGTTCTTTTCTCACTAGCATTATTGAGCTTTTATAGTGGAGGATGAATGAGCGCACTTTTCGAATGAGTGTGAACAAGTCACACCCGAAAAATTGTTGGCAGTCAGTGCTCGAAACCGTATTTCGGTCATTCTGTGACTACTAGCGTTGCTGCATTGGCTGATGATTGCCGTATATGCTCAATAGCTCGAGTAAGAGTTCTCTTCTTGTACAGTATTTTTATAGAGGCGGACAACATCTAAAATTCACAGGGCGTCCCTTAGTATTTTAGTTGACACAGAAAATCTCTTATTTTTTCTCCTCTTTCGAGATTGCGTATTGAATCGACTTCTGTTGCGGGTCGTATTTTACGCATCTAACTTTAAGTACGCAGTTAGAAGCAATTGAAGCACTGGTGAGTGCAATTTTTCTGTAGACTTTCCCATTATATTTAATGATGAAGTGGGATGTTTATGTCCATCGCTTTCTTTACTTCAAAGTCTAGTTTGAACTGGGCTTATAAAGAGGAAAGCGTCCTTTATTCCCACCTAGAGGTTATCGTCGAGACCTTTTTCGCTGATAGGATACCTTCTCCGAGATGTTTCTCTCTCCTGGAAGAATGTAAGTGTAAGAAGCCACTTTCGCACACTTCAGAAAATTAAATAGGCTGGTATGATCCTTAGCCGTTTTAGAGTGGAGCGAGGTTCGTGAGGAGCTGTTCACCATCACGTTGAACTCTAGCTCTTTTGCAAAATTTCGTATCCATGCCCTTTCAACGCTATCCCTGAAAGTCTTCAAGTGAAGCCTATAGCACACAGCCAAGCTTGGCTTCTGGGGCTTAGATTTTTCTTGGCTACCTTCAAGGTAGTGACCTATTTGAGCTGGGGAACATCTTACTCGCTCATTTTAAGGGCCTTAGATACCTTTGAAGTAGGCCCCTGAGTCAGAGACCCTATTGGCCTTTTTCTGGTTTCTTTTTCTGGCTTTACAGTAGCCTTCTCCTTGTCACCACTGCCCGTGGAACTCCCACCCTCGTCCATTTCCATGTCACTGGAAGCTTCCAGCCCGTGCAGTTATATCTTGCAACTAGCAAGTGCGTCCAGAATGAACTCTTACTTTATGTCCCGACTAAACTTCTCACAGAAATGCTGTAAGTTCTCCTCGCTTTCCGCGTGCAGCTTGATTTCGCGGCGGAGAGATCCTCATACTCGTTATTTCCCCCATACCCACAGACGGCACTTGGAACCCCGTCGCGGGAAAATGAAAAAAACTAAATGAAACTGCAACTTCTATAACCTAGTGACCAAAAAACCAATAAGTAAAATAACTGCATTGTACAGAATAAAAGAATAACAGTAAAAATATTAATAATGTTGATATTTTTTTCGGTAGGGTGTGGACCCTGTATATACATGTGGGAATACGCGCAACATTCAAGTTATACTTGAGTTTAAGTTTCCACATAGACTGTGGTTGTTCTCTTAAGGTGTTTCGAATAATGGTGCCAGTCTCATAAGTGAAAACACAACTTGTTCTTCACCCGGGCCATTCTGGGTATCAATATGATAGCACGTTTGTTGGCACGACCGAGACAGGTGTTTTCAGTAAAAAGGGCTGATGTCTGTTAAGACTTCGGTTTCATCGAGCTTCCCGGGGATGAGTGTCCGTCATCGGTGACAAAACTGCAGTTTTAGCAAGACCACCAACCCCTTTTGCTGAAACGACTTCTTTCCATCGGGCCAACAAACATGCTATCATGTTGATAGCCAAGATAGTCCGAGTAGAGAACAACTTGTTTTTTCACTTAGGAGACGGACAGTTTTCAAGCACCTTAGGTAGAAAGAGTTATATACGAGTATGCACAGAAACCCAGCAGAATACAACTTAGAATTGTAGCTGGCCTTATAACTAGTCACTGTCAACAGTCCTGAGCGATAATCTGTTGAAGGCACTCAATTGTCGGTCTTGAAATGAATTTAATCTTGTTCGCCCCATCGAGAGATTTCTCAAAGGAAATCTAAACCAACCTCTCATCAGTTCTAGACAAGACGTCTTGAAACGAAACAACGGACTCATCAGGTCGATAAGTCCGGGCCCTCTTAGTCTACTACGAGGTGGCTGCTGGCTAGCTAGTTTGGGGAGGGGTTTCGGTCGCGGGACTTACACGAGCAGACAAAGTCCGAACTAAAAAAACTCAGCTACCGATTTAAATGCTCGATTTAAAATGCGTCGAACAACTTACAACGACTCTACTTCAAATTACGTGAAAGGAACAAAGACAACCGCTGAAATAATATGCGCTTCCAAATATTACCGACGCGGTGCCCGAAATAATCTACTCGATTTCAAACCAAAAAAATCTACTCTACGAAAAAAACACAAACTCAATATATGGCACCGCGTATCGACCGCAACGCGAAACTGACCATTCGCGGATTACTGGAACGCTGACCTCTCGGCGGCATACTCACCTTTCGCCAACATTATCCTGCTGAAAGGGAACGGGTTTTTTTCTGGAAAGGAAAGACGTGAGTTTTATCTAGCATTTTAAGATATCTTTTCTTTTTAAACGATGCTATAATGGTTCCAGCGAATTCTCAACTAAGGTCGTCCCGGAAGCTAACGACAATCGAAGTATTTAGCTGGAAAAGCTAAACAATGGGTGCAAAAAATGCAAGATTGGAAGTGGATGCGTAAAAGTAAGGTATAACGCTTAAAATATTTGCAGGGAGAACAAAATAGCTCATCATACACCAGTCAACAAAATTTAAGGTAATAAATAATATAATATTCGTATCGCAGACTCTGAGCGTACAACAATCCAATAAATAAATGCCTCTGTGTATATGAACATAAGGACTCGGACATTCAAACTAACCATAGTTCATAGTTTCAAAATATCAAGAAACAACAAGAAAATAAAATCGTTTCAAAACAAGTCAACAAATTTGAATAAAAGGTTTCCATTTCAGATCTTTAGTGGCCTTTTGATCCAACGGATTGCCGAGGCGACAAACAATAGAATCGTATAAGAGAAAAGCAAGATGTTAACAAAAAAATGAATGATGGATGCAAAATGAAATTGAAGGATTCTACCATTGATGTGTCAACCAAATGTGAAGAATATATACTTTTAAAATACATAGCAGTACACAAGCAGACAATAACATTTTCATAACCGTAATTACAATAATTAACAGGAACGAGATATATGAGCATATGAAAGTGATTTAGGATGTCGACCAAAATGTGGTACAAGAAAACGAGAACAAAGAAAAATATCGCATTCTAACTGACTACATACACTGAAAACGGAATGGAAAACTGATGTTTGTTATTTTCTGCCAGTTTTCTTACCAGAAGATGCCAAGGCTTCACGTAGTTGCTCGAGAATAAGCCTGTCAGTTTATTTGATTCATCACGCCACCATTCTGGCTCAGCACAACGAGGGCTGTTGAGAGGGGGGAGATGGGGGGAATCCTCCCGGGCCCGGCGTTCCTAAAGGGGCCCGAGGTCTTATTCACCAATTAAAAAAATTTTGTATTTTCTTCTCCTGTAATTTTTACCAGTTGAAAAAAAAATTGGTAATTCGCAAATAATAACTGAATTTAGAACCGAAAATGAGAAATCGTTTAGTATTTTTTTCAAATTTGGCGTGTTTATTTTACCGTGCTACTCGTGCCGCAGTTGAATGGGCGAGTTTAGATGAGGCCACAATCAAGTTCGCGACCAGCGGCCCCAAAAAATTAGCTGGATACAGTCTCAGGTCTTCCGGGCTCAACATACTACCCATGTTCATTTTCTATACGATACACATTTTATCTATGTATGTGTATCATACTCATTCCATTGCCATCCATCGTAAAGTACAGAGACTTACGCACTACCGCACAGCATCGTCACGGGTTTTTCGCCAGGGCCAAGCACGTATTTTTCATCTGCCATACATAATTCGCATGAGATTTCCCCTTGAACTATCAATGGATGAATGGTTGCCTTGAGCCTTCTTAAAAATTTCTGAGACAAAGCTGCTGCGCATGCATTTGTTGTAGATATTGCTGCTTGGTGGTTTTGACATGTGCAAGCCTCTTTAGTACATTTTGGCTTCTCTTGACAACGCGTCCTTTTCGTCTAAGAAAACCTGATTAACCTGTTCAACTGGCAGTACGCTGAAGCGTGTAAATTTGCTCAATGTAGGCGCTAATTATGATTATTGGCTACGATTGCAGTGCATCTGACATTCTAACAGAATTTGTGGCCCAGACTACAACACTTTGTAATTGTTTGTCGTTTCCACAAAGTTGTGCGAAACAAAAAAGAAAACAGTGGCGATTGGACATAATACATGAGTAAGTAACAATCGTTCATTATCATTGTACATAGAGTGGGAGGATTCTAAAGATAGTGGCGCAAGGGCACATAAAGTGGGGTTTGAGAATTTTTGAAGTATGCACGCCGCATCACTGCGTGCAATTTTCGAAGATCTTATTCATATGGGCATGGCGAAGCTCTCAATCTCCAAATAGTTATGCACTATATTTTTTACATCCACGAATGTTGTTTGTTGACGATATGTCCAAATATCAAATGGTAGAGTTTTGATATAATTGACTTTGATAGAGTAAAATAAAATCTCATATATTGAATTCCGCTCTCCTTCCATGAAACGTCAAATATTGGATTTTCCAGTCGCCAGTTGTGAGAAAAAAATTTTCTTATCATGTTTTTCATCTCTCAGTTTTTATTAAATTTTGTAGAGATGAAAGTGATTATTGGTAAGGAATTTTTTCAAACTTTGAGACTACATAAATTACAAATTTAGCAAGTTGTTAAATATTTCATAAATCCTCTAGCTATATATCACTAAGCAAAATGGAGAGTAATTAAAAATAAAATATTTATATTGGATGCATTATGTTCAAGCACAAGCCTGGAGCTCAAAAGCGCAAAGAACGCTTGGAGCGAGACAGAAAAAAGGAATATTCTAAACAGCAAATAAACCTCTTCGGATACAATTTCGGAACAAAACACTTGACTGTTAGAACTGTGAAAGGTCAGTATGCTGATTATATGATTTAAATTCAATATTATGATTTATCGCTTTTAGATCTTATGCATTATTTCAACCATGAAAACAACGTTCTACCCGTTTCTTCAGAAGGAGACAAATCAACGAAAGCTGCAAACAATGACGTAGTTATTCATAACTTGGGAATTACAAACTCTGAAGTCGGCATTGATCATGGTTCATTTTGAATGGAAACGCAATCAATGCGAAGGACCCAAAAAGAACAGCTGTATCTTTATGCTTATGATATTGGCTCTGTATGTACCGGATTTGTCCACTCCGACTTTGTGAACGACATAGTTCGTCGAGGTTACCAAAAGATGCCGTCTTCTATTCCACGTGATCGTAACGATGAGCCATTTCCCGCCCCGCTTTTATCGAAGACTTTGCCAAATTGGGAGAGGGTGGGTTGGTAAGGAGTAGCCTTATGAACGCTTCGTATTGCTTACCTTGTCGTTTGTTAAGTACCAATCCTTTCAATCGTCCACAACATCGCTGTCATACGGGGTACTGGAAAAAACAAGCTTGGGAAAAACGTATGATAAGTTGTCAGCTCATGAAAATAATTCAGACCGCATTAAGTGCTACGTTCAATGGCGCTCGTTGCAGATTCGACTTCGAGAGGAAGCTTCAATTGATACACTTTTAAATGAACCGATCATCAGTGAAACCAGAAAATGGCACGAAATTTTACGTCGAATCTTTTTTGGCGAAAGGGGCTTATCATTCAGAGGTGCTAGCAATCTTCTCGGAGAACGGAACAATGGAAATTTTCTGGGGATTTTAGAACTGATTAGTCATTATGACCCGATACTTTGCAAACATTTAGAGAAGGTTAGGATTAGTCAACAACAATACAAACGTTTGCAGGTTCACTATCTTTCGGTTGAGATTGAAAACGAATTTATTCAAATCTGTGCTGAACACGTTAAATCGGCCATACTGAAAGAACGTAAAAGTTCCAAACACTTGGCTATCATCGGTGATGTTACACCTGATTCGAGCCACGTCGATCAAACTACAGTCGAAGAAAAATATATTTGCAATTCAAGAATGATTTCTGGCTTTTGTCGATTGCAACTAGTCGAGCACAAGGGTATGACAATGGTGCTAACATGAAAGGATCATATAATGGAGTACAACGTCATATTCTAGAGAAAAATCCAAATGCTGTTTATTCGCCCTGTGCGACATATAGTCTCAATTTATGAGGTGCTGACTCTGCAGAATGCTGTGAGGCAGCAATCACTTTTTTTGGAGTTGTTCAGAAATGCTATACTAGTTTCAGCAGCAGTCTACAACTTTGGGGAATCCTCAAAAAAAGTATAACGTGGTTCCCTTCACAGACTTTCAGAAACAAGGTGGTCTGCTAGAGCTGAGGCAGTTAAACCTTTTGCCAAACATATTTTAGGATTACATGAAGCACTAGAAGGTGTAACTGAACTTAATGTGACTGCGGAAACTTGTCGTGATTGTTGAGGTTTCGAAAAGAAAACACTTGACTTTTCTTTGAAGTAAAATAAATGTATTGTCCAGAACAATTTACAAGCGATGTTGACGGAGTGCGTGGCGAAATGCGACTAACTGGCTAAGCTTGTTTTCCAAACAGTATTGCCAAGACTTTACATTCACTTTAAATTACAACACGCCTCCTTGAATTTACAGTCTTGGCTGTTTACAATTTTATTATCGTTTCATTGCTTTATTCGAATTCATGACTTACATTTCAATTTCTTACTCCTTTCAGTTTCTCAATCCTAACATGCTTCTATTTTTTAGAAATTTTTCTTTACATAGACTTTTAGTAAGTATATCAGCCAAATTATTTTTTGAGTCAATTTTAACTATATCAATATTTCCTTTTTCATAATTTTCATTTACATAGTGGTATTGTACTTCAATATGTTTTGAATTTTTTGTAAAATTTCCAAACTTTGCTATAGCTACTGCCCCTGAGTTGTCTTCATACACACCTATGGGCTTATCAAAGTTTATTTTAAATGTTTCATTCAATAGATTCTTTATAAATAATATTTCTGTTGTAGCTTCTGATAATGCTGTGTACTCTGCAAATGTAGAACATTTAGTTACATTATTTTGCTTGCGTGTCTTCCAAAAAATTAAATTGTTATACATTCTTATAACAAATCCTGTTGTGGACTTTCTATCAATATTGTCACCAGCATAATCAGAGTCTACCATACAATCTAATATCTCATTTGTTTTATCTCTATTATATATAAGTTTCAAATCTTTTGTTTTATACAAGTATTTTAATATTCGCATTGCATATTTATAATGTGATTCATCGTAACAGTTTTGAAATCTACTTAGATAATTTACACAATATGTTACATCTGGCCTTGTGCCTGTACTGATATATAAGAGTTCTCCTATTAAATTTCGATATTTAATATTTTCATTACAGTTTTCCGCTCTTTCTAATTTTAAATTAGACTCCATAGGAGTTTCGTACAGTTTTGCTTGTTCTAGATTATATTTTTGAGCCAGTGATTCAATATAATTTTGCTGACTTAATGTTATAATATTTTCACTTTTATTGTATTCTATATCAATGCCAATATAATTTTTAACATTACCTAAATCTTTCATTACAAATTGTTTCATTAATTTAGTTTTGACTTTGCTTATTTTTTCTACGCTTTTGCTGCATATTAATAAATCATCTACAAATATCAAAATAAATACAGGATCTCTGCTTTCATTATTTGGGTATAAACAATAATCATAATTACTTCTTACAAAACCTTGTTTTTTGATATAATTATCAAATGTTTCATACCAAGCTCTTGGGCTTTCCCTTAAACCATATAAAGCCTTTTGCAATTTGTAAACTATGTTATCGCCAGTTTCATAACCTTGTGGCTCATTGATATAGACTTCAGATTTTATTCTACCATTGAGGAATGCTGCTTCAACATCCATTTGTTCAATAAATAAATTATTCACGCAGCTGTAATTTAATAAGATTTTTAATGTTTGCATTTTACCGACTGGCGAGTAGACATTTTCCAAATACTCCTTTTGTTGAAAACCTCGTACAACTAATCTAGCTTTATATGAATTATTGCTTTTTCTTCTATAAATCCATTTCACATCAATTATTTTCTTACTTTTTGGTTTATCAACAGCTATCCAAGTTTTATTTTTCCTTAAACATTCCAATTCTCTATCCATAGCTTTCTGCCATTCTTTTGATTCGGTTGAGTTTAATGCCTCTTCATATGTATCCGGTACATTTGCATTTACATAATTAACATAAATAAAATGCGTTACAGGATTACCATATCTATTTACAGGGCTTCTCTTTCTTTCGGACTTTCTTTCTTCTTTTAAATATTCAGTTCTATTGTTGTCATTTAGACTAAATTCATTTTCTTCTTGAACATTTTCACTACATTCACTTTCAATGTCAATTTTTTCATCATCTTCATATTCGCTCTTAACATCTTTTATACTTTCAGTTTCCTCAGAATTATCATTATCTTTTAAGCAAATTAATTTAATATTATCTTCGACCACTTGTACATGTCTAGCATTTATAATTTTATTATTCACCAAAACTCTGTAGCTATTCTCATTATAGCCTACTAATACCCCTAAATTTGCTTTATCGGCCCATTTATTATTTCTCTTAACTTCTGGTGTTCTTACAAAAACTCGACTTCCATAAATTTTTAAATATTTTACATTTGGCTTGATTCCCATCAATATTTCATACGGAGTTTTATTTTCACTAGTATTAGCAATAGTTCTGTTTTTTAAATATGCTACGGTTTTCATTATTTCGGGCCAATACCTTTTATTTATGTTCGCTTCTCTTAATAAGCATCTACCCATATCCATTGCCGATCGATTATATCTTTCCGCTACGCCGTTAAGTTCATGTACATAGGGTGGACACGGTACTAATTCTATACCTTTGTATTTTATAAATTTATAAATCTCTTTGTTCAGGTATTCTTTTCCATTATTGCATTGGACCTTTTTTACGGTTTTTCCAAATTTATTTTCTACTAAGCTTATGTAATCAATAAAACATTCTGCCGTTTCTGATTTATTTTTTATGCAATAAATTTTTGCACATTCGCTATACTCATCTATAAAAGTTAAAAAATATTTTTCGCCGCCATAACCCGTTGTACTATGTGGTCCATTTAAGTCCGTGGGAATAACATCTAATATTTCTTTTGCCTTGCTTCTATTATTTTCAAATGGAACATTTGACATTTTGCTCTGAATACAATTGGCGCATTTCATTTCGATATTTTCAAGTTTGTCTGGGATACCATCTAGCATTTTATTTGTAACTAATTTATTTAGATATTGGAAATTTACATGACCTAACGCTCTATGCCATTTTTCTTTTTCTGTTATTTTTTCACTTTTATTCTTAGCATTCATTTTATTTACGTTATTCGACATATCTCGCGAGAAATGCTGAATATCTTGATTGTTAACACTATTTGCAAACTTTCCGTTCTTATCGTTTCCCTTGAGGTAACTTTTCACGTGATATAAACTTCCTACTACTTTAGCTGTTGCTACCAATTCGTAAGTAGTTTTATTGTATATTTTCGCAGAATCATTAACTGCTACTATTTTACATGTTTTGGCTATTCTTGAAAGACTCAGTAAATTTCTCTCAATATTTTCGACATAATAAACGTTATTGAGTTCTACTTTAGATTTATTTTGATTTGTGAGGAAATATAAATTCATTTTTCCTAATTTAGATGCTTTGACCTTTTCACCATTTGGTAGACTTACTCTTACTGGGTTCTTCAAAATAATAAATTCTTCAAAATATCTATCTGTATTTATAATATGATCAGTACTACCGCTATCTAACAACCAATTCAACGTATTTTCGGTGTCGCAATTATTTATTTCGTTTACCTTATCTTCTGCATGCAATACTTGCGTAGTCCAAGTTGCCGTTAAATGTTTATCTTCGCTTGATTTATTTTGAACTCTGCCTCGTCCACTGCCTTTGCTGTTGCCGCTAGCTTGTCCTCTTCCTCTGCCTCGTTGCATATTCCTAGCCTGAGTGTGCTGCCCTTCTTGCTCGTGTTTGCTCGACTGACCATGCCAACAATCTTTTGCCATATGCCCAGTTTTTCCACAGGTATAACATTGGCCTTTGATTCTTGCAGAGAAAGTACTAGAACTATTTTTCTTCTCACTTTCTGATTTCGATAGATTCTTTTCCTTTATTTTTGATTTAACATAATCTACAGTCCTATGTTCTTCAGGAATCACATCGATAAAATCCCCAATATAACTGTAACTTGATGGTAGTGCTTTGAGTATGTATCTCATTTTTTCAGCTTCTTCTAGCGTTCCGCCTGCTGATTTATAATCATTTACCGCTTTTTCGAAATGTATGAAAAATTCTTCCACTGTGTCGTAATTTTTTAGCTTTATTTCTTCTATTTTACTTCTCTTAAGTATTTGTAATGCAGTGGATTTTGTATCGTATATTTTTCCAAATTTCTGTATCATCTGATACGCCGTTTCGCACTCACTTATATACTCTAACTGTTTGTTTGACACTGTACTTACAAGAATTGTTCTTGCTTTTAAATCGCTTTTCTTCCAAGCTCCTTTGTCATCTTTTTCTGATGCTTCTCTAATTGCTGGTTCTTTACAATCTTTGTACTCCAGCAGCATCAACAATCTGAATTTCCAGCTTTTAAAATCTTCTCCATCGAATACTGGAATTGTCACTTCGTCAATTTTTGCTTGTTGCGTCGCCATCTTTGTCTTCGCGATAACTTTTTATTTGATTTCTCGATATGAACACTTTTCACGTGTTTCGCACAAAACTTTTCCTCAATTATTTCGCGTTTCATTCACCAAAGGATTGAATAACTACGCTCTGCTACCATGTTGAGGTTTCGAAAAGAAAACACTCGACTTTTCTTTGAAGTAAAATAAATGTATTGTCCAGAACAATTTACAAGCGATGTTGACGGAGTGCGTGGCGAAATGCGACTAACTGGCTAAGCTTGTTTTCCAAACAGTATTGCCAAGACTTTACATTCACTTTAAATTACAACAGTGATGTCAACGGCGTTCTGAAATACATGCAAAAGTTTGACTGCATCCTGATGTTCTCAATTTGGTTTAAGATATTGACAGCTACCAATGAAAGGAGCATTATTCTTCAAGCCAGAGACGCTACTGTCGACGTCAAAGTTCAAAATCTGCTGTTTGCTGTCTGATTTGAATTTGCTTCGAAATCGATGGGATGACATTTTAAGTGAATGCTAAATGGTTGGCATTCAATTGGGGATTTTATCAACCTTCCCTAATACTCGAAAGAAAAAACGCAAGAGGAGTTTCGATGGAAACGATGACACGAGTGCAGACGATTAAGAGACCAATTTCAAAAGGAACACTTTTTACGTAATCATCAACTCGGTTAATGCGGGAATAACCAATAGGTTAAGGAAGGATTTACATAATGGTTTCTCTTTTTTATGCCTATTCACAGCGATGGACGAATCCAAAAACACAATTTGGACGTTTCTGGAGATTTAGGAGACAAAATGGCCCGTCTGAAACACATATACAAAGGCAACTTCGAAGAAGAGTTATCACCCTTTACATTACTTTTGTTCGAAATATGGAGACGATTTTTCCGGAGGTGTGTGTTATCCTCCGAGTATTTTGCACTATACCTGTTATTATCTCCAGTGCTGACCGTTCATTTAGTTTTCTTGCCCGCATTAAAAACTTTCATCGATCATGCTCTTCACAAATGCGTGTTTCAGTACTTGGCACTCTTTTCTTTACTCTTTAGCTAGGGAGGTGGATTTTGATAGTGTGATAAGAAATTTCGCAGCCAAGAAAGCGAGAAAAGTTAATTTACAATTATAATTAATAATTAAATATATTAACATGACATTACAATAAAACTCTTAACTTCAAAAAGTGGACAACTTGCTTTCTCTATTTCTATTCAATACTCTGATATACCAACTTATATTTATATAATGAGGTTTTTTTCATGTAGGAATAACACACGAATTGTTTCTCTGGAATTAACAAAGTTTAATTTTCATATAGAAAACTTACATCATTAAATTTAATTCATTAAATTTAAATTTAATCCTACCTGGAATTAACAAAGAAACAACATTCGATGTTGTTATTCATACTGTTGTTTTTTAGTTAATTGACAATAACGTTTACGTTAACAATTTAATCTTTATGATTTTAATATTGTATTGTGTTCTGTCTGAAGTCTGACAGCTTTCATCTTACTGATTGCCACCTAGAATGATTGGTCTAACTTACCGACCTGTCAAGTTAAATACAATGGTTTTCTTACAATAAGTGAACTGACTTATAGAAGCGTGGCGCTAAATTTAAATGAAGAGATAGTACTTTCCTTACGTTTATATAGCTAGTTATGGAAACAATTTGTTTCAAAAACAATTTTCCGAAGATTTCATAACCCTTTTTAGGGTTTTGTACTAAAATACAAAACCCTATTGCAATCACGACCTGTGTCCGTCTGTCCGTCCGTCCGTCCGTCCGTCTGTATGTCACAGAACTTTTTCTCCGTAACTATAGAGGCTACAGCCATGAAACTTTGTGGAAACGTCAGAAGTGGTGACCTCTTGAAAGTTCAAGGGTGAAAAAATTTTTCAAAGGGGTTTAAGGGGGGTCTCCCCATATAGGGAGTTGACCCCTCAAAAAAAAATTTTCACCATTGGTAGTCGAGTAGGGTATCATTGGAAAGGTCTCAATGAGATCTTTTCAAAACAGGTTTTCGAATTGCCTTATGAGTACCGAGGGAGGCAGGGGAAGGGGAAATGTACGAACTTTTCGCGTACCCCCCTCGTGATTGGACACCTTCCAGCCGAAAAATCTGAAAAAAATCATGAATGTAGGCCTTAATGAGTACAACAACAACAAATACATGAGAAGTCGAAATTCACTCAACTTTGTTAGTAATAGTATGATTTATTGATTTTATGTTTTCTTGAAAAAAATCTAAATGGTACCCTTAAAGCGAACAGATGACTATTTATAAGATTGATCTTTTCTGAAAGTTTCATAAAGATCGAATAGTATTTAACGAAGTTATAGCGATTTGAATTTTCCTGTATTACTATGGAACAATGTGCCCTGTATTACTATGGAAACATATGACTATGGAGCCATATGCGCTTTTTACTGACTTAGACACTACAGCTTTGCTAGGATTTGCATGAAAATTTCAGGAATGATAGATATCATGAGGATGACTACATACAATTGAAACAAGTCGAAGAGGCAGGAGAGAGCTCCCAGCAAAAGGGCTTTGTAGCCATTCTAGGATTCTAGGAATCGATGCTTTCAGTACAGAGGAGTGGCCCCTGAAAAAAATTTCATGAAAGGTAGCCGATATGAGTATCAAATGAAAGTTCTCTATGAGAGCTTTTCAAAACAGTTCTTAAACTGACAGTTTTTGCTTCAGTAGGGGCACAGAGGGGGGGGGGGGAAATACATGAAAAATGTGTTTTCTCCCTCGCGAATGAACACCCGTGATCTAAAAAAATCTGAAAAAATTATCAAGCGAGATATTTATGGGTATAACTATAACAAATACCTCAGAATTCAAAATTCTTTCAACTTAGTTAATAATAGTATGATCCTCGAACCTGACGTGTTTCTTAATTTTATTCGTTGCTGGTTACGGCATTTTGTAAGTTGAGTACAAAACCCTTCTGACATGAGCATAGGTCTGTCTACCCAACTTGTCTTCATATTGTCAGCATGTACATATTTCATTTAGCATATTCTATAGTTGTGTTTCATGTGGGGGGTTTCGGGACCGTAATTGTTTACCACCGGGCCCAGATTTTCTCTCGAGGGCCCTCATCACGACCAGGCACAGTTATCATATCTATTTTAGTGAATAGCAGCTCATCGTCTTTTTGCGCTGAAACTGGAGTGCGTCCACTTTTACGTCCGCCTTGCAATGATAATTGTTCGGTGCTCATAGCCTCATAAGGAGCTGTTCCGGGGACGATCTCGGGTTTCTTCGTCTATAGCTTTATTTCAGAGATATAAGTAGTCTCTTGTTGCACTTTGGGCGTCAATTGAAGTTTATGTTTATGTCTTAAATGTTACGCGTCAGAAAATTCCATGTAATTTACAATTATCTTCATCGGAGTACACTGTTTTAATATCCGTAGAATATTTTAATGCAATCAATACTAATTCACGGATAGAGATAGTTATTATTCCCACCGAACAAATGTATACGAGTATATTCACCGTTCCACGATTACACCAAATGTTGGAACGTCACTTGCTTGCAAATTGCGTAGGGTCACAATAACCAATTTTATCTTTTGTATAGTTTCCATTCCGTATCAGAATTCGAACTTTGGATTTCCCTCTTGCTTGCTTTTAGTGAAGGATTCGCATTCGGGTCCATTGCGAGCCACAAACTCCACTAATTGGTCAATGATCTCGCGGAATTTCTTATGGATTTTTGACTACAATCCTATATTGTAAGCGATTGTAGTGACAGCAGCTATAGTGATACATTCCAACTGGCGCTATCGTGCCGATATAGAGTGGCTTCACCTCGAAACTATGCGCCGCGATTGGAAAAATGGTACAAGTGCGCAAGACACGCTGCAATTAAGAGTTGATAACGAAAAATTAAGCTGGGGATGCTATTTAATGTTTCACTTAACTAACTGCTGCAATGGGTTTTATGCTTCACTTGAGAGTATTCAAAATGAGCCGGTCCAATTGGTGAGTCAAGGCTTCACTGGTGCACAGACACTAGTAGTTCCTACCTACTAAGCTGGTCGCTACACTAACTCACTCGGTATGGTTTGTGTGCACTCTTCATTAATTAATCCAAGAAAGTTTACCCTAATTTCAAATGATTTACACATTAGTTGCTAGGCACACACTTCTATATTTCAGAAATCTTCACCTTTGACTTGATGGCAGTCTGTCCTCGATTAGATTGACCGGAACCTGTTTTTCTGAGATTTCAGTAAGAATTATTCGCCTCTAACTACGACAACTTTTCCGCTCGGATTACCGCCATATTGGACTTAAATTTAAAAAAAACTCGCGCTCGATGTTCGTTCTTCACACGCGTTCGCTTGGTTTTTGCTTAGTTTTCTCTCCACCCGTCGATGTCAGTGGCGTTCGGTCGCAGAGACTTGTCAAACATTGACTGGGACATCTAATTTGAGGGGTGACAGATCTTTGCGGAATACCGATCTGAGGGATCTAGGTTATCACAGTCTAATAAGCCCAAACAGGGGCTACAATCAGACAAACCTGTTAATTTCCCACAAGCCCTCAAATTAAAATGTTAACTCAGGGGCAATATACAACAAGCCTAACTTAACCTATATCGACCCAAAGTCTTGCATCTACGAAAAAATATTACTTTTATTATGAATTTTATTTTGACTTTGATAAATTCCAGGAGCCTGATGTGTTCGCTTTTTACTGCTTCCTGGGCGAATCAGAGACAAGGTTAAGCGATCAAAACCTCGGCTTGTGCATTAAGATTAAAATATCTTCTCCAACATACTGATAGAAAATTAGAAAATCTGCATCATTAAATTTACTCACTTCAAACATTAATTAACACAGCGGAAAATCCTATCCAAAAAAAGGAACATTAAAAAGACAGTAAAATTCCTGGTATCATTTCAGATTAAAGTCGACTTTGATTCTTTTTTCCTCTACCTAATTTCCTTGTTTCTATCTAATTCGCATGAAAATCAAATTAGACGCTTTTCCCGCCACGTCTAATTTGCATCAGATTAAGTAATCACCGTTTTCAGCACCAGCAACGAAGGACATGGAGCGGTCATGGTTAGTTAAATCTGATACTTGTACATATTGCTTGTGGTTGTTAGAAATCTTCCGTAAATGTTCAACAAACCCAACTTAATTGGAAAATTGCAGTTAATTGGAGAGCGAATTAATTGAGGTGTTTCGTAGTCAAGGTAGGGAAAATGAAACTTCATTAGGATTTCACTTTAATGGTTTTATATGAGGTATGAAATTACTTCAGAATTGTAATTAGGTTGATGCTAGTTTATATGAAGGTTTAAGTTGGAGTTTTCATTTAACTAAATAAATTCGGATACTCTAATCTTTACCCCGATTTACTAACCAAATTCTTATATCCTCTTAAATTTAAAAAGATTTTCTCTTGCAAACATGCTTTCATTAGTTTTCGATTGTGAAAACAATAAATTCTCCTGTAAATCTCTTGACAACAATCTCTTATCGATTTCAATATATTCTACAAACTGACAGAAATTTGTTCCGTTAGTCCTTGTATCTTTTCTTGATTTTCACTTTACCCTTTCTACGATTCTTTCAATTCAACAGACGTCAATACAGCATTGGGGCTAAGACAAAACGAACCCACAAGTCGTAGATATCATGTTTTAATTTACGATATCAAACGCACAAATCCTTTTGCCCGAGCAAAGGACACCCGATAGTTGGACCTAGTGGATTTCTCTTAATCCAGAAAAGGATCAAAGTTTCTGAGAGAATCTTCACCATTCTTTTTCTTTAAAGAAGTACCAACATAGAGAGATATTCCGTGTCTGGGGCGTGGGAGAGCGCAAAAGTGGCTTAGAAGGGACAAAAGAAGTTTCGATGAAAAATCCCTTATAAGCAGCAAAGGACAACAATTTAGAGAAGAAAAGAAAACCCAAGCATAATCAGGAAATTATGAGGCTATTTAAGGTCATATTTTCCCATGAATAATTCACAAGTGAACGTATACAGGCTGTTTGACGCCTTAAGAACTAACCGGAGCTAGTCGAGTTTCGCCTTGTATTCTACTTCAACATGAAACAGTTGAACCAACTCAACGAGAAAAAGGATATGAACTTTAGGTCGGAAGCTTATGAACTTTTTCTGGAATTGTTTCAATTAAGGGAAAGAATGCCTGTCAACTAAACAATAATTTGATACGTTGCTGACATCTAGGATTTGTCAATAATGAAAGTAAATATAATAATTGGTTGAATGTTGACCAAGTTAATATGTGGCGAATACATATGTGCACATAATGGCGTACGGATGTGGACAGAAACAGAAGTGCTCTGTATTTACTTTCGGCTAATTAAAATCATATTATTGGCTTTTAACAAGGAAATAAGGACAATACTCATTTCCATCAATTAGGGTCAATCTTGAAGTAGTTTGTGTGGCTCGATTTAATTTCTTCATCCATCAAATCGGAAGGACATGCCATAGGCAAGCTCTTTGTGTCTATACGGAAACTGTCTGGTTGTTGTAAGTGGTGAAGTCCGGTCTCTCTTCTTGCTTACGTGTCGGATAAATTAATTAGTGTTACTAGCCAATGGGTATGCTTCAAGAGAAGTGAATTTATAAAGTTATCTTATTCATTGAGATGGTGAAAGGGTAAATGTTGGGTCAGATTGAAAGTGAACGCTGTTGAAGTCAAGTCACCGGATTTTAGCTTTTGAAAAATACAAAATAAAAGGCAGTAGTTAGCTAGGTGAATTTTTGATGACCTTAAGCTTTTTGATGAAAATAAGTAATTAAAATATCTTTAAGATTTTTTTGAAACACAAATAATTACGTGAATCTGTATTTTATCTAATGATGTGGTCACCACGCACGTCAGCAAGTGTTTCATCCAAAACTTACCCACGATTACCAAATTATGTAGAAATTTCATATATTTTGAGGTGTCAAAGGACAATACCCTTTATTAGTAATCCCATCTTGCTGGAAAAAGGATATCTGAAGCACGATCGAGTATTTAAGCATAGTGTTACTTGTACAAATAATTCTGCGAGCTACTGTTGCAATTGTTTTCACAACCAGTAAGAACATCATGATCAACGAAACGAATGTACTCGAAAGCACAAGAACCCACCAAGCATGGTCAATATCTGAAAGTGAAGTCACTGCCCCATTCAGAATTGCTCGAATACTCCAGGTAGTTCGCCAATGTACAAGAAATGGATTGAATGACTAGAGAGCCTATATAAAGCCGAGCTGAATGAATGGGGGAATTAATACAACCGCGATAGTAAAATTTGCGATAGAGTGGAGCGCGAGGTAAAGGCGATATTGATTGATTGATTGTGAAGTGATTTTAGTTGACAGTTGAATTGAAAATTTATAGACAAAGGGAAAAGTAAAATTGCTGAAATTGTTAAATTAGTGATCGTACATTTTTAGCAAATAAACTCTTTTGACTTGATTTAAAAAGACATTGCGTTTTCGCTTTCCCGGAACATTAGAATTATTGGCCGCGAGCCATAACACGGGACAGTGGTGTCAGAAGTGGGATAGAAAATTAAGACGTGAAAAACTTTTAAACATTATTAAAGTGCACAATAGTGAAATTTAACGTGGAAACTGGTGGAAAAATAGCCGAAACAATAAAAATGCCAGGATGTTTACATCTAATAATGAATGAATTGCTTAAGGAGGAGTTGGAACAGCGAAATTTGGCTGCACAAGGTACAAAGCTCATACTAATCACACGCTTGTGCGACGCGATCGAGTCGGAAGGTACGCATCTAGATTCGGATGAGCCCTCAGATGCGGAAAAAGGTGCAGAAGGTGGTGAAGCAGAAACACCAAAATTAAAGGAACCAGAAAATGCGCTGATGCAGCAAGAACAGCGACAACAGTCATTCGATTTAACTGCGAAGCTAAATGAACAGTCGTCCAGTTTAGCTGCGAAGCTGGACCAACAAGCGATAGAAATCAAGGAAGTGCAAAAACCGTCAACCGAAATAAAAGCGGAGCTCGGCAGTTTGAACAAACAAATTAAATGCGTCGAGCAAAAGGTTTACCAGATCAAGGAGAAGGTCAGCCAGGTTGAGGAGAGAATAAACCATGAGATCAGCCAGGTCGAGGAGAGAATGAACCATGAGATGGAAAACGTGAATAAGGAATTGGAAGCAGCGAAGGTAGTAGTAACCTCCTCACCAGCCCTGCTTATAACCGCAGCGCCAAGCTCATACCGACATGTGAAAGCACCAAGATTCGCTGGGCAAACGGTCTGGCGTATTTACAAAGCACAGTTTGAAGCCGCCGCTTGGGTAAATCACTGGAATGAGCAGGAACGTGCAACTGCACTAATTCTTGCTCTAAGAGGCCCAGCTGCCAAGCTTTTGCAGACGATTGCCAATGAGTTGCACTCAAACTCGGCTACTATAATGAATGCGCTCGACATGCGTTATGGAGACGATCATCTGAAGCAGATTTATCGGTCACAGCTACGGCATCGGATGTAGAGGTCACGACATCTTACAGCAGCTAGCCCAATACATTGAGCGACTGGCGCTTTTGGCTTACCCAGCCTATGACCCGGAACATCGAGATGACGCAGTGACAGAAGCATTCATCAGCGCATTAAAGGTTAAGGATGCATTGGCTTATAGTCTGAACTTTGAGGCAGCAAAAAATGTGACTCGTACTACTGCCTGGGTTCGCGAGATAGCGACAGACGAGTGCAGGTGTGAGCGCGTAGAAATTGAGCGAGAGCCGCATGTGAATAGTGCGCCTAGATGCTGGAATTGCGGAGAGAAGGGGCACCTGCAAGGAGACTGCAAGAAATGAAGGAAACCGAGCTACTGTCCAGAGTGTCCAGGGTGAGAAGATCTAGACCAAGTCAGGAGCCCAGAATGGAAGCCCTTCAAATTGAGGGGTTGGAAAACATGTAAGAGCCAACTTCGTGGGGCAGTGGTTGGCTAGGAGGATCGACGTCCCCAGCGCCATAATCACTGCGTCAAGACTACATCGTGGAGAAGTGGACTTATGCCTTCCGGGTCAAGTTGACGGAGAACATTGCACCATATCAATTGACACTGGTGCAACCCGATCGATTATCCGACCAGACCTTATGAGGCAACACCTACTTCACAAGGGCAGCATTTTCTCACTACGGACAGCTACGGGAGAAACTACTCCTGTCCATGGAGAGGTCAAACTCCAGATACAGTTGGGAGACCTTGCGTTCCGACATAATTTTCTAGTTGCGAACATTATGGTTGACTGCATTCTTGGAATGAATTTTCTGCAACCACATGGAATCGCGTTGATTTGGGAAAACGGGTGCGAAGTATTGCTGAAGGATCCTAGCGTTAAAATTCCCAAGATGAATGTGGTAGTATGTACCGACACTGACGTACCGACATTTTCTGAGAGCATTGTATGGGCCAAGCTTGATGGTGATTCTAGAGACCACCAATCTTATCTGATAGAGCCAATGAAGACGTCCGCATTGCGCAGTTTGATTGTAAGACGAAGCCTTGTAAGATCTATAAGGAACGGATACGTGCCGGTAAGAGTCCTTAACACCGCAGACTCTACCACAAGCATCAAAGCGGGAGAAGTCATCGGTAGCTGCCAGCCTGTTTCCACCATATCCTCTTTGGAAGCCACTCACAACCATCATTGGAAAAGCAGGCAAGACGCAGACAAAGCCCGGGAATCTACGTTTTCAATATTGTAGCAGGTCAAATTGCCAGTGCAGCTATTCAGGCGAGCCTCTGATCTGGTCACCAAGTACAGTGACATCTTCTCAACAAGCCCGGATGACCAAGGCCGAACGAGTATGGTAACTCACATCACAGATATATAGGGAGCCAAGCCAATTCGATAAGCACCGAGACGGTTTCCTATAGCCAAACAAGGAGAAGTAAGCGCACTGATCTCGGACATGGAAAAATAAGGTGTTATCGAACCTTCTCTCAGTCCATGGGCCGCGACAGTAGGTCTAGTAAAGAAAAAGGATGGTAGCACTCGTTTTTGTGTCAACTATAGGCAGCTTAACGACATCACTAAGAAAGACAGTTACCCGCTTCGATGCATCAACCACATGATGGACACTTGAGCCGACGCAAAATGGTTTTCTACACTCGATCTCAAGAGTGGCTACTGGCAGGTAGAAATCGACAAGAAGGACTGAGAGAAGGCTGCATTTTCAGTTGGAACTGGATTGTGGCCATTTGTGGTGATGCCATTTGGGCTTTGCAATGCTCCAGCCACCTTCGAATGCCTGATGGAATACGTGTTACGAGGCCTGACCTGGAAGACCTGCCTGGTGTACCTAGACGAATCATTGTTATCGGGAGAACGTTCGAAGAGCATGTGCGGAACTTAGAAGAGGTTTTCTCCCGATTGTGACTGGCGAATCTGAAACTTAGTCTCGACAGCTGTAGCCTATTCACAGCTGAAGTAAAATAACTGGGACACGTTGTATCAGCAGAAGGAGTCAAAGCAGACCCTGAGAAAATTGAAGCCGTAAAAAGCTGGCCAACGCCAAATCACAAGCGCCAACTACGAAGTTTTCTGGGTCTGGCGACCTACTATCGAAGATTCGTCAAAGACTTTGCCAAAAAAGCTGTCTCCATCAGTTAACCGAGGAAAATCGTCCGTATATCTGGAATGAGCAATGCCAGGCAGCCGTTGAGACCTTGAAGGAGAAGTTGTGTGAATCACCTGTGCTGGCATATCCAAAACCCGGCAAAATGTTTGTAGTTGACACCGATGCGAGCAACGGCGGGATTGGAGCTGTACTCTCCCAGCAGATCGATGGCAATGAAAGAGTCTTTTCGTATTACAGTCGAGTTCTCTCAAAAAGTGAGAGGAACTACTGCGCGACCAGGAAGGAGCTTTTGGATATAATAGAGGCAACCAAGCAGTTCGACAAGTATCTATATGGCCAGAAATTTGTTTTTCGAACAGACCATGTATCGCTGAGATGGCTGCTTAACTTAAAAAACCTCGAGGGATAAGTGGCGAGATGGATCGAAAGATTGCAGTCATACGAATACGAAATCGTTCATCGGGAGGGCGGAGCTCATGGAAATGCTGACGCCCTATCTCGACGTCTATGTCCAGCTAACTGAAAGCATTGCTGACGGATTGAGGATAAAGAGCCGCGCGTTGATCTGTGATTGATAACGGCCGAATTCAATGAAAGTTGGTCATCGGAGGAGATTCGAACCGCCCAGTTAGCCGATGAAGATATCGGACCATTGTTTGTATGGAAGGAGACAACTGGGCGACCTGAGTGGAAGGACGTTTCAATGTATGGCGCCACCCTGAAAAGCTATTGGGCACAACGGAACTCCCTTCAGGTGGAGCGTGGTGTACTCAAGCGGAAATGGGAAACGGCGGATGGCAGCTCCTATAGGATGCAAACTATACTTCCCAAAAGCCGAATCCACGGTGTGGTTGAGGAAATGCATGAAGGATCCTCGGGAGGCCACCTTGGTGTTAACAAGAACTTAGCGAAATTGCGGGAAATGTTTTAATAGGTCCACGCTCGAGAAGACGTAGAGGACTGGTGTCGCAGATGCACGATTTGCGCTCTCGTCAAAGGTTCAACGCGACGACTGAGAGTACAAATGCCAACCTATAACGTGGAGGTACCATTTGAAAGGATTGCTGTTGACATCGCAGGACCCTTTCCTGAATCCTAATGGGAAAATTGATACACGCTGATTGTGGCCGATTATTTCAGCAAGTGGCCCGAGGTCTACCCCATTCCCAACCAGGAAGCAACTACTGTAGCCGAACAGCTAGTGTTAAATTGGGTCAGTAGGTACGGCGTACCTTGTGAACTACATTCGGATCAAGGCCGAAACTTTGAGTCACTGGTTTTTGGCGAAATGTGCGAGCTGCTGGGAATACGGAAAACGAGGAAAACACCGCTGTATCTCCAATCCGATGGAATGGTCGAACGTTTCAACGGCACACTCAATAAACACCTGGCCAAAATAGTTGACGAGAACCAAAGGGATTGGGACCGACACATCCCACTGTTTTTGATGGCGTACAGAGCTGCCAAACATGCATCGACGGGTCAAGCCCTTGCCAAAGTCATTTTTGGGAAGGCTTTTCGTCTGCCAGCTGATATAAAGTTCGGAACAACCCCCGGGAAACCCCAAACGATCTCGGTGTACGCAAGTGAGCTACGGCAACGTTTGAACCAGATACATCGGTAAGTGCGAAAACACCTTGAATCGGCTACTGACCGCATGAAGACCAGGTATGATCTAAAGGCAAATTCTACTGGCTTCTAACAAGATAACTTGGTATGGCTATATGACCCACAACGGCGGAAGGGTAGGTCTCCAAAGTTGCAGCATAATTAGCCGAACCGTCTTGCTCCACATTACATCCAGGGAGACTTGACTACAACTGGCGACACATCTTTCCGGGGCGAAAAGAACTGCGGTGGAGGCAGTGTTACATGTGCAAATAAGTCTGCCAGCTACTGTCGCAATTGTTTTCGCAACTATTAAGAACATGATGGTCAATAAACAAATGTGCTCGAAAGCACAACAACCCACCAAGCATGATCAACATCTGAAAGTGACGTCACTGCCTCATTCAGAATTGCTCGAATGGTCCAGGTAGTTCGCCAATGTACGAGAAATGGATTGAATGACTAGACCCTATATAAAGCCGAGCTGAATGAATGGGGGGATTAATACAACCGCGATAGTAAAAACTGCAATAGAGTGGAGCGCGAGGTAAAGGCGATATTGATTGATTGATTGTGAAGTGATTTTAGTTGACAGTTGAATTAAAATTTTATAGACAAGTGAGAAGTGAAATTGGTGAAATAGTTAAATTCATGATCGTGCATTTTTAGTAAATAAACTCTAACTTTATTTTAAAGACAGTGCGTTTTCACTTTCCCGGAACATTAAAATTATTGGCCCCGAATCATAACATGCGACAATATATAGGCAAAAAGGAAACGTTACGCCTTGTTGCGAAAGATTCGAGCGGGACTGGACAAAGCATTCCATATAAAAGATTTGGGTCTTGCAAGTTGTTGTCTGGCCATTGAAATCAAACCAGGGGCCAGTGAAATTAAGCAAAGTCGACGGGGGTATGTGGGAGATGTGGGAGAAAGAGACCCGTGAACACAACAAGCAAGCCGCGAGAAATTCTGCCGATTGTAGTCCCGCGAAAAAATAAGAACCAAAGAGCACTGCTATATAGACAGGTAATTGGTTCGTCGATGTATTTGGCCGTCGCTACGAGACCAGACATCGCATTTACTGCAAAAAGATTAGCGCAATTCAATACAAAGTATGATGGAGAACATTGAAAAGCAGCGAAATGAGTGTTGCGATTCTAAGAGGCACATATAATCAAGCGCTAGTGTATAAAAGAAATAAACTTGGAATGGCTGGTTACTCATGCAGCAGATGTAAGAGACAGAATATCTTATACGGGGTATTTGTTTGTATTGAGTGGTGTGGCAATTACCTGGCGATCATGTTAATAGAAAACTGTCGCAATTTCGACAACAGAAGCCGAGAATATAGCGCTGTCAGAGGCACCTCGAGAAGTGTTATATTTAAGAAACTTAATGCTTGGTATGAAAATGCTGCAGTTGTCGTGAGTAACGATTGAGACTCATAGTCGTGGGACTAAAGGAATAGCTGAAAAACAGTGTATCGTTCAAGAACAAAACACATTGCAATGAGATATCATTTTGTTCATCAACTACTCCGAGAAAAGAAGCTCAAGTTGGTAGACACACCGACTGAAATGCCCGCTGATATGCTGGCAAAACCGTTTCCGGGGCCAGCGCATTTTAAATACATGATATGCATGGAAATGAGCAGTTGTTAGGAATGCCAGAACGTAAGATTTGAAGAAGACGTGTTAGATATAGTCAAATTCTCATTCTATTATAATCACGTAGCTAAAGTTCGTTTCGTTTGACATTTAGCCCGATCAATTTTGGTATAACTCATTAGAGTCAGTTAGTCTTTGGTTTTTACAACAGTAACTAGTTTTGCATTTTTGATTTCTCATACTGTGCAATCTTCAATAAAGACCGTATTAACATAGAGTCTGGTTTTTTATTTGCAGAATTTAGCATTAATTAAGTTGAGCAATAATTGTTTCTTGTTAAAGATAAAGTTTCACTTTATTTGTTACTTTGCAAAGTGTCTGATCAATCACATTTGGGATCTTATTTGGAGTTCGTCCACTTGGACAAGTGCCTTCAAAATTTTTCAGTTTTCGCAAATACCACAAGCTATGAAACACTTGAAACACTAGAAGATTCCAACATTTACCATATTCAAACTTGAAAATTTGGTAGTAGTTTTATGCATGTTAATATGTCCGTAAAAGACTGTAGCGGTGGTATGCTGCCTCAGCGAGGGAAAGATTAGTGCTACGCTGGGAATGGCCTTGTATGGGGCCGCGTAAGTGTGCTGGCAAGCTAGCTTTGGGGTGTTGTGAGGCTGGTTGTTTTCCCACAGCACATGGGTCCACCACAAAATACATAATGCAGCGAGGGAAAGATTAATTTAGTGCATTCACATTGTAAACACCGACTGAAACTCGGAAACCTCATGTAAAATAGAGCTTGAGAAATCGTTGTGGCGTCGTTGAAAACATTCAGGAATATGAAAATATTTCAGCAAATTTTCTATAACAAGAATGTACTCTGTATTCGGAATGAAATTAATTCATTCTTTTATTGGCCGCAAATTCTTTTTGGGAGCATGTTTTGTAGTTTGTGTTTCTATTGCACATTCCGATATATTGTGTATAGCCTCGATCATCGTTGCTAGCTTATCCCTTTAGTTGTAACTTTACCAAGTAGTTTTTTTTTGAAACTATATAATACGTTCATCTTTTATTCAATGTACAAAGCAAATTAGCAGAGATTGTAGGTGGATATAATTTGAATGTTTTGTGTTTCGTGCCCAATACTCTATAGCAAGGAAATTTTTCTAAGTCTACCTAATTGAGCTTATTTCTATGCAGGCTTTTTTCGTGAAGGCTCCTCGAGCAGTTTGTCTAGGCGGACTGCTCGGTTACTATAATATTACAGATTATTTGATATTTTTCCACAATCTCAATTATCATCTGGTCTAAATTTTCACTAGCACTTTACTTTTGTCATTTTTTTAAATTCTTTATTTGACTGTCACATTCAGCCGCTTCTACAATCACTACATGAAGGTTTTCTGCATAGCAACAATTAATTTGTCCACATGAATATGCAGTAATCGAGCAGTCGCCTAGACAACTGCTAAAAAAACTAGCATAATGCTGATCCAATTTTAATTGTAAATTTAAAAAAATAAATATTTAAATTTACGATTGAAATTCGGACGCAACAACCCCAACAAATTGCATTGTCGCGCAATGCAAAGAACAGTTAACGGATGAAAGAGTCGTAAAAGTGATAGATCGCCGAACTGGAAGTCAGTGGTGGAGCGTGATCGAGTGAGGGAGTCTCGGATGTAAAAAAAATTGGCACGACACTAGAAACTAGAACAGCATAAATTCGTGAAAGTCGGACAGTGGAAAAGGCATTGTACTTCATTTGCACCGAATGCATGCGGCGCAATGTAAATAAGCTTCAAATTTTCTCGCGTGTGCCATTGCGCGAGGAAAGTGCTAATTTCAATCCAAATTTGCGGGACTACATCTCCCCAGTGTTGCCCATCGTGATTCTCTCTTTGAATTCGGAAGCATCTGTTCTGCTTCGCATCGCACTTTACCTCTTATGCCGTGTTACTTTGCACACACGAAAAAAATGCCACTGCCGCGTTTCAATCTAATATTTATAGCTGTTTATCACTGTCGTTACATCTTTACCCGCGGAAACAAACAACTTCAAAGGACTTTCCGCGAACAATCAGCTGACGGAATGTGGAGTAGCGCTAGCGCGGGAATCGCCATCGTACGTATCTCGTGCGCGCCGCACGCATTTTTCTTGTGTCGCGCTGTCCGATAAAGTGGAATCTTTTTGGGATAATGCACTCTTGCCGTTGCAGAGTGCTGTTGTGGCCAGAATACTGTTAGCAAAGTGATTTATCTTCACGCGAACGCACGGACGTGGAAATTATGCATCGTGTCTTTTTGTATGAAAGGTGCGAGATAAAAGGAAATTGCGCCCACATCAAAAGTAAAACGAAGAGAGGCAAAACAGAAATTCCAAGGCCATGAAAATGACTGCTTAGACGCTTTGACCTGGAATTGTACGCGGTGCGCTAAATGGCAATAGAGCCTCGTCGTGGCTGCAATGCAAAAGCTAAGCGGGCTGGGCGCAAAATTAAAGACATTTGTTTTGTGTGCTCGCATCCACTTGGGCGATGTAACGCCACATAGCATAAAGCAGAGACGTTTGGACGAGTGGTCGCGGAATCAAGCGAATTTCTTTAGGCAGTCCTTGATTTGTTCCTCAACCAATAACTATAACCATTAAAAGCAATTTGGCAAGATCAATAAATCTCGGACTCAGCAAGTGCAAATTTTTATCAGGGCGGACGATTGGAAAATAACACCCCAAGAGTGCCGGAGAAAATGAGAGATACCAAGTATAAGGACAATCAATTGGATGAACTTCTCAACAAATTTGGCTTTATTTGCAAATCGATAAGAGATGAGAAAGTCTACAAATTCGATTATTGTGCATTATTTGCGTATTCCAATTAACTTATGATACAGCTGGACAGGAATGAAACTGAAAATGCAAATAGCACCATTTTAAGTTCGTATAATTAGAGCTCAGGAGTATCTTTCATTAGAAACCAAAAGTTCTGGAAGATTTCTCATCATATGAGCTGTTACTCCAATTTCGAGCGAGACAACAAATCAATGACTCTTTCATTTTATCATCAAAAGGATGTTATTGCAATTTCCACCCTCAGTAGGATATCTCGGCGTCAACATCTTTCGATCCGCATTTTATCTATTAATTCGTGAATGAGAAATTTTTTTGTAGTGGGCCCTTGTGCTGGGGTAAAGAACCCGCCACACTACACCGTAATGCTAGCCTGCCAACGCATTCACGCGTCCTCAGACAAGGCCAATCTCGGCGAACACCACCATCCTCTTTCGCCGAAGGGGCAGACCATCGCTACAGTCTTTTACGGACATTTATATACACCCATTTTCACTACAATTAGTTCACTGCTTTTATTTCAGTGATCCCCGAGCTGAGTTAACCCTGAAATTGAAATCAGTTCAGGTTAGCTATGAGACTTCTGAAACAATGGCATACAAGCAATTTGGTCTTTGGATGATCTCGGCATTTACGGATGCTAATTTTAGGTAAATTTCTCGAGAGAAATTTACCTATTGCGGAGAGCATCATATATATATATATATATATATATATATATATATATATATATATATATATATATATATATATATATATATATATATATATATATATATATATATATATAT
The DNA here is from genome assembly GCA_963969285.1 of Odontomyia ornata. Lineage (NCBI taxonomy): Eukaryota > Metazoa > Arthropoda > Insecta > Diptera > Stratiomyidae > Odontomyia > Odontomyia ornata. The sequence goes on from OZ017740.1 coordinate 306,189,015, forward strand.
ATATATATATATATATATATATATATATATATATATATATATGGGATATAACGAAATTTGTGACCACGATAGAGGTGCAATTTTGCTTCGATTTTCACCAAATTTTGAGGAAAGGTGTATTGGGTTATTACCTCGGTTAAGTTCGTGAACCAGCTATATCGGCCAAGTAAAAACAAAATGGCGGCCATTTTAGACGAAAAATCGCGATTTCTGTTCTGACCAAAGTGTAGCTCCGATTTGGATGAAATTTGGTACAAAAGTTCATTGAAGTATGTGATGAATCTCACAATAAAAAATCCAAAGTCAGTACGGCAGAAACAAAATGGCGGCCGCTCAAATGTCGAAAAACGTGCAAAATTTTGTTGTTGTAATAGTGGCCAAAGCTTTCAACAGATTTTCATGAAGTTTGGTAGTTTGATGGAAATTATAAGCATATAAAGAATTACGTAAAAAAACTGGAGGTCAGGTTGCAAAAAACAAAATGGCGGCCAGTTGAAGGTCGAAATTTCAAAGGCTTTTAAGAGTCGCAATTTTGATCCGACATATATGAAACTTGGTTTCACTATAAACATAACTTACACCTACAGTCTTTGATATTTTGGTGATCATGCATGTGCAAATTTCAAAATGGCGGCCGTTTAAATATGCGTTTTTTTCATGTTTTTGTGGCCCTCTAGCGGTCACATTTTCCAACGGATTTTGATGAAACTTGAGATTATGAATCCCTGTACTATGTTCTTGTATTTTGCAGGAAATTATTAAAATTGAATGAAAAATAAATAAGTCAAAAATTTAAAGCCTAATATTTTTAGCTGCGATTTTCTTTAAAAATTGAATTATTTTGCCCTGTCTAGAGTGAAACTCCTATTTGAACGAGATAGTACATTGATTGATGAGGTCCTAGCATACAAAGATTTAAAATAATCCAAAATCAAATGCATGCATTCAAAATGGCGGCCCCCAAAGGTCTAAAGACAAGCGCAATTCGCTATTTTAGTGCCAACTGAAATAATGAATATTTTTCATTGAAACGTTTTAAATGACTTTACTTGAAAGAACTTATAAACCAGATCATTTTTAAGATATTGTATAATATTTTTAACAATACCCTAAAAAATTATAAAATCGCGACTTGTCTGTCTGTCCGTCCCTCCGCCCGTTTGTTCGTGCGTCATAACAAGTTTTCTCGCAAACCACATGAGCTACAATGAGGAAATTTTCTACGTAGGTCAAAAGTGGTGCCTCTTGAAATTTGCAGTGCAAGAAAATATTTTAAGGTATTTAAGGGGTGTCTCCCCATACAGGCGGGTCTCCCTATACAGGCGGATGGCATAAAATTTTTTTTATTTCTGTAGCCCTCTAGCAGCCAAGATTCTCAACAGATTCCGTTGAAACTTGAAATTATAAGTTATTAAGGCAAGTTAATTTAATTTGATTATGCAAATCGAATGATAAATAAAACAGTCGAAAATTTACAGCTAAATATTTTTAGCAGCCGATTTCAATAAAAATCGAAATGACCGCCCACACAGTTCAGAAAAAAATTGAAATGTATATATTAATGGCAATGCAAGTGCTGATTAAACTTTTATGGAAATCTTTTGAAATGAACTATTCGAGCTATTTAAGCCTTTGTGTGGTTACAACTGTGAACTGTGAAAACAGCAGATGCGAGAAGGGCGAAACCGGTATTTATATGTTTACAACAATATGTAATCCATACGCATGCAACTCAATTTAATTAGCAAAATATTTGCGCCCCGATAAAAGGTTTCTAAAAACGAACGTGGCCAGATTTTTTTTATGTTAATAAATACCCATGTGGTACTACAAAAATTGCAGAAAGAAGTTTAGTAGTAGGCAAGCCAAATTCTTTTTCGAAACTTAACGCTACATACGAGAAATTTACCTTTCCGGCTGGTGGTGCCAACGGGGATTTTTTTTCATTCAAAATAGCATCAATTTGAGTAAATGGCACGAACAAATAATACTTGTTGTTGGAACCTATCTGAAATTATTTTCTTTCAGTGAAACATTTATTCGCATCAATCTTTAGGCTAATAAGTAATTTACTTTTTGAAAATAATGAAATACTAATTTCTGATATGCCACTGCTGTTTCGCAACACAATGTATAAGACATTTTAACACTTTGACCAAAATAATATTTAGCATAGATATTTTGCTTCTGTGTTTTGTCTGGGGCACCTTTATTTAATTTATTTATGGATGGACGCACGGACTGACGGGTAGTCAGTAATGTAAAATCATCTAAAAGGGTCCTGAAAATGAAAAATTGGTTGAATTTTGATTCTTGACTTCAATTAAATGCTTATTACTGTATTTTATACCGACAACAATCCTTTACTTTTACCAATTAATAAAGTGTCTATCTACTACACGTACCACTTCTTCTGCACAGACAAACTACAAACAGTTTATCTTACATCCACTTATTTGATCCAGTAGGATACCGTTTCGCTTTCTACATCCACTATGGCTATCACTATGATGCTCTAGCTTTATGGTGGTTCAAGCTCATTTATCATCTACTCATTAAACTAACATTCTTCTAGCTTCTGGTCGTACCACTCTCCACCACGACTCGTTGGAAGACGAAGAAGAAATAAATTACAACGTTAGCATTGGCAATCTAATGTGTCAATAACAAGATTGTCCTGTTTGCCTAAAACGCTTACCATATTGTATTTGTTGTCCTCGAATGAAAGTTAATTAGTCGCACACGTAGCGTACGGAAGATTTAGCTGGAATATACGAGTATGGATAGTATGTGAGAGTTCTGTGTATGTAGGCTTGGTTGCGAAAAGCTAGTTGAGAGGATTCAAAGTGTTTACTCAAGTTGGCACGTAATCTTTTTATCCTTTAGGGCTGTTTGATTTGGTCTCAAGAGGTTATAAGGTTAGTCTTGGAGGTCTAATATTAATGATGTTTGGTGTGAATGCTTATCTGGTGGTCAGAGAGAATGAAAGGGCAAAGATGAGCACAACAATGAGGCGGAAATGAATGGGCCGCTTAGGAATGTATTAAATGTTTTCTAATTAGAGTTAAAAGTTGACCTCACCAATAAACTACATGGTTTACCTTGATTATAACTTGACATTATCATGAATGGACAGCAAATGCTATACTAATTCTCTGATTCCTGTCCTCAATCGAAGAGTCACCGCAACCAACCAACCTACTAATATTTCCTGCTTGCATCTACTATCGCTTATGAAATTTCCAAGGACACTTGGACGTATTGAAAATGCAATTTTCACTGTCCTTTACGTGTCCATGACATATAACGATGTCACGATACCGAAGAGAAACAACAACAATATCCAGCGAAAGGACATTTCCTTTTTGCAGCATTTCGCATTCAAAATGCAAAACTTTTAATCTCGTTCCAATGTGTAGTAGTGGATGTTCTGCTGGTGTAGGTTGGTTTGTTAGTTGGTTTTATTTGGGAGTATAAAACTAAGTTTGTCCTGTTTGTCGTTGGTTCCATTCACTTTCCTATGGCTTCCACAACTTTTCCGTTACGTGGTAGAGATGGAAAGCAATACCGAGTTCAAGTGAATTACAGAAATGTTGGTATAAACTAATATGATGGTAATATTATGGTAAAAGAGGTATAATATTGATTGTAGATTTGCTGATGGTTGCAATGTGGGAATATTTCCGGCAGTGGTTGTTAATATGGGGTTGAAGTTAGTGTTGCGTCAGTAATTAGTTGCTGATATTGCATTAATATTACAAAAGAAACTTTTCGCAGCAACGGTGGAATTAAGTCATAATATTTTAATAGGGAAATTATATACAAATAAAAATCTGCAAGTGGTTTAGTGGTTGGAGAGAATTTTTTACTCCAATGTTGATGCTATTGGAATTAGTATAATAAATTGAGCATCATAGCTAGGTCTGCATATGATACTGACCAGGTCACCGTCACCGTTAAGGCTAGCGAATTGGCTGGCAGAGGGGATGAGACAAAGAGATATCGGGCAGTCTCTGAGTCAGCGGCTTTGGAGATTGCAAGAGTGATACGTAACGTTCTCATTACTATAGAGTGGACAAATATCTTATTGTACAGACATGAAGACTATTAGAATGCAGTCTTCACGACGAAAGGCAAAGCCATTTCAGTGACTGGTAGTCAGTAGATGGACCGTATGGTTATGAAGCATGATCACACTGATATTTATCTGATCCAGCTCTTGAGTGGACATGGATATTTTCATGCTTACCTATACAAGATCGATAGTTCACGGTCCCACATTTTTCTCATGTGAAAGGTAAATAAAACAAACGGCCTCTTTAGAGTGTCAGAAGAAGTCTCTTCAAAATTTCTCACCTTTGAAATGTTTAAATTAATTGAGTAATGGAATTATATGCAAATTACGTTCAGAATATACCAAAGAAAAGGGCACTTTTGATAGCTTTTCTTACACATATATCTCCCTCAAACTTTTTGCTGGGAAAGAAGCTGCCGCCTTGAGTGTATGTGAAAAGTTTGCTAGCTAGCTCTTTAGGTTGACACGGCAGGCGTTTAGTGCATAGTCTAGAAATCTTGACATAAATCGCCTTCGTTTCCCTTCTAAAAAACAGGGAATTGATGCTATTGACACAAATTAACGCTACAGCGCAGCCAGGACTAAAGGGTGTAGGGATATTTGACAATTCAAAAACATAGCACGATGCTTAATTGCTTTAAGCAAGTAAGGCCACTAAATTTTTAAACATGTTTAACATTCAATGCATGCTGTGTCTAGGTTCAACGCCTAATTTGCAAAATTCATTATCCTCAGTATATTTTAGAAGGGTTATTAGGAGCACTTTAGTTGTTAATTTCTGATAGGACTTAAAGCAATACAAATTTGATCACTTAGACTCAGACATCCGTACCCATGGAGGGAAGGCAGCCAGGGACAAAAATGGCTGCCGCAGACGGACTTTCGAGGCTTGGCAAACCTTTGAGTGGTGGCAGGTAAAACGCTCTGGGAAGAAACTCAGATCAAAAACCACTTTGAAAGACGAGACGGAATAAAAAGATGCGGTGCAGGGTGTAGTAAAAATGGGTAGATAAAAGTCAGTTCAGGACTCCAGCGATGGTCTGCTGCCTCGGCAAAAGAGGATGGTGGGATTCACCGAGATTGGCCTTATCTGAGGACGCGTGAATACGCTAGCAGGCTAGCATTGCGGTGTCGTGGGGTGGGTTATTTTCTCCAAGCGCAAGGACCAGCTACAAAAAAATTTCGCATTCAAAAATTTCCAGCTAAAATGCGGATCGATAGGTGTCGAGGCCGAGGTAACCTACTAAGGGTGGGAATTGCTAACGCAAATAGCAAATCGGGCCAGGAGAAAACAGACAGACTTGAGAGGACTTTGTCGCTATCGACGATACTTATGGCCCCAAATAAGAGTGGAGCATCCAGGTAGAAGTGGAGCCACCTCGCACCCGTCCTAACCGGATCAAGATCTAATGTAGACATGGCCATATATGTTCCATTTGAGTGAAAAACTGATCCAAACATAATTTGCATGAATTTTTGCCTTAAATGAAAAATATGATCGCAGCAAATTTATGTTATAGTATTATGTGATGCAATCACATAACACTATACCATAAATAGGCATGCGAACAGGAGGGCACTCTACCCTGCGAGACAAACTGTAACGAATTAAGAAGGGGTGAGCTCACCCGATGGCGAGCTTATTATAGTGGAGAGGCCAGCCAACGTGGCGGGTCCCATACCCGGTCAGGTTCAAATGAAAGGAAAGACCGAAGTTTTAGGGTTAATCAACAAACATTGTTATCCCTTTGCATTAAAAAAATTTTCAATCATTTTCTAAACTCAACAGGAGTGGTTTCTGAGTAATCTTAGTCTTGACACATTCAAAAATTTCAACCGAAGTTCTGATAATTGAAGTGCAGTCCTTCTTTATTACTTGAATCATATCCTTATTTTAATTTTGACGAATCTTTTTATTACTTTAACCCAATAAATTTCTTAATTTTAACGATTTTTATTGAGTTCTACATTCAAATAACTTTTTTTACAAAGAGCTTACATTTTTTTGAACGGGAAGTCCATTAACATCGATAAATTTTAATTATTTGTTAGTTCGGAATTACGATGCAGTGAATTGATAAATATACGGATAAAAATGAATTCTTGTCGAAAATAACGATTGAGACTTTACAAAAAAAAAATTAAATCATTTTTGAAATTGAGTAAAAGAAAATCCAAAAAAAAAAAATTAATCTAGAAAATTAATTTTAAACTCAATGCAAAATTTAGTAAAAGCAAAAAAAAATCCGTATCGCAACCGAAATTAAAAATATCACCTCAAAGGGTTAGAAAAGGTAATAAAAAAGGGTACTTACCCAAATCGTCCTTCGACGAGCGCTCGTTTTTGGGGGTGGGTAAGGCAAGATGATATTTTGTAATTTTTAAACTGACTAATAAGCATTAATTTTTTTAAATAAAATATTATCCACGTTTACACTTTTATTTATGCATTGCAATTATGTTCTGAGGTCTGAGCCACACAATAATAATTAAAATAAATGTAAACATAAGGTGGGGTTGACTGACAAACAAACTGATACTAACCAGAAAAGAGCCCTTCTCTCCGTAAATAATTATTTTAATATCTACTGCAGTTAAAAATTTGATTTTGTATACACTGTACTTTATGCTATATCAAATCATGATAGCACTTTAAGTAATTCCGATCGGGGCGATACCCATGCCGGCAAGGATGTAATCCACTGCGAAAATTTGATGAAATTCGCTAGCCGAATAATTGTAGCCCGCACTTCAACCCAGCTTGTTGTGTTTTTGAATAATTGAAGACGAAACTTGCCTATCGGCTTTTGCTGTGCTACTCGCTAATTTCAACAAAGTCGGTACGGCTGGTGTAGACGATTGTCCCATCAACGAAAGAGAAGAAACCTCTAAGCATCACATTTGAGTAGTATATTCTTAGCACTTGTGGCGGACCAGCCACTCACTATGCAAACGACATTGTTGCCAACATATCGAACAATAATCGCATCAACACGTCGCAGATAACGCGACGCAGGTGCATGACCACTGCCGGTGGAGCAGCAAATATGCGTCAGCATGTTTGATGCATATAAGTGGCCGGCGCATTGGTTGCTCCCTCACTTGTCATAGAATCGTCGTCTCGACTTGCTGACATAATTATCATTATTTTTCGAAACTTCATTAAATAAATTTATTTATAGGATAAAGCCAACTCTATCGCTCATCCTACGTATCCTATAGGGGCGATCCTGCCAACGAACCGCGCTTTAAGGCTCACTGAACATAGCAACAGGGTTCCCGCCGACAATCCACGAATGGGCAACTCGCAACCATCGACTATCAAACGAGACGTCACGAACACGCTAGTGGTCAACTCGGAGTTACAGATACACAGTTCAAAAATCTAACTATTACTAGTATTGCTGTTGTGCGTCAACTTTATCGCCCTCACCTACAAGCTGTACTGCAGCCACGTCCGAGAAGTCAAACGTCGCGCAGCCCCGACCGCCCGACCCGTCTAAGATGGCCACGCCAGCACCATCATCAACGCCGATGCTCGTCCTGCCAGCTGGACCTGCACCGAAGGAAGAGGCTCACGGCAAAGATGGGATGGCAAGCGTTGTGTTCAGAGTACCACCCTTGTGGCAAGAGGACGTCGAGCTTTGGTTCGCCAATGTCGGCGCAAATTTCGCCGCGAGCCGCGTCATCGATGACTCGACCAAATTCAACCCGTTAGTGGCAAATCTCGACACAAGGGTGATGCAGCAAGTGCGCAACATCTTTACAAATTCGTCATAGAAAAACTAATATAGTACACTGAAAAATGCTCTATTCCCCGTCTACGCAGACTCAGTGAAGCAGCGTACCCAAAAGCTCTTTTTGGAGATCGAACTGGGAAACTAACGCTCGTCACAGCTCCTCAATCAGATGCGTACACTCGCTAACGAAAACGTATCCGATCCTTTATTGCAGCAAATGTGGCTGAACCGCCACATTTGCTGCGAGACCCGACAGTGGGGCCGATGATGTCTCGCAACAATCGCTGATCGTGCGCGCGAGGCCACCAGGTAGTCGGTGGCAGTAATTGCGAGGGACGACGGGCTGCAGCACTGCACTTTACCTACGCCTTGGATTCCTACTGAGCTAAACAACCTCTCCTCCGAAGTCCGAGACTTCAGCCACCAGATGATGAAAATAGAGGACATGCTCAGGACGCTGTGTAGTAGGCAACGGTCAACCTCACAACACGACGTAAATCGCACACAACCGAAGCAGCAGCAAGAGTCACCAACACGCCACACCAGAACGAAGGACGAGCAACTTTGCTGATACCATCAGCGTTATGGGCCGGAAGCCAAAAACTTCCGACAACCTTGCGCCCACTTAAAAAACTTAGTACAGTCGTCTACACGTAGCGGCCTCCCATCGCACGATCCAACGATTAAGGATTCGTGAGAACATCAGCAAGAGCGCTTTCCTCATCGACACTGGCGCAGACATTTCAAGTATCCCACCAATCGTCCGGCTTCCAAACGCATAGTGGAACGGTGGCATCGCACGATCAGAGCCGCGATCCACTGCCACGACTCACCCCAATGGACCAAATCACTACCTTGTACTGCTAGGACTGCGATCGACGCTGAAGGAGGACATCGAATCGTGGCCAGCCGATATGGTCTACGGCACGACGCTTCGACTATCCAGGCTGGCGTGAATGACTCCAACTTCTTAACGCATTTCCGCACGAGGATGGCGTTGTTAACCCCGCGCAATACAGCGCACCATAATACACATACATAATACAAGGACATCTTCGTGAACAAAGATCTAGTAAATAGCACGCTAGTTTTCGTCCAAAATGACAAGCTTAAGGCCCCAGTCACACCACCTTTTTACGGCCCGTACCCGGTATTAACGCGGAAGCACAAATACTAAAGGGTTGACGTGAGTGGACGACCAACTGCCATTCTATCGACAGGCTGAAACCAGCATTTTTCTCATCTGACGAGCAGCCCACCACTTCGCATGTACCAACAACATGCTTAGGGCAAAAGATCCACATGCCAGTGCGATTCGCAGCTTAGTTTCATCATATCGTGGCTCCGCCACTGCAGGGGAAGTACTGTGGCGGACCAGCCACCCACCACGCAAACGGTATTGTTGCCAACAAATCGCACGATGATCGCATCAACAGCCAGCATACATTCTCTGTGAACTTTCGGCGGGATGTTGTGCTATCTCATATGCACCAAGCGACAAGGATATAAGCATACGCATATATCATTTTACTCTTTTAATCTTACACTGCCCAAGTAGAACTGCTCGCTTGTTCTCTCCAGCCACCATACTGTACATGCCACAACGTTAGTAGTTATAAAATGTTGCCGTGCCCAAATTTCAATTGCAAATTTAAATAATTTTTTTAAAATTTACAATTAAAATTGGTGTCAGCATTTTGGTGGTTTTTTGAGTAGTTTGCTTAGGCGACAGCTCGATTACTACAAGGGGTCCGACCCTCAGTACTGGTGGCCGATGGTAGTGAGCGAGTAGGCTCTCGGTCATCGTCATATAAAAGTGGTGTACTTGCCTCCTATAACAAACACATCTGCAGGCAATCTCGGACGCAACAGAGAAAAACCCAACCAGGTGCGAAATGTTGTTGGTGCGAGCATTATCGAAACAAGGGACCAAGCGTGGCGAACGCCAACAATCAACAACCCGAGTAGAAATTCAATTTAGGCTCTCATTAAGCCCTAACTAGACATGGATAAATGGGCATTAAGGCTTAATGTGAACTCCGCATGAAACCCTAATGCCGAATGTAAAGCATTACCCCATCACTGCGTAAATTAGGCAGTGATGTGGCTTGCCTAAACAGTACCCAATTAAGGCTGTGATGGGGCTTGCCTAAGTAGTTCCTAATTTAGGCATTGATGGGGCTTGCCTTACCAGTTTCTTAATTCAGCCTGTGATGGGCTTGCCTTAACACTTCCTGATTTAGATAGTGATAGGGTTGGCCTAAACAGCTCCTAAACACAAACAAATTTCTTGGCAAAATTAACACAAAGTATATAAATTTGTTCATAGTGCTTACCATTGTGTTCGCTTTGCAAAATACTTATCAGTTGTCACATTTTTCAAGATTCAAGGTATTCATTTGGTGATTTTTTCTAATTGTCACATATATAATCTCATAAATAACTTAACATAACAATATTTGCGCGGGTTGTGCCTTAGGGCTTTTCTTGGAGTTCAATAATAATTTACTTTACTTTAAAAAATGTTGACACCCACAACATTATCAAATATTAATAGACTATAAAAAGAAGTTTGGTGTAAAATTAATCTGCTCTAACAAATGCAGTTTCAAAAATTCAATCTCTTAAAATTAAGTACACTATTTCCTTAAGACTACCTTGAAACTACTAATTCGCTGCATCCATTGAACAGTTATCCGTCGCTCTCCTGACTCCTCCCACTTTGTGTTCGTTTGCTCTTCTGATTCCTGATTCCACCAGCTTTTCCGCATACGATTTGATGGGTTCCATTGCTTTCTCCCGATAAAGCGCCTTGTTGGGGTAGTATCGTCCGTCCTCCCGTCTGTATAAGCATGTGCAAGAACGAAGGATTTTTCGATCCACTAATTCTATCTTGCCCCATTTTGTTTTCGGAGCTCCATTCCATATCATCACCGCATATGTGATGATCGGACGAATCAAGAGTTTATAGGCCAGAACCTTGACTCGCTTGCTCGCTGTTGGCTGTTTCCTGAAAAAAGGTATAAGAAGATGGTACGCATAAATCACTTTTTTCAAAATATTGTCAACGTGAGCCCTGAAAGTAGCCTGTCTGTCGAAAACAACCCCCAAATTCTTCGTTTGACTAAAGCAGTGCACCATCTGTCCATTCAACTAAATCCTGGAGTCACAGATGCCTCTCGCACGACGACCAACATTTTTGTGGGGGTCCTTGAACATATCTAATTCACTTTTCTTTGCCTTAACCTTGATTTCCCATTCTCATTATTATGCAGTAAGAGACTCCAAATTTTTTTGGAGCCTCATCTTAGCAAATCGCAAACAGTGCTCAGATGACCACACTAACAAGTCGTCAAGGAAGAATTTCATCTGGATTCCAGGCTTATATTAGTTTTTTTCATCCGGGACGTCAGAGGTAAATATATTGAAAAAAAGGGCCTAACAAAGACCCCTGCGGGACCCCCGAGTCAATACAAAATGGGTTTGACCTAGCAACACGAGCCACCTCAAAGGCAGTTCGTCATCGCATGAAGCTGCCGATAATTTTTACAATATGGGCCGGAAAGCCAAAATTTATCATTTTGTAGAGAAGCCCATTGACCCATACAGAGTCAAATGCTTTCTCAACATCGATCAGGCATGCTACAACAAACTTATTGTTGCGCCAACTTCTCGTTATATCGGCTTGGAACACGGCCATAGCATCCACCGCGGAGCGAACTTTTTTGAAGCCAAATTGTCTTTGCGGAACAATTCTCGCTCCCGTACAAAATTGTATGATGCCTTCAAGTATTATCCTTTCAAGCAGTTTATCAATATTTGAAAGCAGCGAAATCGGATGAGTATCGACTAATTCAGTACTGCCCGACTTCTTGGGTATTCTAAATATTTTTGCGCATTTCAATTGCTGAGGGAAGTAGCAAATGTTAATGCAATTATTCAGAATGATCGCGAGGAGAACAGAGAAAACATGGGGAAGCCTTTTAAGCATATAATTGGCGATTCCACTAGCCCCTGCTGTTTTTTCGGAGTATCGCTCCAGTGCCAACAAAGTGAGTCTCTCGGGACTGACAAACAGATTATGGCCAGTAGGTGCATCAGAGGGATTTGAATCAGAGAACTTGGTCAAGCACAATTGCTCATAGTCCCTGTCAAAATTATTTGTAGTGCTGCTGACGAACGAAGTAACGGAAGAGTCCTCACTTGCTTTTTCTTCTTGAAGAACTTTCGTAAAACGTTTTGCGATCGAGTCAGCGATAGTTTTGTCATCCATGAGTATGAATCTATCATAAGTGAGGACCCCGGGTAGCCTTTTTCTGCCAGTTATCCTATTGATGTGAGAAAACATACAAGACCCTGGTTTGATACCTTCCAGGGCCTATTAAAATCGCTTGTTTGCGAAAGCCTTGGTTTTCCTCGATATCATTCGGTTTAGAGGCGTAATCAATAGCTAGATACGTCCATACTCTCAGTTTACCATACTTAAATTGTGGTGGTAGATTTTTGCAAGTAGCTTTCCAAGCCGACTATGTCTACGATAAAGCTCCAACATGTCTTCCGGTAAATCTCGATAAAGGTAATTCGTCAAGGATTTACTATTGGAGATTTCTTATCAACGATCCCAGGAAAAGAAAGATTTTTTGATTTATTGATCGAAATTCCGTTCAATTTTTCATCATGGTCAGCACTTACTGGTGCCCAATGAAATGTTGAGGATCTGCAACATCAAGTTCCCACCCTTTTTCACTCTAAAGGTCAGCTCAACCAAAAGATGGTCAGACTCGGCGTCAAGAACTCCGCACTCGAAATTCTTAGGACAGTGGGAGAGATTCATCAGATTAGCAGACACGATGAAGAAGTCAATAATCGACGAGCTTCGGCGGAACAGGCTCTTTCGGGGTGATCAGTATGAGATCCACATTTCATTGAATCCACGTAGAGATAGCTCTTCCATAATCATTAGATGAAATATTTCGCCATGAGGGATGCTTCGCGTTGAAATCACCTCTCATGGCACAGAAATCGAATTTTTTGCACAGAGTAAGCACTGTTTTCAAGTCGTCAATGAGTTCCCTCAGCGGCTATCTATGTCGAACACAGATTATTATCTCTGCTTCGATACATTCCCGACTTGGAAGGCAGTGCCTTTTGACTCTCAAATGATTTTTGTGAGCCATAGCAACTCCAAGAACTCCCTCTGGATCATCACGCCTGAAGATCTTGTATTCTCCCATATGCACTCTGTGTCTTTCTTTGAGTCTTGTTTCCGTTATAAACAAGTAGTCTGGTCTTTGGGCGTTCAAGTATTCTTGAACGAAATTCCTTTTATAGCATGGAGCTAATGAACATATATTGAGGATGGAGGGTTTAATGGAACTCATCATGACAACAAACTTTGAAGGCGAATTCTAGGTACACGGCTTTTTTCTCGCTAGGATTAGTGATTTTTTGTATAGTGGGGGATGAAAGAGTCCACTTTTCGAATGAGTGTGAACAAGTCTCATCCGAAAAATTGTTGGGAGTTAGTGCTCAAAAACATATTTCGGTCATTCTGCGAATACTGTGGTTGCTTCATCGGTTGCTGTTTGAGTTGCCGTGTAGACTGAGGTGCAGGCTGCTTCTTTGCACCTTGCAAAAGGCTCGAGTACGAGACCCCTTCGCGTGCTGAATTTATTATAGAGGCAGTGATGAAACCCCTCTTTTCCTCTTTTGGAGATTCTTCCTCCTCTCTTAAACTTCTTTTGCTTAAGGACAACCTATAAAACTGGCAGGGTATTCCTTAGCATTGCAGCTGACGCAGAAAATTTCGTCTTTTCCCTTCGAGATTGGACATTCAATAGACTTATGCTGCTTGTCGCATTTTACGCATCTAGCTTCAAGTCTGCAGTTAGAAGCGACGTGGCCAAAACTTTATCAATTGAAGCACTGGGAAGTGCAATTCTTCTGCAGAAGCTTTATGTCCATCGCTTTCTTCACTTAAAATTGCAGTTTGAGCTGGACTTAGAAAGATCAAAGCGTCCTTTTTTCCCTTCTAGAGATTATAGTGGAGTACCTTTTCGCTGATAGAGTATTCCCCAAGATGTTCCTTCAGCTCCGCCACGACATCATTCTTGTCATATGAGCTGTGCACGCCTTTGAGAAGGAGAGTCAATTTTCTCTTTTCTGGAAAAATGTAGGTGTAGCAAGCCATCTTCACAAACTTCTGAAAATGAAGAAGGCTGGTATGATCCTCAGCCTTTTTAGAGTAGAGCGATGGTAGCGACGAGCCATTTAACGTCACTTTGAACTCTGTTGCTTTTTCAAAGTTTCGTGTGCATGCCCTTTTATCGCTATCCCTGAAAGTCTTCAGGTCAAGTCAATAGCACACTATATTTTCTTTTTCTTTTTTGGTAGCAGCCATGCGTGGCCGCTGGGGTTCGATTTCCCTCTATTAATATACGTTCAAGGTCCGGCCTTTCAGCCAGCTTAGGTATGGTCCCCGAGAAACTTGCGGAAAATACTGTCGCTACCCTTTCCGGCTGGAGAAAATCTCGCTCGCTCACTTCCAGGCTCTTCGATACCTTTGAAGGAGGTTCCTGCATTGGAGGCCCTATTGGCCTTTGGCTTCTGATAGCCTCCTCCTCATCACCACTCTCTACTCTCGTCCATCTCCATGTCACTGGAAACATTCGGCACTCGCAGTTGTATTATGTAACTAGCAAGCAAGTCCAGAATAAATTCCTCCTTTATGTCCCTCCTAAACTGCTCACAGAAACACTGCAAGTTTTTTTTTTGGTAGGGAGGTGAATCCCTATTTACGCACAGAATGTGGGATTCCAATGTTTGCAAAAAAGCGACTGGACAGCCCACTGATCACCTCCCCTGTCAACCTGAGAACCAAGCCTGGAACCGTTTGATACATTAATATACTTCGGGCCAGGTCTCGTTTTGTTATGCCTTGAGCCACCTTCAAGCTGATGGATCGCTCTTCTAGCGGGAGGGGGAGGGGAAGAAGAAGTGCTAGACAAGCGGTCCCCCAGCCCCAGCACCCCGGCTGCTATGAGTCCCTTTTATCTTCAAGGATCGCCCGAACATAATGTGACACTTGGTTCCATTTGTCAACCGATTCGAGCATCACCGCGACTATATTATCTGGAGTGAGCTCTCCCGTCTCCCTGTAGAGGGTCCTTTACAGCCTGACCCATTTTGTGCACGCAAAAAGTGTGTGGCAGGCATTGTCCTCCTCTCCTGGACAATACCGACAATCGAGGGACCGTGACTTACCAATCTTGTGCAGGTAAGACTGAAAACACCCATGCCCGCTCAAAAGCTGGGTCAGATAGAAGTCAGCCTCACCGTGCCTTCGATTTAGCCATGGTCTCACATTCGGGATGAGGCGCGCAGTCCACCTTCCGTTCGAGCAATTCACCCAAGACTGCTACCAATCGTTGAGTGAACGCTGTCTCTTTTCGCGGACAACCAACTCCCACGCATTCTCGTTTCGACGCAGATAAATAGAGCGGCGCTCTCTAGCAAGGAGGCCGTCAGGTATCACGCCTGCAATGACTTTCGTCGCCGAATCAGAGACTGTCGGATACGAAGATGCAATCCGCAGCGTGCCTCATCTCTGCAGCTGTGCCAGGCGTTTTCGGTAAACCTCCTTACTGAGAGCGTTTAAGTTTAAGAAAGTCTACATTATTAGTAAAATTATATATAACCTCAACAACACAGCTTTGGTGTAAATAATATGCAGTGAAATATTTTGGTCCAATTTAGGCATGCCACATTAGGGCCCCATTAGGCCTGCATTATGCATGCCTAACTTGGGAAAAAGTGATCAACTCCTCATCACATCAGAACTTAAAAGTATTTAAAGCTATGCATTCTTATCTTTTACGCATAATTGTAGGTTATAGCCATGAAATTTTATTATGTTTCGATTTTATACAACAAGAACTTTTTTGTTTAGGAAATGGTTAAGCAAGCCCCATCACTGCCTAAATCAGATACTATTAAGGCAAGCCCCAATACCGCCTAGGTTAGGAATTGTTTGGGCAAGCTCCATCACCGCCTCAATTGTAATTTTTTATAATGTGAAGAAAATTACAAATATTAAAACTCTTACCAAGAATTAAATAATTGTTTATTTTCCACCCTTAAAAAATTGTGTTTAGGAACCGGTTAGGCAAATCTCATCGCTGCCTGAATTAGGAACTGTTTACTCAAGCCCCATCACCACCTAAATTGGAATTTTGTTTGTAAAGTGAAGAAAATGGATGCCCAGGAAACGGATTTCCTGTTAGCCAATCCTAAAATGATTATAAAACTCTCATATCGTAGCACGATTAAAATGTTCATAAAAGTATCGTTTTTGACAAATGTTCGAAAAATTATCGTTTTTCACGAATGTTCCTAAAATGCTAAGTTCTTACTTAGAAATTTTAGTGTTGCTTACATTTTTCACAACAAAGATTTTACTGTTCAGGGATTGTTTAGGAAAAACCCACAAGGCCCTAATGCGGAAAGCCCCATCGCTGCCTAAGACGTTGTGTTTAGGAATTGATGGGATAACGCTTTACGTTCGGCATTAGGGGCTAATGGGATTTTACCAAACAAATCCTAAGCCGAAAAGGTTTAGGCATACCTAATTAGGCCCGCATTAGGCGTGCCCAACTTAGTCATGCCCCATTTGGGCCCCATTAAGTCTACATACGGTCATGAAAATGTGATACTCTAACTATTTCCAAGCGAAGGCCCGAGAGGCGCTGTAGTGCTACAAAGAAAGAAGAAGAAGTCTACATTAGGCATGCCTAAACTGACATAAAATGAAAAATCATCGTATTACCGCTCTGTTTCATTCCTCGTCCAGTTGATGTAAAATTCCAAAAGAGAAAGCATGCCAACCTTTCCGGGCTTAAATAACCTATGGTTAACGTTTTCCTCCCATCCACCGGGAAAATCTTATTTCAGGGTTCACCGACCTTCAGGAGTGATTTTCCCCATTCGTGGGAGTAGTTCCCTCACTTCGATTTCAGTCGTAATGAGTTCTATTCGATGGGGATCCTGCTGGGAATAAAGTGCATCACGCGCTGAATGCGCGGAATGCATTTTACTGACAGTTTGAGCGGTCAGTTTTCATTTGCGTTCCACCTCGAGTTCGTGCTTTACTTGTGATTTAATTGCTGCTAATGAAGTGTTAAATTCGTGAGTGTCTTCCTTTTGTATGCGTCCCATTGCTGCCTCGAGTTCGTTACTCACCTCGTTTCACGTTGTTGGCTTGCATGCATCTCTGCTGGATCTGAGTGAGTGTGAAGATGTTTGCGCCGGTGGAGCATTAAGTGTGTGTCTTTGGCTGGAAGCTCAGTGCCTGCACGGCTGATGGGAATCTCAACTTTAATGACAGCCTCACGTTCAGATCTGCACTTAAAATAGTTTCCATGTAAAGCACAACAGCACTCAGGTTCGAATTTAAATTAATCAAAACATGTACTGCATCAAAATTCATCAGGAGTGTATTTCAGAAAATAGAATCAACGAAAACAACACAGGCAGTACGAAAACTTGATTTGGAAAATGATGTAAATGCCCACAAATTATCGCAAATATAACAAACACCTCTTGTCGTATGGCGGGAACATCGATTCAAATTTTGGATTTCCTCGCATCGTTGCATTTTATTTTCTTTGCGACGCAATTTCGATTGCTTTGAGGGGTTATATAGTTTATGCGACCGCATATAATGAATGTCGAAAGTTTTGATTTCGGTGTGATCTAGTCGTTGTGCCGGGAATTTCGCGTTTCGATACGAGCTCACGTTGGTCCTTGATGCTTTCGGCACTTGCTACTGCTCGCGTTGTCCATGATGTGGCGTGTAGATCGGAAGCGATCTAGCTACATAAGTTTAATTACATGACGTTTGTCAGGATGATTCAGTGGGGAGGAACAATGGATGTGAATAATAACAAAAAGAACGAAAATATTAATTAAGCAATTTATTCGGCAATCCATTCACCGCGGATGGCGGACTTCGACTGCTCATGTCGAATGACAGTATCGTGGTGTTTGTCATGTTCGGTGTGCTTACACTGACAACTCGGCCATTCCTGCATCGGAATCGTCCTCGATTTCGTCACTGCTGTCTTCGTCATTGGTTTCTTCGTCGGTTTCGATTTCCGGTGGCTTTGAACACCACGGTCGGATCTTGTCAACGGCGTAAACTGAACAAAACGGCTTTTGTGAAATTCGTAAGCCTGGTATATCCTCGATAAGGTACCGGTCCTTGCCAAGAATGCGGGCGATCATATAGGGTCCCTTAAATTTGGGTTCCAACTTTCGACTCTCCCCAGTCGAATTTATACTCCATTCCAGCGCGGGTAGTAAATCGTCCCAATCGTTTTTATTTTCGGCGGTCTTACGTAAATAAGACAATAATGTTTGGTTTGCACGCTCCACTTGTCCGTTTGCACGCGGAGTACGGACGGCAGTTTTGATATGAGTAATTTCATGTGACTTGCAGAACGCAGCAAATTTTCGCGGCACAAATGCGGAACCACGGTCGGTTATAATTCGCGTAGGCAAACCGAAATAGCTCGTTAGATCAATTAAAATATTAATCACGGGTTGCGTAGAGGTATTCCGGACGGGTTTTGCCACTAGATATTTCGAAAAAGGATCGGAAATTGCAACTATATATATATTGCCCCTTTTGCTACGTTGAACGGTCCAAGGTGGTCGATATGCAATTAACGGAATGGTATCGGTAACATCGATTCCGTATATAAACGTCCTTCAGGCTTTCCTGAACGTGATTTATTGTAGCAGCAATTAACACACGAGTCTATATAGCCTTTTACCACTTTACGCATTTTAGGAAACCAATAATTTTGTTGGATGCGCCCCATTGTCTTTTCAACCCCGAAACGTCCGTAATTATCGTGAAAATTTTGCACTACGCGTAGTCTGACGGATTTTGGTATCACTAATTTTAGCTGCTCGTTAACCCTTCGATACAAACGGAATTCTTTTAGTTCATATTCACTTTTGATTTGTTTAACACGTTCATTTTTTATTTTATTTTGAATAATGTTCACTGTGTGCCGGAGTTGATCGTCTTTCAACTGCATAGTATAGATCCAATCGTCTGATCCACTTGTTATAGCCATGATGAGTCCTGCAACTTCAGGATCTTCGGGCGGCAGCTCGGTAGCTCGGCTGAGTGCATCGACATGTGCAAGTTGTCGTCCGGGTCGGTGCACAAGCTCAGCATCGTATTCAGTCAATCGTAACATCCACCTGGCAATACGAGGGATCATTTCGGTTTTCGTCTTCATATGCGTTATCGCTGAACAATCGGTAACTACAAGGATGGGTCTGCCTAGAACATAAACACGAAATCTGTCTAGACTCTCGACCACAGCGAGCACCTCAAGCTCGTAGCTGTGATAACGGCTTTCGGCTTCGGAACAATGGCGGCTATAGTAAAAGACGGGTTTATAATTCTTTCCATCCATCGACTGCAGTAATACACCAGCAAGTTCGACTGTACTGGCGTCAGTGTGTATTTCGTGTCGTGCGTTGATATCGAACAGCGCCAACACTGGTTCGTTTCATAGAATCTCCTAGAGTTTCTGGAACGATTCGGATTGGTCACATTCCCGATAGAAAGTGTTTCGATCCCTCCGTGTATTTTCTAAGCAGTTGAGTGATCGGTTTCAAAATCAGCGAATAATTGGGCACGAATTTTCGGAAAAATCCTGTGAGTCCGAGAAATCGTCTCACTTTGGTTACATTCCTCGGCGCTTCAAAGTTCTTTATCGCGCTAACCTTTTGTTCTCCCGGTTTTATGCCTTCATCGTTGACAATATGTCCCAAATACTCGATTTCGTCGGCAAGAAAACTGCACTTATCAAGTCTCATTGTTAATCCGTAAGATTTCAAAAATTCTAAAAATTTTCGGAGCGACGATAGACCAGTCTCTATGTCTTTGCTCGGTGAAACTATATCGTCCAAATACGCAATCGCTTCTCCGGGCCCCATTTTTGAAATGATCTTGTTTATTAAGCTTTGAAAAACTCCCGACGCGTTCACCCGACCAAAAGGCATGCGATTGTACTCATAATGTCCATTATGAGTAACGAAAGCGGTGTACGGTTTCGACGTTTCGTCCACTTCGATTTGATGGTAGCCCATCCTTAGATCAAGCGTGGTGTAATATTTGTTGCCTGCTACTTTAGCAAACTGATCCTCGATATTCGGCATAGGGAAAGGTTGCTTAATCGTTTTTCCATTTAATTGGCGATAGTCCACGCATAAACGATTTTCGCCGTTTTTCTTCTCTATGAGAACGATAGGCGAAGCATATGCGGATTCCGATGGACGTATAATATCGACGGCGAGTAGTTCGTCTATGATGTTTTCGACGGCTTGTCGTTTTGCATATGGGAGTCGATATTGTCGTTGTGTAACCGGTTCGCGTGTGTTCAACGATATTGCCATCTTTACAGCCGAACATTTTCCCAATTCGTGTAAATTTGTTGCAAAAAGTGTACGGAACTCAGACAACAACGTTTTTACTTGGTTTTGTTCCTTGGCTTTTAAGGATGTTCCCAATTTTAATGCCTCGTCATTTTCCAACCAGCATTCTTTCCCTCGAATTACCAGCGATTGTCCGTCTCTACATAGCGCGTCTTGACCTAATAGCATTTCGTATTCGACAACTAACACATCTACGACGTACGTCCTGTGATCAATGTTCATTGAGACGATTACTTTGCTCGTACATTCGTATTTACCACCCGCGAATCCGCACAGAACAACATTGCAAGGAACGATATCACCTATAGTGTTCGCCAACGACGCTCTCATCAACGTTCTATTGCTCCCCAGATCCACGAATGCTCGAATCTCACGACCTCGTATTGACACCACTTTGATGATTTCCTTTCCATTTTCATTCGTCTAGATTTCGTATGTTTTCGCGCTAACCGGCGCAGATCTCATATGCGGGCAATCGGTGGTTTGATGAGTGGTACGATTGCATGTTGCGCATCTTGTACGGCGTTGCGGTTGTGGGCAACGGACGGAGATATGTCCGGGCCTGAAACAATTATAGCAGACGGGTTCTTTCGGTTTTCTCGGTAATGACGGTGTTTCAGGCTTACTCGTAGGACTCGGCGGATGCATGTCGTATGATCGGGGTTTCGGTTGGAAAGATTTTTTTGAACGGCAAGTGTCGGTATAGCGTTGAATTGCTGATAATAATTCGTGGCAAAAATTAAATTGTTGTGCCGATGATATTTTCCCGAAATCGATGTCGTTGCAACCATTTATCACGTATTTTATGATTGCTGCGTCAGGCAATCCACCTTTCCGGCCTAACGCTAGAACTCGATAATAATATTCCTCCATCGATTCGGTAAAATTGCGTTTCGTTTCAGCCATACGGAGATGAATATCGGCTATGTTCATGAGACACGGAAAATCTGTAAGAAATTTCCCGACAAACTCTGGCCAAGAATTAAAAACTGGCGACATGTCGATCCATGTTTTAGCAGCACCCTTCAACTTCGAAAACATTGAAAGCAGCACAAGACGGTCACTCCATCGGTAGGCTTCCTTTAGTTGTGTAACACGACACACAAACTGTTCGGACGTTAAAGAATCGGCGGCAAACGGGTGAAACTCCGGCAACACATCGGCAATGTCGCGAACATTCACAGACCCGATCTCGCTCGTCGGTTGATACACATACGGGTACATGCCTGTTGGCGATTGAGCGAGATGCGGACCCGTCGGAGCGGAGGCATTTGTGACCTGCATGCGCGGCTGATGATGTGAAGCAAACGAAACATTACTCATCATCGGTCCATGTATATGCGTAGGCATCGTGTATGCGAGTGGTTGAGTCATATTGGTCGACGACGGCAACTGCGGTGGCACATACGGTTGTGTGTGTGCGTTCGTGTTTACACTTCCACTTATGAACGATTGAACGTTTTCGTCCACGCGTTGTGAAACTGTTTGTGTTACTGGCGTCGAAACGCTTTGTGGCACACCAACACTCAAATTTTGCAACTGATGGACTGTTTCTTCGAGTTCGCGGACTCTCGGCAAGAGATCACTACCTATCCCTGTCGCACTTTTATCACCCAATTTGGCGAGGCGTTGAACAAGCATGGACTTGTTCCCGGTGGTCGCCAATCCATGATATCGGCACTTCTCGCGCAGCACTTTCACCGTCAATCCATTTAATTCGGTTATCAAATCCATCATCCCACTTCTGAACTGTCAGGATGATTCAGTGGGGAGGAACAATGGATGTGAATAATAACAAAAAGAACGAAAATATTAATTAAGCAATTTATTCGGCAATCCATTCATGGTGGATGGCGGACTTCGACTGCTCATGTCGAATGACAGTATCAGTGGTGTATGTCATGTTCGGTGTGCTTACACTGACACGTTAAAATATTATGTGGCTTGCTTTCCGTAATCTTACAAGTAGTCGTTCTATGACTGAAAAGTAAAATTTCTTGCTGTTGGCTACTACAAAAGTTAATAAAGTGCGGCTCGGTATTGCGTAGGTTTAAATCTTACGAAATCGTGTATGGTAGTGTTCGGAAGTAGCAACGCTATGAAACTTCAATATTTACCCGTAACAAGCTTTCGGCACGATGGGTGCCGCTTTAGCTCACTTCAGAGCAGTGTTTGACACTGTTTACGCACATTTTGAAGGAGTTTCTTCATAGTTTTGTGATTTTCGACATAATATGCCTCCACTGGGATATACCAGAGACCAAGGACCAGTTGAAACAGTGTACTTCAGCCGGCGAACGTACTTCGAAGAATGCGATAACTGTCGGATCGGCCGGAAAGGTGACGGTCACCGTTTTCTAGGATTCACAAAGTGTGATTTGTGTTGACTACCTGGAGAAGGGCCAAGCCGTCACAGGGCCATACTATGCCGAATTGTTGGGCTGATTCTACGCCGAATTGCAGAAATAAGGCCCCATTTGGCGAACAAAAAAGTGTTCTTCCACCATGACAACGCACCGGCTCACACCTCCGCCATCGCCACGGCCAAATTCGGCTACGAACTGCTACCCCATCCACCGTATTCTCCAGATTGGGCTCCGTGCGGCTTCTTTTTGTTTCCAAACTTGAAAAAGTCACTTGCCGGGCAGAAATTTATGTCGAATGAGGAGGTCATCGCCGCCATGGATTTCTAATTTGCAAACCTCAAGAAAACGTATTTTTCAGACAGGTTAAGGAAGTTGGAGCTAAGAGGAGATTATGTTGATTATTTCTCAACACCACTTTTCCAAAATTTTCTTTTTTGGTAGATTAAGCCCTCGTATATCACAAGATAAATTTAGGACATTAGGCGCCGTTACAGCACGTTCAACTGAAACCTGCCACGACTAACGAATTAATTCCACACGCTTGCAGGCAAAGTATCAACATTATTTTGGACCACAAACCACTGGTAGGAGGTCCTATCATTTACGTAGGTTTCAAAACAGGTCCATTGTGCAAATCTGCCTCACGTACATATATTGAGGTTATATTTCTTCTCTAAACCAAACGAATTCCTCTGCACTGGACAAACGAATAGAATTTCATCTCTATTAATAAAATTACTTTTTTAAAAAACTACCATAATCTACATCCTTTTACTCTTCCCTCTCTCTCTGCATTTCCATCAAGAAATTGTTGGTCAATATAAATCTTTCTTGTCCTTGTGACCTTGTGGTCACGCTTCCTAAATAAAACAATAAAACGGAAGAAAGAAGAAAAGTTATACAAACTCGCAAAAACAAGATGGTTCATCACCTCAGAGAGGCAATCCAACATTTTAGGTATCCTCTTCGTGTACGCAATGTATTAAGGACTTGCGTCACAGCAACAGACACCATCGTCCCTGTCAGTATGTTCAATTCGTATCACGTAGCATTGAAATAGGAATCATTTCAGCAGGAAACTTAGCAGATAAATCCTCAAGGGTGATTTTGGAGGTCTACAATGAGAATAATGTATTGTACGTAAGTGGCTCCTGGGAGACGAATTGACTGGGTTTCCTTCTTTCGGTTTATGGGGTTTTATTCGGATGGAGAATATGTTGCAAGGACAAAAAAAAGACAAATTGACGGTACTTTCGGTTGTCGCATTAAGGAAATGAGTGAATAATGACTGTTGACTTTAAGTATTGAAATTCAAATCTTTAGTATGCTTAAATTTTTGATTTTTGTTTAAGGATCCTTTAAATAAAAAAATATCAAAAATTGTGCGGAGATCTTATAAAGAGCTTCTTAAATATTATTTATTACTGATTGAACTATTTTCACTACATCAGCTTATATATAATATATTCTGACCGAAGTTACGACCAACAATATTTTCCCCGCAACAATAAAAATGGAAAATTATTCTCTCCATAAAATTTTCGCTTTCTTCCGTTATAAATATTTTTTTTTTCTTTTTCTGAGCTCGTAAATATTTCTCTTTTTTACAAGAACATATCAGACGCTTAAGCGCAAAGCCTTCAATAAACAACACATAAAAAAATACAATTCCTTGTCCATCTGACCCCATCTTTGACCATTTCTGTCTTTCGACTACTGACCTAGGCGGGAAACAAAAGGATGCGAAAATGTAGGTTCAGGACGAATCCCTACAAAAAATTTTTTATTACGGTTTCATTGAATTGGAGTATGAAATTAGGATGGTTTGTGAGAAAATTGCCAAAAATTTTGCTAAGCTCCCAAGAAGGTTGTACGTATACGTGCTTGCTCATTCTTCGTTTTAATGATCCTAGTTGAGGAATTCGGTAAAAATGAGATTTTTCGAGATTGTTTACAGAATTTAATGACGCTATAAAACTGGTCATCGGCTGTGATTGTCGTAAATTGCTAGGATATAATGACGATAGCCTAGCGGGACAACTGAAGATTTTGAAATTAATTGAAACCATATGTAGCTAATGTAGAAATATTAAATGAATTGATGTACCAAAACTTTTTCCATTCTTTTCTTTTCAGGGCATTTTTCAACCATGTAAATTTAAATCCATAAGAAAAAATAATAATATTATTGTCATGATATTCTGAGAACAAATTTATTTTTAATTCAACACAAGACGTAAATTTCGGCACTGAAATAAATTTTTTATAGCATGCAAGCGCCTTATTTCAATTTAATACAGATTGCACTTTATCGTTGCAGTCAACAGGAAATTGTTGAAATGTTGAATTCATGTGTCGTGCATTTGTCGCTGACTCGCGAACTTTTTAAAATACATTCCAAATGACACATTGGATGCAGCAAAAGCAAATATAAAATCCACTGACAAATTGGTTTTATGTGCTCATATGTTATTATATGTAATTATAAGTGAATTGTGTAACGATAGTATATTTTTGGTGATGTCGTTCCTATGGAAAAAAAAATGTTTTTGGTTTCTTCTAAAATGTGGCAGTTTTAAAATTTATGAGTAATTATTTAGGGACCTGAGAGTTTTTAAATCTTTTAAAATAGTTCCTTTCAAATTACTTTCGGTAGCCTAAAAATCGAAGACTATTCAAGCAACCAATTCTCTTTAAGTATACTTCCTAGCCCCCTCTCAACAACTAGACACTAATCATTAACCTCCTTCAAGGATATTTTCTTGACACTAATTGGCCTCATAGCGGTGATAGTTGTGTAAGAGGAGTTGTAATGATAAGGTCAATGTGTATTATTTATTAGCCACAGAGCTCCTAACACGTAATTCAACTTCAGCATCCTTCACCGCCTTCAGTTCTAGCTTGAACCTAATTGGCAAAATAGACAAAGTGATGCAGAAAATAGGTGGGAAGGTACCGAATTAAGTAGCAAGTCAATTATTCACTCGGTTCTGTGAAGTATAAATCAGATACAAGCTTAATAGGATTCATTTATTGGACTCAGTTTCAACAATAAATCGTAATAGAAATTGTGCTGACAATGATCTCTTCCATAAACGGAAAGTAGGTTAGTAAGCATTTCAGAAGGAAATTGATTTCAGCAATTTTTCATAGAAAGCATTTTCCATTTCTTTTAATATCCTGTTTTTTATGTTTACTCCCTAATTCTTAAAATTATCACTTTCACTAGTTCGCACTCTCAACTTCAGATAAACAAAAATATAAATCGACTATATCCTACTCAAATCATGAATTACTTCCTGTTTACTTTCTCATCCTGATGTGTGTAAAGCTCTTTCACTAGCTTCGTATCCAGTGGAAATTGAAACGTTTTATTGATGTTATTTTTCTTAGGGATGATGGTTAATAGTTGTTTTATTTTCAGGACATTTATGTTCGTTCTTATTTGTGGACTGTCATATTCTTTTGTTATTTGATTTTATTGTGTTTCGCTACTTTTAGGTTGAACCAAATTATATATGTTCTATGGAGCTAAATATTTACGTTCTTTTGAGGTCCATAAAGCGATATTAATTTTTTGCTGATAATGAAAATTGTATATTTTCATTAAACCCTGAAGTTTGAATCGAACTGAATTCCTTAAAATGAAATGATTTTATTTCCTTTCCTCATTTATTGGTTTGCATTGTTATGCTACGATATTCATCCTTTCAACGTGACTTTTAGGGTTCGGCCACATTGCGATTTTACTGTCGTAACACTGCGACAAGATCTCCGAAGGAACTTTAGGCATGCGCAGAACTAAAATGCTCATTTGAAGGTATGTCTTTGCCAGGAACACATGCGCTAACTCATTTCTGCGCTATGCAAGAAACTTCCATGCACGTCAGCGTCAAATTTTCAAATGATGTGCGCCTGCGCGAGTATCGTAGAAACTAAGAAACTACCTGCTAAACTGGTTTTAGGAAAAATCGCAAATTCCTGCGACTGCCGATCTGGACAAAATTGTCGAAAATCGCAGTGTGCGGGCTTCCATTTAACCATGTGTAACTTGCGACAGAAGTGCGGCTAAATAGTCGTAGTCTGATGCATCCCTTAATCGGCAGGATTCTTTTTCACCGGTAAAAACTCTGGGGCGATTGGTTACAATCATTGTCGGGGCTACTTCCAGGAATGCAGTTCATTTTGTAGTAACGGAACAGCCCGCCTGGGCAAACTGTAATTAACATAAGCAGTCGAGCAGCCCTGAGGAGATCAGGAGTGGCTGCTCCTGAAGAGATAAGGTTATCGCCCCGTCGAAACTGCTTAGTTTGTTGTTTTACTAGTTTAAAGTAAACTACATCCATCAAGTTTCCATTCTTTAGGCAGAGATCCTTTAAGCTTGCTGTACCATCAAACTGCAGTATAGTTCTTCAATCAGAATACTGGCCTCCTGGAACATTAATTAAACCTTTTGAGGCAACCAAAAGAAGAAATTTTCGTCGTGTGGTGAGCTCTCTTCCGAAATTTTACCAACTGGTCACCCTAAACCTTTTTTAAATAGTAATTTAAATTTTGATATTCGAAACATTTCTCAAAGCTTTAATCTTTATTATCAAAATGTACGTGGCATGCGAACCAAGCTGGAAGCTAATAAAATTGCCTCTTCCATATCCGGCGATGATTCCCATTGTTTCACAGAAACCTGGCGATCGTTTGGTTTCAGGTAAATCTGACGGCGGTGGTGTACTTATTGCTATTCATAAAGCTTTAGACAGCAAACTCTGCTCTCACTTTTCTCCATCACTTCCAGTAGAATGCATCACTGTCTTAATCAATATCTCTCAAGACGTGAGTTTAGTGTGTCTTTGCGTATACATCCTTTGCAATGCTCTTTTCTGCGTTTACAACCTTTTTTTTCTGAATTTTCTTCGAATTTCTGCAAGATCAACCCTCTATACACTATTTTAATCTGTGGTGACTTCAACATACCTTGCCTAAGATGGGACACAGGCTCTCATACCCTCTGATCCTTCAATGATCTCTCTATCCTGTTTTCTTGTTTTTTATCGTTTTGCTCCCTAACGTAATTAAATACGACCCCAAACGCAAACAACCAACTTTTCAATTTGATCCTTACTACCAATCTTGCCTCTATTTCCTCGATCTCTAAATCCTCCTCCGAGTATGTAAAACCTGATCCCCAACATCCTCCACTTGAATTCGTTTATCTTACCTCGCACCTCAGTCCAAATGCATACCTTTTTCCTCAAGATTTAATTTCCTGCCAACTATGCAGCCATTCAGCTTGAGCTGGATAATATTGACTGGAATTCAATGCTACAGAAGCTCGATGTCAGTTCAGCGCTAATAACTTTCTATGAGAATCTCAGTAACATAATTACAAACCATGTATCTATCTGCCGTTCTCCTCGAAAAAGAGCCTTAGCTAGTTTTCCGCTGAAGTCTCAGACGCTCTTCATTTGAAGGACCAGGCATGCAAAAAATTTCAGTATTCCAACTCTAACTACCGACTGCTTCGTAGTGAAGCCAAAAAAGCAGTTAAGAACGCAATGCGATCTTATTAATATATGATTGAAACATTACTGCCATCTAATAGTCCTGAGCCCTTTTGGACATACCTACATACATTCTCTGAAAACAACATCCCATAACCCTAATATCTTCTCATGGCATAACTGCCAAGCTTCTGATGGGCAAGCTATCTGTGACCTTTTTGCTCAAATTGTTCCTCCACATTTAAGGTTTCAATCCCCACTATATACTCATCATATTCTTCTCGTTCCCCTATTGTGCATTCTATCATGACGTCTCCATTGGAAATTGAAAATATACTGCTTGCCTTTGACATTAATGGGGTGATCTGGGTCCTGATGGAATACCAAATCTGTTCGTTAAGTCATTATCTTTTTCATTATCTACCCCACTATCAATTATTTTCAATATTAGTATTTCTTCCTCCTGCTTTCCCGACGTCTGCCAGCATGCCAACATCTTTCCAATCCATAAGTCCGGAAATCGTAGTGAAAATTCGAACTATCGTCCAATTTCTTGGCTGTCTTGTTTTGACAAGATCTTTGAGCGAATTTTACATAGCAGAATATACGATGGTATCTGTATCCTGTTTGCAAATGAACAACATAGCTTTATTAAAGGTCATTCGACAGTAACTAATTTGTTAGAACTTACGAATACCATCTCTCTTGCTTTCAACAGGGGCCAACAAGTTGATGTCATATACACCGATCTTTCTAAAGCCTTTGACAGTGCTGGTCATGGGCTTTTGGCTAACAAACTCCGATCTCTCCGTGTTTCCGACTCAATCCTCTCTTGGATCTTATTCTTCTTATCCCATCGCTCCTGCACCGTTACATGGAATAATTTTTTTTCGTCGGCCTCATTTAGCCCAAAATCTGGTGTTCCTCAAGGATCAATTTTAGGCCCTGATGATTTAAAAATTTATCGTCCCATTAACTCCAGCAAAGACTGCTCATACCTTCAAATTGATCTTGACAACCTCCAAATTTTGTGCCAAGGTAATTTACTTCCTCCTAACATTTCAAAATGCTGTCACATGAGATTCACCTACAAAATTCATCCAGTTTTATATGAATACCGGATCGATGGATCGCTGCTCGCACTTGTGGGCGAATTTAAAGATTTGGAAGGTTTGAAATTTAACATCCATATTTCATGCATAACCACTAGAGCTTCACATGTCACTGGTTTTATTTTACCATCCTCCTGCAAGTCTTTTAACATTTCAATCAGCGTCCATTTATTTGTACTCCTAGCCCGGTCAATCCTTGAGTATGCCTCCCAAGTATGGTCTCCTTACCTTACCAATCCATCGGATGCTGTTGAGACTGTACAGCGTAAATTCACACGTTCTCTATTCTACAAATATAACCTCCTTTTCAGCTCCTACGATGAGCGCTTACAGATCCTCAACATTCCATCACTCAAAAATAGGAGAGAATTCTTAGACCTGCGTTGCTTATTTAAATTACATCACGGTATTCTTTCATCCAATCTTCGGGAAAAGCTTTATATACGTCCCACCTCGAGAACGCGTTCAACTGACATATTCATTGTGCCGTTTGCTCGTACCGATATTTATTTTTAGTCATTTTTAGTACGCGTATCACGTCGTTACAATGAGCTCCAGCTCGGTCCCCTGCCACATTCCTTAAACGCATTTAAAAGCATATTACATAATATTCTCCTTAGCTTCCAAAAGTTTGATAGTATTTTATATTCTCGTTTTTTTTTCTTATTTCAAGCTGCTCTCTGTATTTTTGTTGTATGTATTATATTGTATTATATTTCATTACCTACTTTGCAATCGGATTCATGGATCTGTAAAATAGCGTAAATAAATAAATAAATGACAGGTTCACTTCAGCCACTTTAATATCTTTACGTTTGGCATTCCCCTTGTAATGCAATGACCTTGTTCGGAGAAAGTAACGGTTGCTTTTTGTATAATGTTTGCGAAGCCGCAAATGCTAGTCGTCAAGCACGCGTACGCGGTCGTTAAGCGAAGCTAGTTAGCTGAGCTCGATGTTGTGTATAACTCGCTGACACTTGTGCCGGACAATCGGCGTCCGTGTCCTACACGGATTTAAAAAAAATCATTTCAAAACTGCTCGGGGGACCTTCATGAAAAGAAGCGATTTCATAATAACTACAAATGGCGCCCAACGTAGGGCCCAAAATGCTCGGCTGTATCAACAGTCGAGAGCCTGAGACAGACCATCGTTTTTGGCGGGTAGATAATTACTGAGATTCCGGACTTTGTGTTGTCTTCGTACATCAATATTGTTTGGACTTGCTTTTGATTTATACACTGGTGTTTTACCACGATTGTATGACTAGCAAGGCCAAATGATATAAGAGTCCTAATGGAATTTTAAAAGGATCTTAAAGGAAACGAGTACGTTTTGTATATTACAGGGTTCAAATTTATTAAATTAAAAAGCGTGCAAGCGCACGCGCGTACCGAACGTGTCGAAGGTCGTAGTGAGACTGACTGATTGCAAAATTGGTTTCACGTTTGCCACTGGGCAATGGTAATAGTAGACTCCAAATCCCCAACATTCTGCCCGCCGCTTGTGAAGCATGAAAGAAGGCGTAATGTGAAGACTCCGCCCGCCGTGAGGGATTCTGATTTTTCTAGTTAATTAAAGTTACGGCATCACTTAGTGAAACTTTCCGCCACTTAACTGAAGTATTGACAGGAAGTACGCAGGCCCTGGCAACCGCGCGTTTCCCAGTTACCGCCAGCGCATTTTACCGTAACTGCACGTGTTAGACCATCAGCTTCAGGATATATGTTCTGACTCTGCCCAGAGCCCATTCAGTGGGCGGTAGATCTTCGTCCTTTAATATAACTAGATCGTTGATTTAGATTTCTCCAACAGGCTTTCCCCCACTCAGAAATGCCCCGCTGTTAAGGCATTCATATCTTCGTGGGCGTCCGTGATGGAGTAAAGCGGGCGTGAGTTGAAGCATGCCTCTATTTGGCAGATCAGAGTCAGCATCTCCTCTACATTAAGTATGTGGGTCCCGACGATCCGCTTAAAGTGGTGTTTGAAGGACCTAACACCGGCCTCCCAAAGACCACCGAAGTGTGGTGATCCGGGTGGAATGAAGCTCCATTCAGTGCCTTCTCTTAACAGAGCCTCCGTCGTCTCAGGCGCTTTGATTAGCTCTTTGATATGTTTCGTGAGTTGCTCGTCGGCGGTCATGACGCTACGTCCATTGTCGCTGTAAAGCTTAGTTCACCGTCCTCGATGGCTGACGAAACGCCGAAAGACTGCTATGAAGGCATCAGTGGTGAGGTCGAAAACTAACTCCAAGTGCTTTGCTTCGGTGACAAAACAGACGAAAATGGAGACGTAAGTTTTGAAGACTATTTGATTACGACCCCTGCGAGGCTTTACGAAGAAATGGTGGGTATAGTATGAGTCTGAGTGAAGAAATAGTTTGGCAGGAATCACTCGATCGATTGGAAGCTCAACCATGAGCTGATGCTTCGTATCGGCTCGTAGACGACAGCACACTACACAATGCCGTATAGTTTGCTTCACTAAACTACGCGCACCAGTAATCCCACTATCTCGAGCGAAGATATTGCATAGTCAGCTGTACGCCGTCGTGTAAAGTGACGTTAAATGCTTGTCAAACTAGCAGTCGTGTAAAGTTACTCCCCTTTGGAAGAATAATTGGATGTGAGTGAGGGGGTGAATCGTACTCCGACTCTTAAAACCTGATCCTGGTCCATGAATGGTCTAAGTTTCGAGAGTTTGCTGGTATGCGGTACAGCCCTTTGCTTTGTAACGTGGGGTATTTCCGTTACAATGAATGAGGACTGAATAATTTTCGTCAAAGTAGTACGAGCGGCGTCGACCTCTGTTAAACTGAGCGGACCGATTTGTTTGCTCTTGGCTCGTGCGTTGTTGTAGTATTGCATGCAGTGAACCGTGATTCGAATTAGTTTCGAAAATGAGGAGTAGTTCTCCAGTAGCCGGGTCTGTGCGGTAGCTAGTAGTCGTTTGGAACACCCGCACTTCATGTTCAGTTGTCTCGCTGGTGACCAAATGTGATGACTTTGGCTTGAATCCCCCTTCTTTCATTCGAACAATAACTTGATATCGGACTTGAATGCCAGCCTGAACATCGAAGGAACCGAACAACACGTCGTTGCAGTACAATTTTTCCTTGATAATTCGAGCTGCTTCAGGGTGTGTTGTTTCATGGTCTATTGCTAGTTGCTGCATCGCTCTGGACGCTAAGTAGGAAGCGCATGTTGCTCCAAATAACACGATGAGCATTTGAAAGGTGAGAATTGGATCCGAAAAGTTGCGTCTGTATAGGATACGCTGTAGATTGACATCGTTTTTATGCATCCAAATTTGCCGAAACATATTCAACAACAATTCTCCAACGTATGAGGATTGCGAAAATATCGTTCAGAAGCTTGGGACCGATGTGAAGGATATTGTTCGGGGATTTTTCTGACGCAGTTTTTTGCGACGCAAAAAAACACATGATGCAAAAAGTAGGAGGCTGTAAATGAAGCTTTTTCATTCACAGGAACGAGCTCCATATGCTTTAGTTCGATGCATTCGTATTCGATTTATTCGTCGTAAGAACGTTTCAACTGCTCGTCCTTCTGGAAATGTTTTTCTAGGCATAGCAACGAGTAGGTAGCGGCCTTCTTGGATGATCCGAGTCCTTCTGTGGGGCTCTTTAGCGGAAGGTGGACCTCGTATCGGCGGTCGTCGGAACGTCAATGAGTCCTCATAAAAATTTCTTTACAGTTGACTTCGTCAGGTGTGAGTGTCGTCGACTTTTTTTTTGTGGCAGTACAGCCCCTTTCGGGCCTTCGCTTAGAGAAAGTTAGAGTATCTTATTGTCATGATCGGATGTATCGGCAATCCATAAGGTGATATGATTATTAATCACATTTTGGCCGTGTGTCCGTCTACCCAGCTACGAGACGCTCTGATTTTAAATCAACACATATCATAACAGAACAGATTTATAGTGCGTCCGAAGAAGCACTCGAACTAAATCTCGTTGACGCCAACGAAACTCGAATCAGCTTACGGGCTTAGGTCAATCCTCTATCTCGCAGAAGCGTCGAAGAAAATCATCCGTGTCTCTTACAGATGTCTGAAAGCAAACGATATGCCGGGCTTCACTTGAAAGTTGCTGATTCTATTCAGCTCGTCCTGACAAAACGTAGCCGGGGCTACTCACATGTGCAATAGGTGTTCTGGGAGGACCTCTTTGGACGCCGTTTTTAATTATTGCCGCGTAAACTTGCATTTCAAGTATCAAGTCGGTGCCGGGCGGCTTTCCGAATTTCTCGACAAACTTTAGCGAAATTAATTGGCAAAGCGACGGCAGCACTAACGACCGTATGGAAAAATGCACTGACGGATCGTGCATCGAAGCGATTTCGTGTGTCATGATGGAACTCGCAGTCCCTGCTTTCACTTGCCCGACACAGTACACGTTCACCTTAACTGTTTTCTTAGACGGTTGTATAGAATTCACCAGCGATTGTGACATGAAGTTTGACTCCGAGCCTTGATCTAGTAGTACACGTACTTTCAACCGTCGACCGCTAGCTGCTGTCCCTTCCACAATCGCCAGCAGTACCACACCCGTCGGCACCGCACTCGACAGCAGATCAGCTAATGGAGCAGAGGCCGGATGTGAAAAAGTTATTCTTTCCAGTATATGTATCATCTTGTGATGACGTTATTGCCATTGTTGTCAACATTTGTCTGACGGACAGCTTGTCGCATTATAACCAGCTCTCAAGCAATTTAAGCAAAGGCTTCTTTTCTTAACTAGAGCGGTACGTTGGTCGACTGTTTTCGCTCGAAATTGTGGACAGAATAGCAATAAGTGATTGCGTTGGCAGCAGCGGTAACTTCTAGTCGTCCTAGCCGTACTGGTCGAAGCAGCTGGTTGCGTAGATATTGTTTAAGATATGTGCGAGATCGAGCAAAGTGCCTGCATGCGACACTCAAGAAACTGTTTGATGCCATTATAGGCAGGTACTTTGGTACCATGGGCCAATGACGTCTCCCAGTCTTTGCCTGAGAGAGATTTTCGAGTGAATTTGCGTGTTGGCTGAAGTTGTCTAATACACGGCTCATCTCATCGGCAGATTCAGTTTTCATGGTGGGCACAGACACAAGTGCATGTAAATTGGCATTGACCAAAGCTCTTGTGTTGTCCAAACGAGGCAGCATCGAGTCCCAAGCTGACGCATAGTTGTTCGCCGTTACCGGTACATTTTGAGTCGAAGTTCCGCTTCACAGCGGAATAATGAAGTTTCTGCATATCGCATAGTGAGCAAATAAGTCCTTGAAAGAAGGCCAATTTAGAAACTCACCATCGAAGGTTGGGAGTTATATTTTGGGCAGCTTTATCCTGACTTGGGAACCTAGTGGTGTTGGGTTATGGGAACCCTCGTTCGGTGAAGTCGCTGTTGAGTGGCGATTTTTTGCAAGCACCAAGATTTCGCTTCCATGTGCGCCACCTCTACTGCGGAAAAAAGCTCGCCGCTGAGAATTTCCTCCACACTAATTTCTTCAGGTGTAGCCTCTTGCACTAACTGCTCGCAGCCGGGCACTGAAACTGCACCAGTATTGTTCTAACAACGCGATTCATGGCGCACCGTTCGACTCATTGTCGCGGTTTTCCGGTATTCGTGGCAAACTTCTCGACACGTGTCGCCCACGTATTCGATTGTTGTAGAAGTTTTTCCATAACGAAATCCGGCTAGACGGACCAATAATTGGGATTTTGAATGGAAATGGGTACGTTTTATATTACAGAGTTCAAATTTATTAAATTAAGAAGCGTGTAAGCGTACGGGTGAACCGAACGTGTCAAAGGTCGTAATGAGACTGACTGGTTGCAAAACTGGTGTCTCGTCGCGACTGGGCAATGTTAATAGTAGTGGTAGATAAATTTGCAACAAGTCCCTTTATGAACGTGGAAGCTGTTACCTAACATCATTTCGCGGCAGATTCTGATCTGCACCCCAAACGGAGCGGTGCCTTAGTGTCTTTCGGTACATGGACCTTGATTTCACGTGATTGGTTGCTGAGCTAGTCCGTGTCTATCCATGATATTTGTAAGATATGCGCTGCTTGCAGATGAGAGCCAACCCTGGGCCAACAAACTGCTCTTGTTTAACGCAAGCAACAAGAGACAATTTCCCAACTATAATATTTACGGTGCCTCAAGAGAGTTGTACCTGTAACATGTAGGAAGAACTTGCAATTGCTGTCCCTGCCTGCGAGGGCGGGAAAGAAAGAATGGGAACACCGAATTTAATATTGATAATCGCTTGGTATCCTTTTGATTAAAAGATATTCTTATCATTATTTTTTTTTGTGGGAGTGGCTTTTATAGTTCACCACTGACGGCCACTTTAATAATTTAAGACTATTTTCTTTCAGCTTTATTATTACGTTTTAGGAATCGCATCTTAAAAACAGATACGATTCATATCTAATACATCCCGATAACTACCCACACAACGAGCTCTACGCCAAACAGTGTAATGCTTAAACAGAAATAGGAAAAATCGCAATATTTACAAAAAAAAAACTTTTAACTAAATTTTAATGGTGAAAATGTATTCACTACTCACATGCGGCCCCCTGTAGGCTGACAGACATGTACAAAGTTGCTGTGTTTGACTTGTATTGAGGGAAGTCTCGTTTTGAATGAAAAGCTTCTACGTGAAAGAAGTATGGCCGTTGAAAACTTTGTTGGGATCCCCACTAACGCTGCGTGGACTACAGAAGGTTGAGCAGCAGTGAAGATGGATAATCTAGCCTTGAACTAAACTTGATCAGAGAAAAATAACCGTTGCGGCACAAGTTGTTAAAAGTGCCAGCGAGGGAAGAAGCGCTCTTTTTAGGGTTTTGTACTACCATACAAAACCCTATTGCAATCACAACCTGTGTCCGTCTGTCCGTCCGTCCGTCCGACCGTCCGTCTGTATGTCACAGCACTTTTTCTCCGAAACTATAAAAGCTCCAGCAATGAAACTTTGTGGAAAGGTCACAAGTGGTAACTTCTTCAAAGTTCAAGGGTGGAAAAATTTTTCGAAAGGGTTTAAGGGGGTCTCCACATATAGGGAGGTGACTCCTCAAAAAAAATGTTCACCATTGGTAGTCAAGTAGGGTGTCGTTGGAAAGTTCTTAATGACATCTTTTCAAAACAAGTCTTAAAATTGCTTTATCTGTACCAAAGAGGGCAGGGGAAGGGGAAATGTACGAACTTTTCGCGTACCCCCCTCGCGATTGGACACCTTCCATCCGAAAAATCTGAAAAAAAAACCATGAATGTAGGCCTTTATAAGTAGGATAACAACAAATACGTGAGAAGTCGAAATTTACTCAACTTTGTTAGTAATAGTATGATTTATCGATTTTACGTTTTCTTGAATAAAATCTTAACGGTACCCTTAAATTCAATTAAATTGCGCACACAGATGACTTACTGTAAGATTGATCCGAAATTTTCATAAAGATCGAATGTAATTTAACGAAGTTATAGCGATTTGAATTTTCCTGTATTCCTATGGAACAATAAGCGCTGTATTACTATGGAAACATATGTCGATGGAACAATATGCGCTTTTTACCGACTTAGACACTACAGCTTTGCTAGGATTTGCATGAGAATTTCAGGAATGATAGGTATCATGAATATCTTTGAGAATCGGTTCAGTTAGTGGTATCAGTAATCGTAAAACAAAAAAGCGGCTGTTTTAAATGCAAAGATTGAATAATTTTGAGTTAGTTTTCCCCAACTTCAACGTTTAAGGTGCATGCTTTGAACACCTCATTCAATTTAATGAATGACTGAAGATGAGAACCTACAACTAATACTCATAAGTGAAACAAGTCAAAGCTCCTAGCAAAAGGGCTTTGTAACCATTCTAGGATTCGAAAAAATAGGCCATGAATCGATGATTACAGTCCAGGGGAGTGGCCCCTGATAAAAAATTTAATCAAACGTAGCCGATATGAGTATCAAATGAAAGTTATTTATGAGAGCATTTCAAAACAGGTCTTAAACTGACAGTTTTTGCTTCAATGGGGGCACAGGGGGGGAAATACATGAAAATGTGTTTCCTCCCTCGCGAATGTACACCTGTGATCTAAAAAATCTGAAAAAATTATAAAGGAAGATATTTATGGGTATAACAATAACAAATACCTCAGAAGTCAAAATTCGTTCAACTTTGTTAATAATAGTATGATCCTCGAATTTCACATTTTCTCCAATAAAATCGTCTTTGACATGTTTCTTGATTTTATTCGTTGCCTGTTACTGCATTTTGTATGTTGAGTACAAAACCCTTCTGACATGAGCGTAGGTCTGTCTGCCCAACTTGTTTTTACTGCGAATGAGTCAAGAAGTAACAGCTCTCCATCAAGGCGAAAGAAAAAATACAGGCGGAAGGCTACAATTTATTCTTTTGGGAAGAAATCACCGGTTGTGGAGGATGATACGGATTATCTGTGGCAGCGTATCTTCTTTGTTAATGAAATAAAATTAAAATTCTCTTATTGACCACAAATATTGATTTAGAATAAAAAAAATCAAGAGTTTGATGGTAAAAAAAAACCGATTTTTTATTCTAAAACACATACGAATGC
The DNA here is from genome assembly GCA_963969285.1 of Odontomyia ornata. Classification (NCBI taxonomy): domain Eukaryota; kingdom Metazoa; phylum Arthropoda; class Insecta; order Diptera; family Stratiomyidae; genus Odontomyia; species Odontomyia ornata. The sequence continues at coordinate 306,226,918 of OZ017740.1, forward strand.
ATTTCGGATGGTATTGCCGACCATCTTCAGCGACCACATATGATATATAATAATCTATGCAAAATAACAGTAACCGTTAACACATTATTTAGCCAATTGAAATAAACTTGAATTTATTGGGCTATCGTCGATACTAACTAGATTATCCGTTATATGCATGAATAACGATTCATACGCGTCGAGTTTTCGCGGATTAGCTACTGTTTTTAGAAATTTAAAATTATTTATAAGCGATCCCGTGTAGTGTCTTCCTGTGCAGTTTAAATCGAATGCATATGCAGCAATCCCTTTGTTATTGTTTTTGATTTATCGGAATTTTAATTTTATTTCATTAATCTAAAACGAGCTCAAAGTGTTCATATCTAACAGATTAAAGTGTTAGAAAAAGTTTCTGAACGTATCTTCTTTGTGTTGTGGAAATCCTCTTGCGAATCGAAAAGAGTAATGTGCCAACAAGTGAGCGAATCCGGTTGTCATCATCAAAAGGGCCCTCAGATAACTTTATTAGGTTTAGAATTATTTCAAAAATGAAATTGTACCAAAATAAGAGTGATTTTAACTTAATGTATGCATCAATTGGTTTCAAAACCTTGCTATTCATTTACTAGTCAACATAAAGTACTTTGTTTCAGCCAGCGTACTCACTTGTGGAGTGAGCTTACCTATTCGCGGCGTCAAGTACGCAGGTGAAGTGCGGGAATTTTTTGGGGTCCCAGGAAGTGTTTGGGGATATTGTGAGCTTGTAAGCCCCCTGTGAAATGTTGTTTGGTGATTTTAGTTCTTTTAGCTTTTTGGTTCAGGTTGATGGAGAGTATTTTAGAAACCCTTCAAGCACTGTGGTAAACTTGACGATGGAGTGGTCGAAGGTTCAGGTTTGTCTCAGGGAATCTGTGAAGAAGTCTATTGACATTGGGGGTGTTCTTTATTCAGTTGGTATGTGCGTGTTTCGGGTTTCTTTTAGCACCCAGTGTTTAGCTTTTGCAAATTCGTAATCCGACGCGACGTTCTAATACTCTGGCGCTTTTGTCACTTTGGCGGCTCAAAAGGGGCTCATTGGTTTAAGCAATAGCTAAGGAAGTACTCATCTCAAAAGATCGCGTGGATCATATCCTGCATGGAATTTTGGATGGGATTCGTGTTCGCTCACTTCGGACGACAAACGGAACCGTGAGACCATTTCAGAGTAATGTTTAACGTTGTTCGAAGGAGTTTCTGTGCCTTTTCGTGACTGTCGACGGAACATGGCTCCACTGGCACACACCAGAGATCAAAGAGCAGTCGTTACAGTGGGCTTCACCAGGCAAACGAGCTCCGAAGAAGGTGAAGACGGTCCTATCGGCCGGAAAGGTGATCGCTACTGTTTTCTGGGATTCATAAGGTGTGATCTGCATTGACTACCCGGAGAAGGGCAAAACAGTCACAGGGCTCTACTATGCCGAAAGATTGGACCGATTCGACGCCGAATTGCAGAAAAGGACCCATTTGGCGGAGAAAAAGTGCTCTTCCACCATGACAACACACCGGCTCACATCTCCGCCGTCGCTATGGCCAAATTGGTCGAATTGGGCTACGAACTGCTACCCCATCCATCTCATTCTGGAGACTCGGCCCCGTGTGATTTCGTTTTGTTTCCAAACTCGAAAAAGTTACTCGCCCGCCAGAAATTTGAGTCGGATGAGGACGTCATCGCCGCCACGGAGGCCTCCTTTGCAGACTTTGAGAAAACGCTTTTTTCAGATGGGTTAAAGGAGTTGGAGTATCGAGCTAAGAGGAGATTATGTTGAAAAATAAATCGCCACTTCTCAAAATTTTCATTTTTTTTGTAGGCTAACACACAATTGCTTATTTTGTCGATAAGAAAGTACGTCAAAAGATTCCCCATTAATTTTACTCATTCCCCGGTTAAATATTCCCAATCCAATTACCACTTCCATAAAGTTAAATAATATACTGCCCCTCATCATTCTGTCGCAATTTCATTATACTCGTATTTTTCTCATTAATTTCACATTGTCCAATACATTTTCCACACAACCCCGCGGTTTCAATTAAAGTCACATACTATCATTAAAATCCTGTTGGAAATTTCACCAGCCGTCATCCATTTGTTTCAATACCAACGGCCATACACCAAAACATCATCACACTCTTTATACGTTTACCAAAGTTCCTATATCATCTGATTCGAATTTCATAGCACGTTCGCGGCTCCACACAACCCGAGTCTATGTCAAACGAAAGCTTTTCCACAATTTTCATGGCACTTTTCCAAGTTTGGCCTCCTGAACGAAGTTCTTTTGCGTTCAGTGGAAAATTGGCTAATGAAAATTTTCTCATAAATTTGTGCCGTTGTCCAAGAACAAAAGTCTTTTAATTGGTTGTGAGTGAGCTGATAATTGAGTGCCACCGTTGGTTGCTGCAGGTTCGAGCCATGTCCTCTGCGGCCGCTTCATCATTATCGCTCGCGACCAATTTGATATTGAGAGGATGGAGCCTGGGAGCCGTGTCATAACTAACACCAATAACGTACGACCTTCTCTAGCCAGCAGTGAAAAGAACATGAAAAACGCATGAAATTTAATGAGTCGAACGGAAGAATTGCGAGGACTGAATTTATAAGTGGATTCACGGGATTGGATTCAATTCGTGAATTTTATTGAATGGATGGAGGACGACCGCGAAGCGCGCTAGTACCCTCGTGGTAACCAGCATCAAGTGTACGGAGAATGAGCGTATATAAACGCAAATGTACGTACAGGGAACATAAGCAATTATTATTTTTTAATTGAGATTGGGAACGTGAGAAGAAATTGCTAACATGTTTGTGTTATTTTTGTGGGAGTTCTTTAGTGCGAAAGTTATGTTGCTGGTTTCGCGCGCACAGTATGGGAATGAATGGGCTTAAAAGCTTACAATGTACTACATTGGACGCCTAATGGGTTCAGTTGTTTTCTTGGAATTTATAGCGTAGGCTTTTGAAATTTTGAAATTATTGCACGTAGTTGATACTTTGTTTGAAAATCCAAAAGGAAAACGGCGAGAGAGCAATTAAATTGAATCAGCAAATTCTTGAGTTTATGGTTTTATTCGAAATATGAAAATTTTACGAATTGCTTTTACGATTAGTATAACGATGTTAATTTTGATTTAATTTATGATTGAATCGTAAATTGTTGCGTTGAATTGTATACATCAACGGAGGCAGGGTGAATTAAATAACTAAAATATCTTAAAGACTGAATATTTGCCAATTTTAGGCTGCGTTCAGATAAATACGAGCTTTATCTGATTTTGCCGGTGGGAGGATTATCTTGAAATATTACCCAAAATGTTAACTAAAATTTATGGGCTAGGCTGTTACAATCATATATTTTTTAAGTTAAAAATTCTTTAAACATTTTCAACGGTTTTTATCTTGTAACCACGGTAGCATTTCATGAGAAATACTAGACGTGATCATGACAATAGAGGCTTTAGTTTTGAATTGGTATCACCGATTTTGAAAGAAAATCCCTCTCATCCTTACTTTCTGTCTTCTGCACGAAATGCAAAGCTGGCAGCCCTTATTAAGCACGCAACCCTGCGAATATCAAAAAGTATTTCCCCTATCGTTTTCGTGTGACCGGTGCGAGCGAATCTTGTGTACTTGGCGTTCGTTCTGTTACTTTGTGCGATGAGGAAAATTTGTGGAAACCATGTATTCCGCAGGGGATATTTCCATTTGACTTCTGAGTAAGGTTGCAGGCTAGCGCTAGCAATCATTGCTAGCAAGCTAGCGCTTGAAATCGTTCCTTGAAAATTACGAGTTGTTGGGTGAATTTTGGTATGGTGGAAATTGGACAGGGACGTGAGAGGCTATCCGGAGCCACCATCGCCGTCAAAAGCGCTGTTATAATTACGAAAGTCACTGCAGTTGCAGACATTAAAATTAGAGTTTAGCAGAGGATTCTATAAGCCCTGGTGGCATACTGAAACTGGCTAGCGCTCAGTCCCATCCAGTGAAGGGTCTTTTGGTACCAACCTGGTATTTTGTATGTGATACACCCTTGTAATTGATACAAGAAAATGGTACCAGCTCAAAGTATCAGGTACATTAAGTATCAGTCGTCACCCATGCACACTTTTCCTTGCTTTGTAGATATGTATGGCGAGCAGCGTCCGGACTGTTCCAGAGCACACGAGCTACGGGGTCGGCCCAAGAATTATTGTATCAGCTAGAACTAATGAATTATTGTATCAGTTGAGAGGTTGATAGCGATACTTCGGCTGATAATGTTGCATTCAGTGACATTGTTACTTTGGCACATTTTTGCCATACGTAGTTCCTGCGTCGTGTGTCGGTTCAATGCTTTGTCCATCTTATGTTTTTTTGTATGCTGCTCGCAACGAATGATTTGAAAAGGAAATGAGAAAAATAAAGCGCAGGTGGGAAATGTTTTTTGTGCAGAAGAGACGGTTCTTTGTTTCGATCTGATTTTTCATGTATGTACTTAGATGAAAATTTTAATCATTACAGTATCAATAAAGACGAGTTAAATGCGTTTATAATAATTAGAGAAACTAGTTTTTTCTTTGTAGAATAAGCAGAATCTGATAAGGGAATGTTTATGAAAAGATTATTCTTGCTTTACAATGAATAAATGGATTGAACCTTAAAATGCAGAAAACTTTTATGATAAATAACATTGAAAGAATCTGAATCAAAGCATATTCTTAATATTAAGTAAATCCAAAAAACAGACGTAACGAGAAACGTTAGATATGTTTTGCAAAAAATTTAATAAAAATATCGAATTTCTTTCAAAATAACAATTAACAAAACAAATTTTCGTATTAAAGAGTAGTACGATAAAAATAGAATTTTAATTTCTGTCTAAATGCAATCCCTACTAGAAATTGTTGTATTTTAAAAACACTAACACTTTCGCTTTATGCGCAGATAGTCTAGATCGACGCTCGTTTGATATGATTCCTGCTTTCGAAAACACACGCTCACAAGGAAACGAATTATTTATCCTACAAAATTTTTCCTTAACAATTTTGCACAATTAAGGAAAACTATAGCTTCTTCTTCGCCGCACTACAGCCCCTCCCGGGCCTTTGCTTCCGGCAAACACGCCTCCAACTGTTTCGGTCTATTGACCGCGTTCTCCAATTCCGAAATCCGAGCAACGATGAACTGTCTTCGTCAATCGAGTCAAACCAGCGTTTCTTCAGTTTCCCCACCGGCCTCCGGCCTTCAGTTCTCCCAAAGAATACCTTTTTGGGTATCCGTTGTTCGTCCATACGATTCATCTGGCCAGTCCATTGCAGCTTCCGCAGCCTTATAACCGTTGAGACCTCCGATTCAAAAATTTCACACAGCTCATGGCTGTATCGAATTTCCCATTGGTCCCCATCTAGCTTCGCTCCGATTATTCGCCTCAGGACCCGTCGCTCGAAGGAATTCAATGTGTTTGCGGATGCCTGAGTTAGGGTCCAAGTTTCACACCCACAGCAGAACACAGGTCTTATCACAGATTTGTATACTTGGAGCTTTGTTTTCCGGTCTTTGCAGCTAACCTTCAAGATCGTCAGAACTGAATGAAATATTTTATTTGCGAGCAGTATTCTTTGGCGCATTTCGTCTCTTTCATTGCCCGTTTTCATTATTTTGGCGCCCAAATACACAAATTCGCCAACATTTTCAATACTGCATTCGCCAAGTGTAATATTTTGTGTATTTGAGGTAGTTTTCTTCGACTGCGTCGTGAGCTTTGTTTTATTTTCATTGATTTGTAGTTCTATTAGTTTTGCTTCGTTGTCGAGTTTCAGGAAAAGTTCTTTGGCGCTTGTTAATGACCTTGACAAAATGTTGATGTCGTTAGCATAAGCTACTACTTGGCTCGACTTGTATAGTAATGTACCTCCTTAAAACATACTCCAGAGCCAAATTGAATAACAATGGGGTAAGCCCATCTCGCTGTTTTAGTCCGATATTTGTGTCAAAGGTACGGGGAGTTGGTTATTGATGCGGACTTCGGAGGTCGTCGTCATTTTGGTAACATTGACTAATTTGGCTGGTATGCCAAAGCAAAGTCTTATTTGGTACAGTAAGTTACGATCAATACTGTCATATGCTTGCTTGAAGTCAACGAAAATTTGGTGCCAGTCTATGTTGAACTCCCAGCATTTTTCAAGTACCTGCTTGACTGTGAACAATTGATCTGTTGTCGATCCACCTAATCTAAAACCACCTTGATACTCCCCTATAACACTGTTGGCGTATGATCCGATTTTATTTTCTAAGATTTTAGAAAATATTTTGTACGCCGTACGAAGTAGTGAAATGCCTCTATAATTTTCACACTGTAGCTTGTCACCATTTTTTTCAGTAAGGAATATAATTGGTTGTATCCACTCTTTCGACATATGTTCTTGTTGCCAAATGTACTGGATGACTTAGTTAATGGCTTTATGAACACTACTGCCACCATATTTGATGAGCTCCACTGGAATCTCATCGATGCCCGGCGCTTTATTATTCTTTTGGGCTTTGATGATGGAACAGACTTCATCCAGAGTTTGTGGGGCCAATGGAAGCTCTCCGCAGACATCTATAGGCTCCGAAGTTCTGGAGCTGCGCGGAGGATTAAGGAGGTTCTTAAAATATGATATCCATTTTCCTTAATCTTGGCTTCATCAGTGATGAGATTGCCGATTTCATCACGACAGAGGGTGGTTTTGGGCTGATAACCACGTTTCAGGATTTTCGCTACTTTGTATGCTTGTATTGCTCACTAAACTTACCCCTATACTTTTCAATTGGTCATCATAGTATTTTCTTTTCTTAATTCTAATTATCTTATTCGCTGATCTTCTGAGATTTTCATAGTGTTCTCTCTTCGTCCTGGTTTCCCAACCTACATATTCTTTGTACGCCTGATTCTTTTTATCTAACGTATTCTGGCACTCATCATCGAACCAATCATTCCTCTTTCGCCGGGCTTGATGGCCGATCGTCTGTTCTGTCACAGTCCTGATAGCCGTTTTCACTCCCAACTAGAGCTCGTTGCTTGTCTTTATGGATGCGTTCTATAAGATGGGCGCCAGCTGGTTGTCAAGGGTTTCCGTGAAATTTTTGACCACAGATGCCGTTTGTAGCCTTTCTTTACAAATTTTTTTTAGCGGGCTGGTCTTCGCTGAATATGTCTTTGACATACGACATCGATAGGTTAATTTGACTAAGTAATAATCTTACCTCGAGGCCCATCATTGTTGGAACACAATATGGTCGAACTGGTTTTGTGTTTTGTCATCCGGTGATACCCACGTCATTTTATGAATGCGTCGATGTTGAAAGCAAGTCAAACGGATGATTAGATTTCTGCTACATACAATGTCAATCAGGCGCTGGCCGTTGTCATTTCTTTCATCGTGGAGGCTATAATCTCCAGTCGTTCTCCAAAGACATAGCTCACTGCCAACCTAAGCGTTGAAAGCACCCAGAATTATTTTTGTGTCCTTTGTGGCAATGAGTCGACCAGTATTTCCAGGTGATTGTACAATTTTTCCTTCGTTCCTTTATCCTTTTCTTCGGTCGGGGCGTGAACATTAAATGTTTTGTTTTTTTTTGTGTTTGGGAAGTGAATGCCATTTATGCACAGAGTGTGGGACTCCCATGCTCGCAAGAAGGCGATTAGACTACCCACTAAACACCTCTCCTGTCAACCCGAGAACCTAGCTTGGAACCGTTTGACACATTCAGGGCTCGTTTTGTTACGCCGTGAGGTGCCTTCAGGCTGGGGGATGCGCTTTCTAGCGGGAGGGGAGAGGAGGTCCCAGAAAAGTGATCCCTAAGCCCCAACGCCCCCGGCTGCTGTGTGTCGCTTTTATCTTGTAGGACTTGCCGAACATAATTGGCCACCTGGTTTCATTTGTCAACTGATTCGAGCATCACCGTGACTATTTGATCCGGGGTGAGCTCTCCCGTTTCCCTGTAGAGATCCCTTCGCAAGCTTTCCCATTTTATGCACACAAAAAATGTTTGGTAGGCATTGACTTCCTCTTCTGGGCAAAACCGGCAATCGGGGGACCAATCTTCTGCAGGTAACAATGAAAACACCCATGCCCGCTCAAAAGCTGGGTCAGGTAGAAGTCAGTCTCACCATCCCTTCGATTTCGCCACGGTCTCACATCCGGGATGAGACGCACAGTCCACCTTCCCTTTGCACAATTTAACCAAGACTGCTGCCAATCGTTAAGCGGGCGCTGTCTTTTCTCGCGGACAAAGGTCTCCCTCGCATCCTCGTTTCGGCACAGGTAAATAGCGCGGCAGAGGGCGAAAGGTATCACGCCTGCAATAACTCTCACTACCGAATCAGAGACTTTCGGTTACGAAGATGCAATCCTCAGTGCTTCTCTTCTCTGTACCTGTGCCAAACGTTTTCGGTATACCTTCCTACCGAGAACGTCACCCCATACCTCTGCTCCGTACAGTAGCACTGATCCTATAGATCAAGAGGCGTCTTCTTGATGGGCTGGGTCTCCCCACGTTGGCCATAAGTCGACTCAGAGCCAGTATTCCCGAAGCAGCCTTCTCAGCCGTTGCCCTGATTTGCTCAGAGAAACTCATCTTCGAGTCGATCAGTAGCCCCAGGTACTTCACTGATGGCTTCGATTCGATTCGCAAGTCTCCAATACTGATCATCTTTGCTCTAGGGATTCTCTTTTTTGTCAAGATGACCACTTCGGTTTTCTTCAGTACTAAACTGAACGCGCCAGCAGTTATCCAGTTCCTCACTCGGCGCATTAGCATACCTAGCCTAAGTTGCGATCAAGCGCGATTCATCTGGCATCTCCAGTCTTAGTAGCCCGTCGAAAGACAAATTCCACAGATCCGGGCCAAGGATAGATCTTTGGGCAACACCCAATAAAATTTCTATCCTTCGTTGGCCCTGTCTCGTGTCGTAGAGCAGGCTTCGATCCTTTAGGTGGTTCCTAAAAAGCCGGATTAGATATTCTGGAACTTGAAAAGGCTTTTCCAGCGTATCCAGAATATCCACCCATCTAACGGAGTTGAAGGCGTTCCTTACGTCAAGTGTCACCAAACGGGACGATCCGTCACTTGGTGCGACTATATGCCTCTGCCTATTGGACCGCGTTCACAACCTCTGCAATCGCATCAATGGTAGAACGTCTTGCTCTAAAGGAGATAGGTCCCCAGCAGCACGTATCGCGTCAGTGAGTCTTCCCTTGATGAGTTTCTCTAGCACTTTCCCAGCCAAGTTTAGCATGCATAACGGGCAGTATGCAGGCGACGATTCGGGATTTTCCTTCCCCTTGCGGATCAACATGAGCCTCGCCACCTTCCATCGCACCGGGAAAACCCTGTCCCGTAGACATGCGTTGAATTTGCTGAGCAGCAAGTCAGGACAATGGTGATAGACAAGCCGCAACACCTCAGCTGGAACATCATCTGGGGCTGGAGCCTTCCTTGCCTTCAGCGAAAGGACTGCCTCTTCCAGTTCCGGCTGTGTGAAGAGTGGACAATCGACTGCTGTTTCACCATGGGCAGAGTCAACACGGACGGAATGGGAGGAGAAGAGTGCCTGCACTATCTCGTCCATCTTTACCGGATTTCATGTGCAACGTTTCCATAGGGCACCAAGCTTCCGCATAACTAGCTTGCAGTCAAGGCCCCACAGATACTTGTTCACATTGTCCTCGAGATCTTGCCAGCAGCGAGCCTTGCTGTGGTTGATCAATTTGCGAAGGCATTTCCTGGCCAACTTATTTGCTGCTACCCGGTTGCCTGCTTCCTCGCGGCTCCGTGCTCGTTGAGGCTCACGCCGAAGCTTGTGACACTTGTAGTAATCGAGGGGGATGCAAGAGTTAAAGAAAGCAGCACAAAGCAAACGAATCGATTCAACGGTATCGGCCAAAGTAGGTCCGAACATGCCCATTTTGCAGATGGAACAAACTTGTGGCTTCAGGGCACAGAATTACAGTACAAATAAACTGAATCCGGAATACGAAGAAATCATTATTGTGTCGGCTAGCTGTAACACGGAAATAACACTGCCACCAGTTTTCGAAAAGCTGGATACTCATGCAGTAAATGTTCGGAATGACAATCCATTGTCGGTAGTCATAAAATCTTTCTCTTTACTCTCAAATATTAATAATACCATAAATAAAACTAGTGTTGTGAAAATATCAAGCAATTCTCTGCTTTCGAGTATACAGGATGTTGTTTTAAAACAATCCACAACAACTTTGCTAAATGGAAATCAACCTCCCCAAAAATCGCCAAACATAGGTGTCTCGCCACCAAGTCAGTTTTCACCACAAAAACCCGAAATGTCTCACACTGAGCAAGCAAATTCGCTTACAACAAATGACAATAAGACTCAACATGGAAAGGAAACGGAGCATGGCGAAGACAAAATCATCATGCATCTACGCAAAGACCGGATACGAAAGAAAACATTTTCAATATCAATACAAACCGATGATCTCCCACAATTCCCGCCATTACTTCACCTGTCTGACAAGTATTCAAGCGGACATTCTGCAAACACGAAAAAGCGGAAAAGACACTATCGCTCACGTCATGATTCATCAGCATCATCTGTCGATAACGACGACTATCGGTCGTCGTCCCGTAGTCATATAAGGTATCGTTCAGTTAGTAGTCATTGAACAAATCGTTCGATATCACCACGAAGTTCTCGCTATTCCTATTCAAGTGGACACCGAACAGCATCTCCATACCATAAAGTGCGTAGGAGATCGAGTTGTAGTAGTAGTAGTAGCTTAACAAAAGAAAAAGAGATAAAAAAAAAGAAGAAAACAGAAAAGGTAGCATGTACATGAATACCAATTCATCTAAATGAGACGGTGATTGTATGACGATAACACTAGAATGCAGTCGCCTTACACTCACCCTGATAATGTTTGGAATGAGAATAACTTGATACGAACAGGAACCGGTTCCCGCAATATTAACAAATCAAGATTATGGATGTGCACGGCATGAGGAGTCTGCTTGAAACCGCAACACAGCGCGGACGCCGGTAGAAGAGTTCCCGCGCGCCAGCGACAAAAAACAGGATTCGAGGTGGAATCGCCGAAGTTTTCTCGGAGTGCAAAGGAAATAGTGAAATCAGCAAATATGAGTGATTCTTTAGTTTATCTGAACACGCATAGCCATTCCCGGAGAAAACAGTTTTGGTTTTTTTTTTGTTTTAGTTGATTTCTAATAAAGGCGAAAAAGAGTGTGAGTGCAAGCGTACCATAACAACCGAGTGTGTGAATCAAAACACACACACACGAAAGCGAACTATTTGGAGCCAGCAGCAAGCAGTGCCCTGTGAAAAACAGCTAGCGCTAAGCTAACTGTAAACAGCAATTTGTTTACTAACAGAGACGGAGGAAAGTGGAAAAAAGAAACAAATTATTCTGAGAGGGTAGTGTTTTCACAGTGCGTTGAAGGATTGTAATAAAAAGCATGATAACCGCCACAGCACCTTGAAAAGAAATAAACTTTTTCTAATTTCATTTTTGCGTGATATCGAATTGTGAAGTGTTTGTCATTTGACATTTTGAACGGAAGAAAAGCAAACGACCGCGCATGCAGCGATTAATATGGGATTAGTGAAAGTCAGCGATCACCAAGAACTACGGGTTCATTACAGTGCTCTATTTCGGTGATGTTTGAGAAAAATGGTTATGTGAATAGCGTTTGCACTATTTTTTTCGCCCGAAACGCTTGCAAAGTCCGACGAGATAAGAGGTGTCGCTTGCTTTTGAAGTGAAAGATGCAATTCTGTGTTTTGTGGTGCTCGCCTGTTTTGTGTGCGGAAATTGCGAGATTTCCAAGTGTGCGCTCCGCTTTTGGCTGTTTTGTTGCCAATTAATGTAGACAAATCATCTCCACGCGCTTTGTGCTTTAATTGCCATACACATTAAGTGAAGTTCGCATGGATGTTGCAACCACTTTTCCTTTCTCATTGGCTACCACGCACCCCATCCTTGCTTTCGCAGCCTTGGGACACTTAATCTTGTGAATACTACACCAAAATTTCGGTTTTGTCCTCATTCAGCAAAGACTTTGGCGTATTTGATGGTCTGCTTGGCAATTCGTTGGTTTGGACTTCATCGCGTAACAACGGCCGGTGCTAAACGAGGAACGCCAGTTGGGATTTGCGTGCGCTCAAGTCAAGGACATGACGAATATTACGCTGGGATAAAAAAATAGACAATAGAATGCGGAAATAGAGGCTAAAAGGAAAGGCGAATAGGTAAAGTTTTAACTTATTAACTGAGCGAGCAATATTTCGAGCGAAATCCCAGCGTAAAGTGAAAATCGTGGTGCGTGCAGTTTCGTGGAGATTCAGAGACCGCCGAAGAATCGTTAACTTCGAAAAAAAAATTCAAGCATCGTTGAGAGAGGTGTATGGGGCAGTTGACTAGAAATGAAACATGCAATTTATTGCTATTAGATAATTTTTTTTTTTCACCGAGAGGAAATTTACTTGATGGACGATCAAAAATCTTAAATAGAAACCATATGACAGACTAAGCAAAATATATAAAACACGAACTATTTAAAGACATTTTTTCTATATTTAAAAATTAATTTTTTATTTATAATTTCGGGTTTTTCTCTTAATAGCCTAGATAAGTCTCAATTTTTTCACATTGTGATAGGTAAACAAAAAAAAAATATATATGAATTTTCGTGAATTTGCATCAGGGGAAAAATTAGGCTTTGATGAGTGGTACCACGTATCGAACCCAAATTTTTTTCTTTTTTTTTATCCATTGAATAAAGAATAGAGTTCATGCATGTCGGGTTTATAATGAATCGCAGTTACGTGCTAAATCGCATAAATATTATTGCATGTTCATAACGGAACGCGAATGCGACGATTGTCCAACTCTTAATACCTCTTATCAAGCTTAGACTACTTTGAGAATGTATGATACCTGTAAATTAGAGAATAAACGACAAAGCATGAAATGTTAAATGTAAAACGTCGGTCTTTCCTCTCTTCAACTTCTAACCGGGTATAGGACCCGGTACGGTGGCAGGCTTCCACCTCAAAACATGAGCCAGCCGCCGGGTACTCATTAATCCTTCTTTTGTTTCAGGTGACGTTTTGGGTTGAGTGGCCCAAGCAGAGTGCCTCTTTATGGCATAGAGTTATGCAATCAAATTGTATAATTCTATGGCATAAATTGGTCACCGGGGTACTCCTCTTCTGATGGGAAAGTTCATACAATTCAAGTTGTATGAGTTTTCCACTCAGATGAGGAATACCTGGCCACTTCAACAAGATATCTATGGATTTATTCCGGTTGGGTGGGTACGAAGGGGCTCCACCACCACCCGTTTGCCCGTCTTTCATTTGTGGGCCATGAACTTCGTCGGGTAATGACGAGGTCACCCCAAGTTCGCCTTTCTTTTCAGGTTCCCCTTGTTCTCATGACAAGCTCTAATTCCCTCGGTGTAGTTATCTACACTTTTTGCGACTTTGGTCGCCTCTTGATCTGAAATCGAATTCGTGAATGCGAAATTTTTTTGTAGTGGGTCCTCGTGCTGGGGAAAATGAACCCGCCCCACGACACCGCAATGCTAGCCTGCCAGCGCATTCACGCGTCTCCAGACGAGGGCATTCTCGGCAGATACCGACACCTTCTTCTGCCGAGGCAGCAGACCATCGCTGCAGTCCTTTACGGACTTTATGAAAACATCTTATTCACTACACACTCTCTTCGTTTTTCAGCGATTTTAGTTGACCACTAGCACAAAAGGGGGGCTTGCCATGCCGGGGTTTAAGACGGGGCATAGGCGCTTTGCAAGCAGTCTCAATGATGTTTATAGTTGAGTTCACCAGGTCTTGAGCTGTCAGTTCTTCTGTCCCCTCTAAATCTCCCTGCAGCGGTGCGCGCGCTGTGAGTACCTCGATGAACCTCTCGACGTCCATCCTTCCGATATTCTATCCGATTATCGAAAGCCGAGAGCACGGACGTTGGGAGACAACATCGCTGACCTCAAGCAGAATGCACAGGTGATCACTGTCTGAGTAGTCCTCTAATAGTCTCCAATTGTGTATCCTCCGTACTAAGGACTCCGAGGTAAATGTCACGTCAGGTATGGATTCTGCACAGCCAATACGGGGGAAAGTCAGTGTATTTCCGGTGTTTTGTACGACGAGGGCCGTCCTGGCCACCATTTCTAGGATTAGTTTTCCCCGCGGATCTGTTTGAGGCATGCCTCATTCGATTGTTTTAGCGTTAAAGTTTCGCCCAACGAGCACATTCCCATCTGCAGTCGAGAGAGCGCCCTACAAAGCATCAAGCTTGGCTTGGAAAGATGAAATCGATTCGTTAGGCGTTAGGTACACACTGAAGAAAGTGGTCCCTGAGCACCGAACCTACACAAAACCATCCCCATGTCCACAGCTCTCCGCCAGGAAATCAATATTTCGAACAATTATGGCGGCAGTACCAGTTTCATCAGGATACGATGAGACAGAACTTTTATCATGGTGTTGCTCACTCAGCAGCATAAAGTCAGCTTTCATGTCCCTCGCAAGCTGTTCAAGCAGATTTTGTGCGGTGAACTGCGGTGTAGGCTTAGCTGGAGGATGTGGGTCATCGAATTTCTGAATAGGCCAGGGCTAGGGCTTCCTGGAAAATTCCGCATTTTCCTGATTCCAAGACGTGTCCAAAATCAGGGCTTGGATCAGTATCCTTGCAAAGAATACCGTGTACTTCCTTCGTACACTCTTTTCTTTTACGTCCCATTTCACCGGATTTGTAATCTAGGGAACTCCTATTGGGTCTTTTGCATACTTGTGTGGTGTGACTATAGCCAAGGAATTTGAAACATTGAATAGCGGTTACTTTTCGCCGTATACTACCGACAACCCACATATTCTTACTTTGCCCTTGTTCAGAAATTGTTTGGTGTCCTTTTCGGTCAAGTCAATTATGGCCATACGTTGTCCCATAAGGTGTTCTGGTGTCAGCCTGGATTTGATTCTGCCCATTCTAGGGAAATCCTTTTTGATGGCCTCCTCTATCCCGGCCAGATCTGTGACGCAGTCAATGTCTCTTATTTCGATCGTTGCCAGCAGCTCGAGCGTGGCTATTGTTGCGCTTTTGCTGAGGACTTTCTTTACTGCGTCGCAGAATGCTTCCCTATTGTCGACCAGGATGTGGCCTGACCGCGTTGGTCGTATTGCTTTAATGGCAGTGCTGGTGGCTTCGGGCCTTACGCTTCCCCTGATGTCCCACAGCGCCTCCACGTAGGATCGACCATCTTGGGGTTTCACGAGCAGCGCATGCTGCCGGGGTCTTGGTCGGGGCTTCTTTCTCTCCTGTTTCGTCTCCGGTTTTTTCTTGTTTGGCGTCCGTGCGAAACTTTACTTACTGGCACTTTTGTAGGAATTTCGCCTCCAGCGCTGCTTTAGCCTTCTGCACTTCTTCGGCCTTCTGGTCCTCTTCGGCCTTTAACCAGCTCCGCCGATAATGCCCTATGTGGTCTAGGAGCTGCTTTAATTCAAGGAGCCCAATCTTTACTGCTTTCTTGATTTTTGGCGAGTTGCATGCAGATTGTATTCTTTTCAGAATACCTCCCACTTTTCGGAATAGTTTTTCTTCTTCATGTCGCTGGGCGGCAATTGTATTTTGCGACCATCGTCCTTGGGAGAGGTTGCCGCTTTTCGTTTCCGAATACAGTACTTTCGCCACATTTTCGACGTTGGCGATGCAATTATACAGCGTCGCTATATTTGTGTGGTCAGTCGTTTTTTCTCCTGCCGTAATCTCCTCGTTGACTTCAGGATGGTTCTTTGTTATCTCGGGATTTACGACCTTTGAATCGGTCGCTTCGGTAACGATCGCAGCAGTGACCATCGAATTCTTGATGTTCTTTATATTTTCCTCCACTAGTCGAACATTTGACGCGTTCTGCAGAGTTTCCCGCTTTCTGTTTTGAGGGCGCTCTGGCATTCGGATTATTTTTTTGCTGCACCCGGACGCCACAGGAATCTCAGTTTGGACTAGACTGTCTGTTAATCCCCTTTTTTCGTCCTTTTTCACTGTCATTTTATTAATCGTCGTTTTTGTCATCGTTGGTGCCGCTCTCGATGTACTCTTAACATCGTGGCTGGAACCGCTGGTTGCGCCGTCGGTGTTGTTGTTTTTCCTGTTAGTTTTTGTTTTTATGGATCTTTTTTAAATGTTTTTAGTTGCTCCAGATTTACTGGAGCCACTATCTCCATTCGTGTGTCTAGTGGCCTTTTTGGTACCATGGTTATCTTTGCAGAGCAGGGAGGCCATGCGAGGGTTGGCATAAGCCCAACAACTTTAACAGCCACTAGTTTTTCGATTTCATGTATAGAAACACATAGATCTAAAATGAAACGACCGTAAGAAAGAACACTAATTCAAGCTGAAGGTCTCTAGTTCGAATCCCAGTAGTGACAACGAGATTTGTTTCGAGTCATTCGGACAAACTAGAGCCCGTGCAGTTATGATATGCACTAGTTTAAAAAAAAAACAGAACGATTCACAGCTGAGCGTAGTAGTAGTGACCATATCACCTTCTCAAGTACCGATGCATTCGATCAAGATAATGAGATACTCTAACTATCTCTAAACGAAGGCCCGAAAGGAGTTTTAGTGCTAAAGTAAAACGAAGAAAATCCAATTATATACTGAAGTAATTTTTAAGTGATTTTCGTGTGCGTCTTATTGCGATTAAATTGCCATTGTAATTGAACTTTTTCGAGCTTAACAAGTTCAAGTTAAAAATTTTAAGACCAGGTGAAAAATAATCAGCCATTACGGAGCATTGTTGCAAGCAACCAGCTTACTTTTCCCAAACAAGCATGTAATCTAACTAGCAATTTTCAGTAGAAAAATCTAAAAGAAAAATGTTATACCAAATCACCCAATTAATTTTTTTATAGCAATGATTTTATTCCTAACAAAACTGTTTTGAATGTGCCAAATAACCAAACAATGCGAGACATTATTTTATGGTCCATTACTCTTGATATCTGGAATCACAACCATAAAATCGATAATCAAAACAAATTATTCGAAACTTTGGCTTTAAAGCATCCCAAATAGGTAAAATCGTATTCAAAACTCAGCGAAATTTTTTCTATCTCCCCAAACGACATAATCTTATTATTAAATCTCAATAGCTTCAAAATTTCCAGCAATTTTATTGCCCAACCTCATGACAATCCGACCAACCATCAATACTTACACCATCGAACTTTACACCAAATCGATTAAACTTTAACGATCACATAAAATCACATATAACTGCTGCTGTTACATCGACATCCTTTCTCGGGCAGCTGGTGATCCTATTGCTGCCGTTGTCCCATTAAAATCTATTTTTTCCCTTTCATGCCTCTTTCTTATGTTCATTCTATTCCACGGTAGAATGTCTCGCCCAATTTTACGACCAAGCCATTATTGCAACTGTTTCGAGGTGATATAAAGATTGCTGCGAAAAGATAATCATCCGTTACAAGAATTTAAGCTTTTACACTCTATGCTAACTCTATATCTAACCACATCTTAGCAACGAGGCGACAGATTTTGGTCCCAATCGTCCTCACCCTTGGGAAGCGATTTTCATTCACATCGCGATTAATGTGAGACTTTCGGTTTCATTCACTTTAAACCAATTTCCCAAATTTTGTTCGTACCACTTCAAGTTTTCGAGGTTCGAAAGTCAAACGAGGGAAAATGTTGAATGCGATTGAGTCCTGGAGAAGGACACAAAAAAGTTGTAAAGATAAACTGTATGCAATTTAAAGATTGAAGTTGAATAGCGGGGGTGGGGGACAGGGAAAAGTCTTTACCAATTCTTGCCACACAGCATGAATGGTTATTCGTGGAAAGTGTTTTCTATTGTGTTCTGGTGTCCTGTCGTCCGTCGTCTATATGGGAATACTATTACTGAAATGGTATCGTAAATAGTTGTAGGTTGTTTCTCCTACACAATTCTATTCCTCTCGAGATTCAAGTGTTTCGTTGAGTTTTCTATTTTGCGACGGGAAAAGCATGTCCAGACAACATTTATCGAAAATATTTTCATGTTTCCAATTTCATTTATTTTTATATTTTCTTATGAAAAGACCGATTTTGTAATTTTCTGTGTCTTAAATAAAGAACGCTATTCTTTGAAAGAATCTTTAGTGCTCCAGTGATAATTTTCACAAAAGGACTTCCAGTATTAAACTTTCAAAGGAACTTTCTTTTTAAGAAAACTTTTTTCTCGAGTTATCTTTACCTATGAATTACCCAGAAAGCTTTAATTACGGCACTTTGCCAGATATTAACCAGGTGAAAATTTCTCTTTACTTTCACCAGTATCCTTTTACGACTCTGTCTGGTAAGACGGGATTCATGTTTTCGCTTTGTTGTCATTTTCTAAGATCGTCTCTTTTTATTGGTGAAACAAAGAAAATAAATTGAATCCGGATAAAACGAGGGGAAAGAGAGAAATACGAGTAGGGAGAGATTGCTTCAATAATAATATTTTCTCAGTGGTCAAACATTTTTTTATGATTCTACGAAATCGACTTTAATGTGACTGTAATCTGAACTAAGAAGACAAACCGTTGCAGAATAGAAATGAAGCTTTGGTAATTTTTTGGAATTTTCGGTAATTTGGGGAAGCTTTTATGGGTTAGTCGTAAAACATTGGCGAGTTGAAAAGTATTATTGGAGACACGAGGTTGGAATTAGGACTGATGGTGTGTGATGAGATAGTCGAAAACTAAATTGGAATGTAAGGAGACTGCGTTTTTATCAAAAATTCGATTCTTCTATTGAAAGCTTAGTATTATAGATGTGCAGATCCGTTTTTTCATTGATGACGCTTGATTAAACTCTCTTTTTGAGTTTGCTTGGTTGTGAATATCCTTGCGATGTTGGTAACAATAGACGTCCACGACTCAGTGTCTAATTGTGTTGAATATATCTTGGGTGCGCGATTTTTTTCAAGCATATGTTTCCGAAAATATCACCGTCTTAGAAGCTCGAAGAATCCGGAAAAACTCGGCAGAAGCGCTGAATCAATTATGGAGAAATGGTTTTTTGATTCCATAGTCTAAATTTGAAGGTAGTTAAGAAGTGTAAGTGACCAATTTTTTATCATAATACTACAATACTATGAGAGTTCAAGCAAACCAGCAACAGATTTGCACGATGAAATTACTAAGCATCTACAAAATAATAATAAGAAGTCTAACCTAATATTAATTTGTGTATATAGAATCATTTTGCTACTTAAAAATAATATTTCATCATAATCATTTATGACGCGACAGAATAGGCCAGGCCTTGGCCTTCAGGATTAATCTCTTCCAATCATCACGGTTCTCTGACCTTCGTCACCAGTTAATCACTCCCAGCAAGGATCTGCTGTCAGTGTCTAGCCTGTCTTCCTATCGAGTCTTTGGGCAACAGGGTGGACATCTACCTTATGCTCTACCTTTTAATGTTCTTTTGGGTAGCAGGTTTTCTTCCATTCTTTCTACAAGGCCAGCCTATTTCGATTTGCGTAATTTTACGCAAACAGATTCAGGTGGTTCGTCAAATAATTCACACAACTCATCGTTGTAACGTAGTCTCCACTCTGTTCATTATTTCACTGGGCCGTAAATTTGCCGGAGCACTATGCGTTCAAATATGTTTACTGCCTTTTTGAATTCGCTCGTCAGGGTCCATGTTTCACTTCCATATAACAAAACAGGTTTGATTTATGATTTGTAAATACGAAGCTTAATTTACAAATCTGGACGTTAGAATGGGAAGTATGGAGCAATATGCTTTATTTGCAGCGCTTATGCGGCTTATTGACTTTCTTAAAATCAATGAGGTGCGGTTTGAGCTCCTTATCTACAATAAATGCTACTCTGGATTCTCGCTTTTCAGCAGGCTTCCCACTTTGTATGCGATTTCATATCTTGTACAACACTACCAGTCTAGGTCATTTTCTCGATTTCTAGTATATTTAATTTATATTTACTGGCCTGCTTTAAAAGGTCTTTAACAACACCAAGGTAGTTCATTCCAGGATCCAACACACAAAATTGTTCTAATCCACTCCAAGGCTTTTTGCAGGTTTCGAGATAATGCAGGGTTTTTCAGGGACGAGGAGTTAGCCCGTCGCCCAACTTCCATTCCGACGGCATGATTATTACTTTCAATTCCGTTATCACCCACGGAAGATTCGCGTTGACTATCTTACGTCAGCCTTATACGAATATCTTTATTGGTATCTCTTAAACTAATCTACCATTCGTTGCTCTTTTGAAGTGTGTGAGAGCGAAAATAGTTGTTGCTTCTACCCTTTTCTCTTCTTGCCTTTTGCGCGAACGTGCTTTGGAAGAATCTATTTCAGTCTAGAATACTTTTATCACCAAAATTTTTAGTATTCTCATCAGGGTTCTAAGTATGTCACCTTATATCATATAGAGATTTAACCAGCCTAAACTCTCGTGGGATGACAATCGAATTGATTTGGTCTTTAATTTCTTCTTTTATGTACATGTGCTCTCTTGCTCAATTTAGTCATTTAAATATTCAACATGGTTGATAACAACTCCACAATAATCAACTTAATTCTCACTATAATAGAAAATAATTTTTCTTCTTTTTTGTGTTTCGTCTTTCGTGTTAAAAGTTGTATTCATTTAAAAATGAGTGAAATTTCTGGAAAAATTCGTTATATTTTACAATATCACTACGATCAAGGCGAGAATGTATCGCAGGCTCATGAAAAAATTTGTGGTGTCTACGGTCAAGATACTTTATCAAAAGTCACCGCCAAGAGATAGTTCGCTCGCTTTCATTCTGGAATTTTTTATGTCAAAGATGCACCACACTCAGGTCAACCAATCACAGAAATAGTCGATGATTGAAGAAGACTGACACAAAAGCAGCCATAACATTGCTAAGGAACTGAATATCCATCACCAAACAGTTTTGAACCATTTACATAAAGCTGGATACACAAAGAAGCTCGACGTTTGGGTGCCGCATGAATTAACACAAAAAAATTTGATTGACCGAATTTCCATTTGCGAAATGCTAATAAAATGCAACAAAATCGAGCCATTTTTGAAGCAAATCATCACGGGCGATGAAAAATGAGTAAGATACGAAAATGTCGTTCGAAAAAGATCTTGGTAAAAAAGGCGAATCATCACAAAGGACTTCAAAGCCAGAATTGACACCAAATAGGGTTATGCTGTGTGCATGGTTGAATTGGAAGGGAATTATTTATAGTGAGGTGCTAGAACCTGGCCAAGCACTCAATTCGGCTCTGTAGTGTCAGCAATTAACTAGTTCACGATTTTTTTGTGTGTTTCCCCTTCCTGTGCGCCCTCTGAAGAAAAAATACTAGTTTTAGCCCTGTTTTGAAAAGTTCTCCTTAAGACCGTTCATTTGATATCCATATCGGCTACCTTTGATGAAACCAACTTGTAAAAAAAAATTTAGAACGAAACTTTTAAGAGGGCATCACTTTACACCTACATTCAAAATTTTATGTTTGTAGCTTATACGGTTTGCGAGGAAAAGTGCTGTGACACAAAGACGGACGGACAGATGGACAGACAGGCGCGATTTTAGTAGGGTTTCGTAAAATTATTTTACGAAAGCCTAAAAACCGGCCAGAATGGATCCAAAGAAAGGGCGGACCACACACATCTTTGATGTCTCGGCAAAAATTGACAGAGCTTGGCTGGGAAGTTTTGATGCATCCACCGTATAGTCCAGACCTTGCATCATCGGACTACCATTTGTTTCGGTCTCTGCATAACTTCCTTGATGGAAAGAAAATCACTTTGCCGATAAATCACAGCATTTCTACACAGATGGAATAATGGCTTTACCAAAAAAATGCAAAAGGTCATAGATAATAATGTACAATACGAGGTGTGTTCAAAAAGTATCACGAATTTTGGATTTTCGCGGGTTACGTATATTCGAATTTCGATTTTTTGTGGCGTTATGTTGGTACTCATGTCTGTCACTTATGCCGACAAGCTCGGCCATTTTGAATGTTCACTTGATTGGTGATAGCTGCTTTACTTGCACGTGTTTTCAATCGTCTTCGATTTTTTCTTATTCAAAAAAATGGATCAAAGAACGTGTATCAAATTTTGTGTGAAAAACGAAATTAAGTGCGCGGATGCATTCCGAATGTTGACTGTGGCATACGGAGAAGCTACCTTGGACCGAAGCAACGTTTATCGGTGGTACAAAATGTTTTTAGAAGGCCAAGAAGATGTGAACGACGAAGAGCGTGCCGGACGCCCGAGCACTTCAACAACAGACGAAAAAATTAATGAAGTGGAGAAAGTGGTATTGGCCAATCGTCGAATCACCGTTAGAGAAGTTGCTGAGGACCTAAACATATTGATTGGCTCGTGCCATTCGATTTTTATCAACGGTTTGGGCATGAGACGGGTCGCCGCGAAATTCGTACCAAAATTGCTCAATTGCGACCAATAACAGCAACGCATGAACATTGCTAATGAGATGTTAAACTCTGTTCGCGACGAACCAAATTTGCTCCAGAGGGTCATAACTGGTGACGAATCGTGGGTTTATGGTTATGACGTGGAAACCAAAGCTCAATCATCTCAATGGAAGCTGCCGCATGAACCAAGACTGAAAAAAGCGCGCCAAGTTCGGTCGAATGTGAAAATTTTGCTGACAGTTTTCTTCGATTGCAGGGGCGTGGTGCATCATGAGTTCTTGCCACAGGGAAGAACGGTCAATAAAGATTTTACCTGCAAGTTATGCGCAATTTGCGCAAAGCAATCCGCCAGAAACGCCCGGATTTGTGGGAGAACGAAAATTGGCTTTGGACCACGATAACGCCCCTGCTCACACATCGTTGCTTGTGCGCGACTTTTTGGCCAAAAACAACACACTAATGATGCCGCAGCCGCCGTATTCCCCAGATCTGGCCCCCTGTGACTTTTTCTTGTTTCCTAAACTGAAGAGGCCCATGAAAGGACGACGTTACGCTACGCTTGACGAGATAAAGACGGCATCGAAGGAGGAGCTGAACAAGATTAAAAAAAATGATTTTTTGAAGTGCTTCGAAGATTGGAAAAACCGTTGGCACAAGTGTATAATATCTCATGGGGATTACTTTGAAGGGGACAAAATAGATATTCATGAATAAATAAATAATTTTTGAAAAAATCAAAATTCGCGATATTTTTTTAACACACCTCGTATGTGCAATACTTAAAAAAAATCTTTTTTAAATAAAAGAATTATTCAATCGAAAAATTACAAAAAAAGCCTGAATACTTTTTTGACTTACCAATATTAAATTTACATGTGGTGTTGTTTTTCGCTGCGCAAATTGTGCGTGGTTGAGTATTAACTTGTGAAAATTTTGCTTTTCAGGAGGAAGATTGTTCGCGAGGCCGAATCCAGGAAGTGTTGTGGTGAGAGGTCCTTATCAAGTTCATGTCAGTTATAGGTATGGGCGGGGATCAGTAGCTAGATCGAAGGTAGCGTTGAAGGAGTGTTTTGTAGGTTGCCCAGCGTTATTTCAGGTGGGGTTCTACCCCGCCAGGGTGCCCTAGATGAATGCGTGAGTGGGTTTGTTGGAAATCCGGAACTGACGAGAGAGTTGAAATCGGGAAAATTTGAAATATCGTTCACGCTGCCGGATCGTCTACTTGCTGGAGATCCTCGTTTTCCAGTCCAGGGTCAGCGAGTTGGCGCCTGGGCCCGCCATTGACAGAGCGTATCGGCCCCGCAATGCTGGACAGCGTGATACCCGTTTTGTAGAGGGTAACAGAGTGTAAATAACTCTTTTCACTGTCACTGCTTTACTCTTGATGTGAGGCGAGCCTTGAAAGCCAAAAATTTTTAACGTGAAAGAATCATGTAATGCTTTTTTTTCTGAGATCTATTGCTAAGAAACAGATGAAGTTCGCTAAGGCTTCTTATTTGAATTTTGAAAATATATACACCCTGAAATCCTTTTTTAATATTCCATCCTCTCTCCATTTGAATGGCTGTTTGGCATCTTTGCTTCTGGAGATTTTTGGACTTTTTGGAACTTAGTTTTCTTCTATTTTTAATGCTACTCCAGCAATAGCCGTTTAGTTTCAATTATACATATGCCGTTATAATTTTCTTTGTCATCTGGAAGATAGTATGATGTTGTTCATCATCAGCCAATCCCCTTCTTATCTTATTTTTCCAAACCACTGGAGAAAAGTGTCTAGTTGAACTTTTTTTTTCACTTACACAGTATGTGTTAGTTCTAGAAAAACTTAGATTTACCAAAGGGCGGCCAACGTTGACCAATCTGTTAGAATTCATAAGTATTCCTTTAAAAGCTTTGGAGGATCGTCTACACGTTGAAACTTTGTATTTGGACTTTGACTCTGTAAATCGCAATATTTTGTTGACAAAACACAATTTATCGAAGCTGATTGTCCTTTTACATATCCATTCGGGTAAGTCTAGTATCTTTTAATGTCTGTCTTCCCACTTCTTTCAATCTATCTTCTGGTGTTTCTTTAGAACCCATTCGTTCAAAGAAGGAATGCTGGCCGAAACGAATACTCTCGGAGGCTAGCATTCTTTGGGGATTTCCACTCCTACATTGTCGAGAAAACTCCCGCAGGGGGAATACCCGTCGACAAGAGCACTTTTGGAGGCTAGCATTCTTTTGGGAGCGCCACCTCCACGGGCCCGAGGATATGGGGGGCGCCGTGAGGTTTCCTTCTGGGATTAGAGGTAACGAACCTGACTGAAACTGGACTAGCCTTCGGACAATGAACTGGAATTTACGCTTTGGACTGTCGGATATGATGGTTTGGACCTCGTTGCTTTGCACGGTAATGCTGAGAAGACACTCATGCGTGAGTGGCTCCATACAGCTATAAGATCGGCTCTGTGCCGGAAAAACCTTGGCAGCCTTCGGGGTGAGTTCGATGCTCGCACCATTGGGTGTAAGTTCAGTTGAAACGGATTCCCGATTGGCACTGGTCTGGCTCTGAGAACTTGTCCCCATAAGGGCTTGTGCCAACCCTCGCATGGCCTCCCTGCTCTGCTAAGATAACCATGGGACTAAAAAGGCAACTATACACACAAACAGAGATAGTGGCTCCGAGGGGGCGATATAAAACTGGAGTATCTAAAAACCCTAAAGCAACATAGAAAAAACCCCAAAAAAAGAAAGCAAAACGAACAACAATGACAACACAACCAGTGGCTGCAGCTACGATGTTAACAGTACATCGGGAGCGGTACTAACGATGACAATAACGACGCTGAATACAATGACAGTAAAGACGAAAGAAAAACGGAGATTAACAGATGGTCTTGTCCAGATTGAGATGCTTGCGGAGTTCGGGCGCTGCAAAAATATGACAAGAGCGCCAAAGCGTTCTAAAAAGAAAAAACGGGAAACTCTGCACGACCCGCCAGATGTTTGAGCGGTGGAGGGAAATACAAAGAACATCGAGAATTCGATGGTCACTGCTACGATCGCTATTGAAGCGACCGGAGCAAGGGTCATAAGTTCCGAAATAAAAACGAACCATCCTGAAGTTCGCAAAGAGATTACGGCAGTAAAAAGACCGGAGTGACCAGACAAATAAAGCGCTGTTGTGTGATTTCATCGCCTCCATCGGAAATGTGGCGGAAGTACTGTATTCAGACTGTATTCTCCCAAGAAAGGAGGTCGCAAAGTACAATTACCGTCCAGCGACTTCAGGAAAGAAGGCTAGTTCGAAAAGCGGTAGATGTTCTGAAAAGAATACAATCTGCATGCGACTCACCAAAAATCAACAAAGCAATAAAGATTCGGCTCCTTGAACCAGAGGAGCTGGTTAAAGGCCAAGGAGGACCAGAAGGCCAAAAAAGGCAAAAGAAACGCTGAGGGCTAAGTCAAAAGACCACGAGCAGATAGCTCCATCATCAAAGATCAATAAACGAATGGCGTCAGCCCAATCAAAGGAGACCGGGATAAAAGAAGGGAGGAAGAGGCACTTGATGGGCGCGAAACGCCAGATGATGGGTTCCAAATATTGCTGACAAAAACAGCGAAGAAACTCGCAAAGTAACTCTTTAAAAAAGTGAGAGGAAATAGAGTTTGCACAGCAGGCACTGCTCGTAAGATGGCCGAACCTACGGTGAGGTGCTGCGGAACATCAGGGAATATATTAGGCCCAAAGACATCAACACTGCCATTCAAGCAGTATGACCAACGCGACCGGGCCACATACTGGCCGAAGTTGGAGCAGAGGCCGACAATAGGGAAACATTCTGCAACGCAGTAAAGAAAGTCCTCGGCAAAAGCGCAACTACAGCCTCGCTCGAGCCGATGGCAACGATCGAAATAAGAGACATCGACTGCGTCACGGATCTGGTCGAGGTAGAAGAGACAATCAAAAGGGAATTCCATAGCGTGGGCAGGATCAAGGCGAGAATAACACCAGAAACCCACATAGGACAACGCATGGCTGCCCTTGAGTTGACTAAAAGACACCGAATTATTTCTGAAGGATACAGCGGAAGGCAGCACTTCTTCAATGTTTCAATTGCCTTGGCTATGGTCACACCTCATAAGTATGCAAACATCCCGATAGGAGTTTCGTATGTTAAAAATGCGATAAAATAGGAAATACGAGAAAAGAGTGTACAAAGGAGGCTTACTGCATTTTTTGCGAGGGCACTCATCTAAGACCGGATTTCGGGCACGTCTTGGGATTAGGAGAATGCCGGGTTTTCCAGGAAGCCGCAACCAATCCAAAATCAGAACTTTGATGACCTATATCCTGCAGATAACATACACCGCAGTCCAGCCGCCAAAAAATTGCTTGAGCAGTTTGCGAGGCTAATGAGAACCAACTTTATGCTGCTGAGTGAGAAACACAATGATAAAAGATTGGCATAATGGTATCCTAATGAAACTCGTACTGCCACCATTTAGGTTCAGAATAGTGATTTCCAGGCGGAGAACTGTGATGGTTTCGTGTGGGTTCGGTGCTCAGGGACCACCTTATTTGGTGTGTACTTAACACCGAATGAACCGATATCATCTTTCCAAGCCGAACTGAATGCTTTGGAGGGCGCTATCTCGAGCGCATATGGAAACGTGCTCGCTGGGGGGAACACCAACGCGAAAGTAATCGAATGGGCTATGCCTCAAACAGATCCGTGGGAAAAACGAATCCTGGAGATGGCGGCCAGGATGGCGCTCGTCGTACTAAGCATCTGAAATATGCCGACTGTCCACCGCATTGGCTGAGAAGGAACAATATCTAACGTGACATTCTCCTTGTAGTCTTTAGTACCGAGGAAACACAATTGGAGAGTATTAGAGAGCTACTCAGCCTGTGGTCATCAGCGTATTCTGCTTGAGATAAGTGATGTTGTCTCCCGACATCAGTGCTCTCAGCTTTCTTCAATTGGGTGGAATATCGGAAGGGTGGACGTCGAGAGGTTCGTCGAGGTGCTCACAGCAGAGAGATTCACAGGGAACGGGAGAGCTGAGAGCTCAAGATGTGGTAAACTCAACTATGAGCATCATCACGACAGCTTACAACGCTTCTATGCCCCGTCGAAAACCCCGACACTATCAGCCCCAGTGTAATAGTGGTAGACTAAAATAGCTGAAAAGCAAAGGGAGTGCCGCAAGCTTCGGCGTAAGGCTCAACGCGTACGGAACCGTGACGAGGCATGCAACCGGGTAGCAGCATATAAGTCGGTCAGGAAATGTCTTCAAAATTGATTAAGAATAGCAAGGCTCGCGGCTGGCAAGATCTAGTGGACAATGTGAAAAAGTATGCGTGGGGCCTTGGCCAAAAGCTCGTTATGCGGAAGCTTGGTGCCCTACGGAAACCTTGCGTACATGATGCGGGAAAGATGGACGAAATAGTGCGGACACTCTTCTCCATCCATCCCATTCGTGTTGACGCTGTCCATGATAATAGAAGAGTCGAGTGTCCACTCTTCAAACAATCGGATCTGAAACAGGCTTTCCTTTCACTAAAAGCGAGGAAAGCTGCAGGTCTAGATAGTGTTCGAGCTGAGGTATTGTAAATTGTATATCACCATTGTCCAGACTTGTTACTCAGCACATTCAATGCTTGCCTACGGGACGGGGTTTTCACAGTTCGATGAAAAGTGGCGAGGCTCGTGGTGTTCAGTAGGCGAAGAAAAATCCCGGTTCGCAATCTGCATATCACCCGTTATGCGTGCTAGACCAACTTATCAAGGGAAGACTCACTGAAGCGATTCGTGCTGCTGGCAGTACGGCTTTAAAGCAGGAGGTTTCACCATTGATGCGATTGCAGAGGTGGTGAGCGTTGTCCAAGAGGCAGAGGCATGTAGCCGCACCAAGGGACGGATCATCCTGTTGGTGACATTTGATGTTAGGAGCCCCTTCAACTCCGCTAGATGGGTGGATATTCTGGATACGCTGGGAAACCCTTTTCAAGTACCAGATTATCTAATGCGGCTTTTGAAGGACTACCTAATGGACCGAAGCCTGCTTTACGCCACGACAAAGGGCCAATGAAGGATGGAAGTTACATCGGGTGTTGTCTAGGGATATATCCTTGGTCTAGACCTGTGGAACATGTCTTATGATTGGCAACTGAGACTGAAGATACCAGATAAGCTGCGCTAGATTGGCTATGAGGATGATGTTGCGACCCTGGTTGCTGGAAGCACCGTTTAACAAGCGCCTTAATCTAGGTTTGCTTATGCGCCGAATGAGAGACTGGATTACTGCTCGCGGGTTCAGTTTAGTGCTGGAGAAAACCGAAGTGGTCATCTTGACAAATGAGAGAATGGCTAGTGTAAAGATGATCAGTATTGGAGACATACTAATCGAATTGAAGCCAGCGGGCTACTGATCGACTCGAAGATGAGTTTCTCTGAGCAAATCAGGGCAACGGCTGAGAAGGCTGCTTCGGGAGTATCGGCTCATAGTCGAAATTTGGCCAACGTAGGAGGATCCACCCCATCAAGAAGACGCATCTTGATGAGTGCTGTAGTGTCAGTGCTACTGCACGGAGCAGAAATAGGGGGCGTCGCAAACCGAAAATGCTTGGCATAGGTATAGAGAAGAGGAGGATCTTCGTATCTGACAGTCTCACATTCGGCGGTGAGAATTATTGCAAGCGTTATACCTGTTGCCCTCCTTGCTAGAAAGCGCTGCGCTATTTATATGCGATGAAATGAGGGGACGAGAGAGATGATTGTCCACGAGGAAAGACAGCGCTCACTCAACGATTGGCAACATTCTCGGGTGAATCCCACGAAGGACAGGTGGGCTGGACACTCATCTCGGATGTAAGACCATGGCGGAATCGAAGGCGATAACTCTTCGAATCGTTTTTCATCAAAGTAGTCGATAGGGGTTTCGTAGCAAGACCTTAATAAGACATGCCGAGACGGGCACGAGAAGGGGTATCATGCGAAATTTTCACACACCCCTCGTCATTGGGCACATTTCATTTGAAATATCTGAAAAACAATCATGGGTGAAGGCCTTTACGAGTACACAAACAACAAATACGTAAGAAGTCGAAGTTCGCTCAACCTTTTTAGTAAAATTACTAATAGATCGTACTTATACTTTTATTTTACATTTTTTTGAAGGAAATTACAAGTCTACCCTTATATTCAAGGAAATTTAATACACAAATGGCTACTTACATGGTTAATATATTCTGACATCCCTTAAACTTAACTAGATTGTTTGGATAAAACTTACTTTGCTTTGATTGTCGGCATCATTGATTACACTTTTAATTTGCGGCATTCAGTTAAATTAAGACAGACATATGCAGCTTTCTAATGTGTTTGAAGATACCGCCAAATTCATTGTTAAAGCTTTGCACCAAATTTGATTTAGCTTAGCCATTCATATTATACGAGTACATGATTAGCACCATAAACTTTGTCCTGCTTATTTTTTATTCTCCCATTTGACATTTAGTTCCAGGAAAGGAGGTCCTGATTACATTTAGGTGGAATGAAAAAAAGTAATCTGTGGTTGGAATAAAATTATCGTCACTTTATGTTCATGTTCGTTTGCTGGAACAGATGAATGATTGAGGATATGTAAATGGTTGGTGATGAGATGGAGACTGAATAAATAATGGTGATACGTTGTTGACAATAATGTGTTTGATGAACTTGTGACCGCATTGCGAGAAATAGGGGTACTTAGGCGTCGGTCGTTTTATGTGTTTAGTTGATTCATTTCATCAAGTGGGCATTGAACTAGTACCAGGGACTACGTATAGCTCTACCAAGGATTATTGTCTGTGATCAGATTTTAAGTAGTAATTCAAATTCATAGGATTGTATTGTGGAAGGCCTTTGGATTAAGTAATTTTTAGGATTGAAATGGTATTGATTGGTTCTAGTTTAGCTGCACAGATGTTGATGATTTGTGAACAGCGTTCGTTAAAAGCAATATGAATGAATGATAATAAATTTTTGGGAGCGTTTCCCTGCCTAAAGAGAAACTCATAATGTCCTTTCTATGTAGATGCTCCATCATCTCGTTGAGTATGATATGTATTTTATCTATGAACAAGTTGATTTTTATAAGTTATTTCTCTATTTGAATCACAGAATGCTTCAGTTATCTGCTTAGTAAATATGACTCATTATTTAGAAGGAAATTCTGTTTAAAAACTGGAACAATGGCTTTTTGAATACTGCAGAAACATTAACACTGAATGTCTTCGTTATGAAGATTCTAAAAAGACGAAATAACCATTTCAATAGCTCCTAAATTTTAATATCCCTAATTTCTTGGAAAATCTTGCGTAAAGTCATCGTTTTCAATGCTCCATCTGTTCATCGAAAATGAACCAGAAGTTCCAGATTCAAAAATCTGCATTCATCCATACAAAAAGCATCACAACTCTAATTTTATCTTCCACATTCCTTTCGAACCGCTTGTTTACATTCCCATCAAGAAATCCCCCCCCAAAATCACATTGAGATTTGTCTTATATGCAATGCAAGATATTGTCACATGAGTAAACAATAAAATCCCAAAACCGTTTTAGTCACAGCAGAATGCATATCCAGAATGTCAAGGACCAAGCACCAAACCTACATACACGTATATTATTCGCATAAGAAATATTTTCCGGGAAGAGATTTTCCTCAAGTGAATATTCGTCTGCAAGAAATTTACTTACACTTGTATATTCACAAGGAACATATGCATGAAACGTCGATATAAGCTGCTGCAAGATTAAGTTAATGTTGTCCTACGTACGAGTAGGTTGAAGTGTAAGTATATTCCAAAGGACAGAGAGATGGGATGGGAGATTTGTTTGTGGGATTTACTTCTTGCATCTGGTTGTGACGTGATTGCTAGAAATTGCTAGAAGCATCTTGTGAAATTGATTTAAAGTAAACACGAAAGCTGTGGAGGATTCAGATGGATCAATATATGTACATATGAACATATTTGCAAGAATTCAGCGAAATATAGTTCAAGAGCGTTTGTTAAATTGATCAAATTTCCAAACATCCTAAAAAATTAAGGAAAAGACCTATGTGTCCTGACTGATTCCCAAGTTCACCAATTAAATCAACAAAGTTAACCGACCAATTCTTTCTAATTAAATCTAATGTAGTAGGAAAATTTCAATTATCTTTTCAACACTGCTCCTTACTTTAAATGGGCGCTCCTCGTTTTCCTAAAGACTCCGTAAAGTTTACTTGTGGACATTCCTTTTTCTCAAGCAAGCATTTATTTACAGAAAGTAAAATTAAAACTTTACAAGTACATCCTCCCCAAAAAAAGGAATGAAAACGGAAATCTTGAAAGTTTTAATCGGGAGAAAAAACTTTTGTGGGATTTTTCTTCTTATTCTTCTTTCCCTTTTCTATGTTGAATTAACAGTAACTGACAGTTACAATGACCTTAGACCTTTTTAAGTGGTTGTCTTTACAAAACAACAGCAGAAATGCGTAAAATTTAAAGAGAGGAAAAATGATGCGATGTGATTCTGTATTGACGGTGGGATGAAATTAGAAAATTCGAGGATTTAGAATCACTTATAATATTTATCGTAGTCTGTATAGTGTAGAAAACTCGCTGCGTAAACAGAAAGTACTTGATTCGAGTCCCTTTGGTGACAATAAGATTTATCTCGAGTGGTTCTTCGGACGGACTATAAGCCCGTTCAGTTATGATACGTTCTGGTTTGAAATCAGAACGTATCGCAGTTGGGCGCACGGACATGCAACCAAAGCGTGGTACTGACCATATCATCTCGAGTGCCGATACATTCGATCAAGATAATGAGATACTCTAACTATCTCTAAGCGAAGGCCCGAAAGGGGCTGTAGTGTTAAAGCGAAAAGTTTTCAATCTGCTGATTTACTAAGGGATGTGATGTTTCATTTCAATAAACTTTATGTATTAATCGGTATGAATATACATGATAAATTACCGAACTTTTTGCTTCGACGTTATATTTCTATAATCTAATTTTACAGTTCGTTCTATAACTAAATTATATTCAACCGATTTGGATCCAATTGGTTATCGATTTATCGATAGTGCCCTCAGACCGGGGAACCAAACGCGTCCCCAGGGTTGCGGATAGGGGCAGACCTTTCTCGAAAGGTTCGTTGCGAATAACCAATAAGCAGCCGCGGACAATGGTCGGCAGTGAAGGGAGAGTCTCAGGACAAATACCTGACTGTCAATGATCTCCACTGTGACATGACGAAATATATGGCCTCATCAATTATCCATATATCCTGGCAGTAGGTAAAATGCTATGGGAACGGAAACCCAGACAGAAAACCAAACCATGCAGGTCCACAAGGGGAACCAAATTACGGTGCAGGGGGTCGGATCCCCAGTACCGGCGGCAGAGGGTAGTGAGCGAGCAGGCTCCCGGCCGTCGTCATCCAGCGACTGCAATGTTATAGAAGTGGTGAACTTGGCTTCTGTAACAGATTACTACAAGCAAACAGGACGCTAGCACGGAGAACCCTTTCAGGCAAAAACCGCTGTTGGCAAGAACACCGATAAAACAAGTCACCGACTGCGGGAGGAGGCAGCAAACCCCAGAAACACTGTCAAAGTCAACATCACAGGTTAAATCATCGGAGACAGACGACAGACGGACTAACGAACGAAAGAAGGCAGAGTGTGTTGTGCAACCTGGCATCATTGCGGCCTTTGGGCGCAGTAGAAGGACTTTGCGCACCCCGGAGCGTCCAGTGCAAGACGTACACAATCCGGATCAAGCTGCGACACCAACAGAGGCCAGTGTAAGACTGGGGGAGGGAGAAGTTTTGCCGTCGGCCGACGCCACTTCAAACGTCACCCAAGCGATAGAAGCAAAAGGGCTAGGAAACGGGGGCCTCTCCCAAGAGGTGGCGCCAAATAACACAATCGCCCTTGGCCGCGCCGAAGAGGAGCGGCTTACTCGGAACTGGAGGAGCTTTTTGGCCGCATAACGCACTACAGGCGGAGGTGGCTTGCAACCGAAAAGCACCAAAAAGACACGCTCTCCCTCGAGGCATCAGTGGGTCCTAGCAGCAGCAAAAGAATGGCCGGTAGCCCAATTAAAGGCGACCGTGAGAAAAGCAGGAAGGACGAGACCATAAACGAAGTTGTCACTCCAGGCGAGGAGTTTTATGTGGTGCGAAACAAGGCAGCGAAAAAAGCGGCCAAAAAGCTACTCCTAGAAAAAACAGACAAAGAACTCAACCACGAAAAGAAGAACAAAGAACCCCCCGATATACTGCAGAAAACAAAGAGCAAACCGCGGCGCAAACCCTTGCGAGAGGCACTGCTTATTAAACCCACTAAGGGCCGAACCTACGCAGATGTCCTCCGTGAAATTAACGGAGCGGTCAAGCCAGACGACACCAAAACTGCCATCAAAGCAGTTCGACCAACCCGGACCGGTGGCCTGCTGGTGGAATTCGGGCCAGAGGCCACAAACAAAGATGCATTCTGTGACGCGGTTCAAAAGGTTCTTGGAGATCTGGCAACCGTTGCCTCGCTCGAACCAATGGCCACCCTGGAAATCAGGGACCTCGACTGCGTCACGGACAAAGCTGAAGTAGAGGATGCCATTAGGAGGGAGTTCCCCAGGTTAAGTGAAGTCAAGGCAAGATTGACACGTGAAAACACAAGGGGGCAACGCATGGCTATTGTCGAACTAGCTGATAAAGACGCCCAGTAAATCCTGGCGAAGGGCAAAATTAAGATAGGTTGGGTGATCTGCAGGATACGGAGAAGAGCGATCCCTATCCGCTGCTTCAGATGCCTCGAATACGGACACACCGCGTATGGCTGTAGGGGACCCGAAAGGAGATCTGTGTGCTACAAATGTGGTGAAACGGGGCACAAAAGGAAGGAGTGCACGAACGAGGCAAAATGCATTCTTTGTGAGGATGCTAAGCTAGCACCCGGCGACCTCAAACATGAGCCGGGGACAGGGAGATGCTGGGTTTTCAAGGAGGCCCTAACTACAGCCAAATCGATACTCAAATGATCCGTATCCTGCAGGTCAATTTGCACCGAAGCACAAACGCCCAGGACGTACTTGAGCAGTTTGCGAGGGACCTGCTGTTGCTGAGCGAGCAACATCATAACAAGGACTCGCAAGCGTGGTACCCTGACGAATCTAGTACCTCGGCCATCTGGGTTCGAGACAGCGCCCGCCTTCAGGTGCAGGGCCATGGACGCGGGGATGGTTTTGTGTGGGTGCGGTGTTCAGGGATAACATATTTTGTTGGTCGAGGGAGACTTCAACGCTAGAGCCATTCAATGGGGTATGCCACAATTCGACCCAGGGGAAAGCAAATCTTGGACATGGCGGCCAGAACAGCGCTTTTTGTCCTAAATACTGGTAACACCCCTACTTTCCGCCGCTGGGGTTGCGTAGGAACCATACCCGATGTGACACTCGCTTCGGAGTCCCTGGTGCCCAGAGTACACAACTGGCGAGTACTACAGGACTACTCGGCTAGTGATCACCAGTATATAGCGGTTGAGATTCAGGACGGTGCCACTCTGCGTGCATATGCCCAAACTTCAATCCTCGGATGGAGAACTGGGAGGATGGACGTTGAGAGGTTTGCTGACGCGCTTACGGCAGGCGCACCGTTGCTGGAAGCTCCGCCAGGGAGTGGAGGGCCTACAGCCAAGGACTTGGTGAACTCAACTATGAGTACCATCATAACTGCTTGCGAGTCTTCCATGCCCCGTCGGAGACCCCGACACGGTAAGCCTCCAGTATACTGGTGGTCAAACGAGATCGTCGAACAAAGAAGCGCGTGTCACAAACTTCGGCGAGAGGCCCAGCGGGCGCAAACACGGGAGGAGGCAGACACTAGGCTAGCAGCGTACAGGTCCGGCAGAAAATATCTTCGCAGGCTTATTAACAAGAGCAAGGCCCGATGCTCGCAAGACCTCGTGGACGATGTAAATAGGGATCCGTGGGGCCTAGGTTACAAGCTGGCCATGCGAAAACTTGGTGCCAAACGGAAGCCCTGCTTACATGAAGCAGAGAAGATGGACGAGATCGTACGGGCACTATTCCCCACGCACCCTGTCCGTGTCGATTCAGCTCCTGCACAAACACCATTAGAATGCTCACCTTTCACAATGATGGAACTGGAGCAGGCAATTCTATCCATGAAAGCAAGGAAGGCACCGGGACCAGATGGCGTTCCTGCTGAGGTTTTGCAGCTTGTCTACAAGCTTTGTCCTGACTTGTTGCTCAGTATGTTCAACGCTTGCCTTTACGACGGTGTATTGCCGGAACGCTGGAAAGTGGCGAGGCTCGTACTGATCAGCAAGGGGAAGGGAAATTCCGAGTTGGCGTCTGCATACCGCCCGTTATGTATGCTAGACACGGCTGGGAAAGTGCTTGAGAAACTCATCAAGGGAAGACTCACTGACGCCGGTCCATTCTGCCGGGGACCTATCTCCACGGCAGTATGGTTTTAGAGCAGATCGCTCCACTGTTGACGCGATAGCGGAAGTAGTGAGCACGGTCCAAAGAGCGGAGGCTCACTGCTAGTCAAACAAAAGGGTTGTGTTGCTCGTGACGCTTGACGGTAGAGACGCCTTCAATTCCGCTAGATGGGCGGATGTTCTAGAAGCACTGGAAAACTCTTTTTAAGTTCCAGAATATCTGATTCGGATTTTGAAGAACTACCTGACAGACCGGAGCCTGCTCTATGAGACGAAGGAGTGTCGGCGGAAGTTGAAAGTTACATCGGGTGTTGCACAAGGCTCCATCCTTGGCCCAGACCTGTGGAACATCACGTACGACGGGCTACTGAGAATCGAGCTGCCGGATGAGTCGCGCTTGATCGGCTATGCAGATGATGTCGCGGCGCTAGTTGCGGCACGCACTGTTGAACAAGCGCTTCTCAGACTGGGTATGCTAATGCGCCGAGTGAGGGACTGGATGACTGCTCGCGGGTTCAGCCTAGCTTTGGAGAAAACTGAAGTAGTCATCTTGACAAAGAAGAGAATCCCTAGAGTAAGGATGATCAACATTGGGGAAGCACTAGTTGAGACTAAACTAGCGGTGAAGTACCTGGGCATTTTGATCGACTCGAAGATGCGTTTCTCCGAGAAAATCAGGGCAATAGCTGACAAGGCTGCAGCGAGTGTTTCGGCTCTCAGCCGACTAATGGCCAACATAGGGGGTCCCACCTCATCAAGAAGGAGACTTCTGATGAGTGCAGTACAATCTGTGCTGTTGTGCGGATCGGAAATGTGGTTTGAGGCTCTCAACAAGGAGCTGTATCGAAAGCGCTTGGCACAGGTGCAGCGACTGGGAGCGCTGCGGATTGCATCTGCATATCGGACTGTCTCGGAGTCGGCAGTGCTGGTCATCGCAGGAGTGATACCCATTGCCCTCCTTGCCAAGGAGCGCCGCAGAATCTACCTGTGGAGGAACGAATGCGACAGAGATGCTGTCGCCCACGAAGAACGAGAACGCTCACTTAGTGATTGGCAACAGTCCTGGGTGAGCGATACAAAAGGTAGTGGACCGCGCGCCTTATTGGTGACCTGAGGCCGTGGCTCAATCGAAGGCATGGTGAGACTGACTTCTATCTAACTCAGTTACTGAGTGGACATGGATACTTTCCGTCTTACCTGCACAAGATTGGTAAGTCACGGTCTCCTGACTGCATATTCTGTGCTGGAGAGGTCGATGATGCCTACCACACATTTTTTGTATGCAAGAGGTGGGAAAGGCAGCGCGGTGACCTCATTGAAGAAATGGGAGATCTCTCTCCGGATGAACTCACTGGAGATATGTCATATCCGTTGACAAATAGAACTGTGTGGCACATTACGCTCGGGCAGTCCTTAAGATAAAAAGGAACATATTTGAGCGCCTGGAGGCGTCCAGGGCGCAGGGGGCTCTTTTCTTGAAATCTCTCTCCCTTCCCCTCCTCCCGCTGGAAAAGGGATCCCTGTAGCCCGGTGGCGCCTAAACGCGTAGAAAAATGAGGCTTAGCCCGAAGTAATGTGTCAAACGGTTCCAGGCTAGGTTCTCAGATTCACAGGGGAGGTGTTTAGTGGGTAGTCCAAGGGTATCCTCCATGGGAGTCCCACACTGCCAGACTCGGCGGGCGTAAATGCCTTCACCTCCCAACCACAAAAAAAATGTTACGGTTCGTTATATAACTAAATTATATCCAACCGATTTGGATCCAATGTCTACTGTCGTTGATACTAATGTTGATGATTGTTTGTTTTATGAAGCTGACATTGAAGAAAATCACTCGAGTGAACAAGAGATTATTGACGAAAGTGGTAGTACTACCAGAGCTGAAGGTGACATAAGGAGATCAAATAGTGAAAGTTCAGATGACGACAATATACATATAGCACAGTTACGGTCCTCAAAGTATTATTATGGTAAAAATCGCTACAAATGGGCTACAAAATAGTTTGCACTCCACGGCATAATTTAGTGTTGAACAGATCTATTCTGCACCTGACTGAAGACGGAAAGAAAGATCGTATCAGTATTTGGAATAAACATTTTGATGATGTAATGCGAAAAACCATTTTGACATGGAATAACTTCGAAATTGCTGATTTTAGAGCCAAATTCAAGCGGTAAGATAGGTCAGAATTAAAAGAAATGGACATGATAGACCTCAATGCCTTCTTAGGATTATTATACTACTCTGCCGCCCTGAAATCACATCACGAATGTACCAGTTTTATATTTGCTACTGATGGAACAGGTTGTGAAATATTCAGGTTCTGTATGTCAGAAACCAGTTTTTTAGTTCTCCTGGACTGCCTACGTTTTGACAACCCAGCAGATCGCGCTAAGAGAATGAAGGCCGATAAACTGGCAGCTATTTCTGGAATATTTGATAAGCTTATTACTAATTCTCAAAAACTATATCAACTCAGTGAATATGTTACTATTGGCGAGATGCTAGTGGAGTTTCGTGGAAGAATTTTGCATGATTTCGTACATGCTCCAGAAATCCGGTAAATAAAGCCTACTTATTCGTGCCTTGTGTGATGCGAAAACCTTTTACTTTTATAATGATTATTTACATTCAGGAAAAGGTAGCGATGGCGCCAGACTATCAGCTGACGAGGAAAAATTTCTTGTTCCCACTCAGTGCGTGCTACGCTTGACACAGCCGTTACAAAGAACCAATCGTAACGTGACAGCAGACAACTGGTTCTCGTCTATTGAACTTGTAGATGAACTGTCTAAGCGTAACCTAACGAATGTTGGGACTCTGAAAAAGAACAAAACAGAAAAACCGAGTTTATTTCAGGCACAGAACTCTAGAGAGATTAGTTCAACTTTATTCGGTTTTACGAACGACAAAACTATGTGTTCTCATGTGCCAGAGTAGAATAAAGTTGTGCTCCTGATATCATCTATGCATCAAGATAATACCATTGACGAACATACCCGAAACCCGAGATGATATTATTCTATAATTCCACCAAAAGGGGGGTTGATGACACGGACAAAAAATGTTCAATTTATTCGAGCAGTTGCCGAACAAGAAGGTGGCCTATGGTGATTTTCCACAGAGTTCTGGACTTGTGTGGAATAAATGCCTACACTTTATTCAATCAACATCAAGACAAAAAACTAGAAAGAGGTAAATTTCTGAAGAAAATAGCACAATCCTTGGTAGTTCCACATATGTATGCAAAGACGAGTTATAAACCCTCATTTGCCAAAAGAATTAGTTATGACGCTGAAACGAGTTTTGGGCCCTGATATACCATCCCAAGAGCCACCAAGTGAAGAAAATATAGTTCTTAAACGTAAGACGTGTAAACTATGCCCACCAAAGATAAAACGAAAGACGACCCACACTTGTGTATGCCAATATGCCAATATGTCTCCAATGCTCTAAGCCGCTATGCAAAGACTGCCAATTAATATGACCAAGTACGGCCATTGTCGAAATTTTTATGTTTAGTTTTGAGAAGATCATGTTAAGTTTTTTATGTTTTTTATTCTTTATATTTTATTGTAAAAGAAGTAAAACAAGCTAAAAATATAAAGTGATTTCAAGCTAATAAGTCTGAAAAGTGCCTTTGATTATTATATCGTTAGACTTAGTTTAAAATAAATACATTTTTCATTAAAACTACATATTTTATTTACATTTAGTAACACTTCTAAGGGATAGGAACAAAAAAATGATACAATACTTGCTCATCCAGATAGAAACCAGCCCGTAAAGATAGCGGTCTGTGAGGCCGTACATTCATAGTAGTGTAACAAAAATGTCCATAGTTAAAGGTTAACGTTTGTACCGGTTCGTTGAATAAATATTTTAAATTGTTTAAGCCCGCTTTATGATTAGTTGTGCAAGACCTCCCGAATAAACGCAAATCGCACAGAGGTGTCCGCTCTTTATGAGCATTGAGTGACCCAAACCATCGTTTTCTTGAGCGAGTTGGCCGAGAATGCAGTACTCGTGCTCTCATAGTGCATAAGGTTGCACTCCACGTGGGCAAGTTTACACATCACCATTTTTGCCCACCATCAAAGCTACAATCGAAGCCAGGCCACCACACACAACTGGCTTGCCGACTGCTGTTCAGATACGCCACCATCTAGCCTAGTGCAGCACGTTTACGACACTTATACAGTAGACCGATATGCAAGCGGCCTCACGCCATTTGTTAGCATGGTACATGGGCGAGATGATGATGATGACGCAAACACCGCCGATCAGCGGAAAATAGCGCTCTGTCGTCCTCAAGATCGAAATTTACCGCCGAGAGCAGCTAATCAAACCTGTCTGCTTCCACCTCAAAGCCAGGCAACGTTTGAGCTGTTTCAGCAGCAACCCGCCAAAAGGTCAACGTAATCGGCCAATGCAGGCTGTCGTCTGTTTGGCGTGCTAACCCTGAACTATGGTTCTTCTGGATTGATTCGCAATTTCAGGTTCACAAGGCCACGAGAGACTCAGCCAAATACTATCTCATGGTCTCCACGCCGCCATCGCTACGGTAGCAGATATCGCACGCCACCGGAGTACGACAAATGAGCAGCTCCCGAAGCAGCTATTGTCGCTCGTCTCGCGGACTCTCTCGATGCACAGCGACATAAGCTACTCACAGGCATCGAGCTTGGGAACAGACGATTTTCACACAGCTGCGGCACATACCCTCTTTAGCTGGCAAAAATCAAACACTGGAAGAGCTCGCTTCTATGGCAAACGAGGCATACAAAACGAGCCCTATAGTAATGGGCACATCAATGCGACTAGCTACGCGTTCAACAAAACCCTCATCTAGCCGTTCGTCACCACGCAGTTTTCTGGACGAGCTCAACGTCGAGATAGCTGCTCTGCATCTAGCGATTGATCAGTTGACCCCAGCAGCCACGCGCTAATGCCAACTCGAAGCGTAAGCACCCCTTATCACAGGGCAGCACGCCCCACCACTCCAGGACCAGACCCGCACACGACATATTGCTGATATCATAGCAGACACGGAGCCTTAGCAATTCGCTACAAGCAGGCTTACTTACAGGTTTTCAGCTCAAAATATCACCACAGGGCACCTGCCAGTGCAATACCCGGCACACATCTTCGGCAACATCGCACAGAATCGTCTTCGACTGCACTGTAAAAACTCGGTTTTTGGAGACATCTCATCGTCAGGTATCTTGGGAAGTAGAGCCTCATGCTGCAGGCCGCCAATGGCATA
Organism: Odontomyia ornata; assembly: GCA_963969285.1. Classification (NCBI taxonomy): domain Eukaryota; kingdom Metazoa; phylum Arthropoda; class Insecta; order Diptera; family Stratiomyidae; genus Odontomyia; species Odontomyia ornata. Next base: position 306,268,190 of record OZ017740.1, read on the forward strand.
CAAATCATCACCTTTGACATCCATAAGCTCACCTTGGATTTTAGGTAACGCAGCCCATTTCACTGGCCGTTTATCATAGCAGAACGCCAGATGGCTATTCTAGGAGCAGAAGTACTTAATCACCACAGCTCGCTTCTCAAGCCGTGTAACCGACACCTCTTGAATGATCGCATCAGCCTCTCTACGGTCTATGCACTCGGCTCAGCTCTATTAGTGCATATAATTAGCACATTTTTTTGTAGTTGGCAGGCGAATGCCATTTCCACACAGTGTGGGCCTCCCATACTCGTGACCGATTGGACTACCACTAAACATCTCTCTTGTTCACCTAAGAACCTAGCATGGAACCGTTTGACGCATTGCTTCCAGCCATGTCTCGTTTTGCTAGGCTGCGAGGCACCTTCAAGTTGGGCGATCCCTCCTCCAGCGGGAAGGGAGGGAGGAATTACCAGAAAGGCGATCCCCTACCCGAGCGTCCTCAGCAGCTGTGAATCCCTTTTATCTTTTAGGAGCGCCCGAACATAATTTTCGACATAATTCCGCATCACCACAACTCAACTATCCGGATGTTTTGCATGTAGAAATGTGTGGCAGACATCACATACAGTCAGGGGGCTGTGACTTGCCAATATTGTGTAGGTAAGACTCCAAATACACATTCTTGCTCAAAAGCTGTATCGGATAGAAGTCAGTCTCACCATGCTTTCGATTTAGCTACGGTCTCAAATCTGGAATGAGTCGCGCAGTTGACCTACCCATCGTGAGATCCACCCAAAACTGCTGCCAATCATTGAGTATGCGCTATCTCTCCTCGCGGGCAATTTTCTCCCTCGAGTCCTCGTTTCGATGTAGTTAAATAGCACTGCGTTCTCGAGCAAGGAGAGCGATAGGAATTACGCCTGCAATAGTTTTCACCGACTGGCAAATTTGAAGATGCAATCCTCAGTGCTCCTCTTCTTTGCAGCTGTGCCAAGCGTTTTGGATACACCTCTAGAGTGCGAGCATCGCCCTATATTTCTGTTCCGTAAAGTAGCACTGACGATACTCATCACGAGGCGTTTTCTGAATGGATTGGGTCCCTCTACGTTGGCCTGACTCAGAGCCGATACTCCCGAAGTAGTCTTCTTAGCCGCTGCCCTGATTTGCTCAGAGGGATTCATCTTCGAGTCGATCAGTAGCCCCACGTACATACTTTATTGCTGGCTTCGTGCACCTTTGCTCTAGGGATTCTGTTTTTGGTCGGTTATGTCCACTGCTCGACTGAACCCACGAGCAGATATCCAGTCTCTCACTCGGCGTATGAGCATAGCTAGCCTAAGTTGCGCTTGGTAAAACGACTAGAGCTGCAACATCATTCGTATAGCCGATCAAGTGTGACTCATCTGGTATCGCCAGTTTTTAGTAGCTCATCGTATGACATGTTCCACAGGTCTGGACCAAAGATAGATCCTTGACCAAAACCTGATGTGACTTGAATCCTTCGGTGGTCCTGTGTAATATCATAAGAAGGCGTATCAGATACTCTGGAGCTTGAAAAGGGTTTCCCAGTGTATCCAGAAGATCCACACACGTAGCGGAGTTGGAGGCGTTCCTAACATCAAGTGTCACTAACAGGACGATCCGTCGCTTAGTTGGGCTACATACCTCAACCTTTTGAACCGCAACTCTGCAATCGGATCATTGTTGCGGTATACTACTTTAAAGCCGTACTGCTGAGGAGTTATGTCCCCAGCAGCACGATTTGCGTCAATGATTCTTCCCTTGATGAGTTTCTCTAGCAATTTCCCAGCCATATCAAGCATGCATAACGGGCGGTATGTAGCACAATGTACTGATTATCACTGGTTGAGTAGTCCTCTAATATTCTCCAATTGTGTATTCTCTGTACTATGGACTCCGAGCGAATGTCATGTTCGGTATTGTTCCTTCATGGCCAATGAGGTGGAAAAGTCAGCATACTTCCCGCGTTTTACGTGACGAGCTTCATCCTGGCCACCATTTCTAGGATTCGTTTACTCTACGAATCTGTTAAAGACACACTCCAAGCGATGCTTTAGCATTGAAGTCGAAACAGCGCCTTCCAAAGCATTAAGCTTGGCTTGGAAGGATGATATCGGCTCATTCGGCGTTAGGTACACACTAATGAACGTGGTCCCTCAGCACTGAACCCACAAGAAATCTTCCCCCCGCCCACAGTATCCCACCTAGAAATCACTGCTCCAAAGTAGATGGCAACAGTGCCAGTTTCATCACGATACCATGATGCAAAACTTTTATCTTATCTTATGGAAATTCTTATAGCAGGCAACAAGCAGTAAAGCATTTAACGCTTGTGCTTTTTTCCTTACGTTAAGAGCACTTCACTTCTAACCTTATTAATAAAAAAAAAATATTTATGAAAGAAAATGATCCAATCAAAACAGGAAAATGTAGTCACTATCAAACACGAAACCTTACACTGTTTGGCATCTTTTTCAGTTGAGTCAATTATGGCCATGCACAGTCCTTTATGGTTATCTGGTGCCGGCCTTGCTTTGACCACGTTACGGTGCTCGTTGTTGATTGCCTCTTATATCTGGGCTATGTGAGTGATACGGTCAATGTCTCTTATTTTGGCCGTGCCATCGGTTTGAGTGACGCTACAGTTGCGCTTTTAACGGGGTTCTCCTTTACTGCGTCGCAGTATGCATTTTTATTGTCGAGCTCTGCTCCAGATTCGATCAGTATGCGGCCCGACTAGGTTGGTCTTAGTACTTTAATAGCAGTATTGGTATCTTCGGGGCTTACATTTCCCTAGATTTCATGGAGTTACAGCACCTCTGCATCGGGTCAGCCATCTTAGGGTTATACGAGCATTGCCTGCTGACGGGGTGGCTTTTTTCTCTCGCGTCACATGTCAAGACTTTTTCTTGCGAGGTGCTCATGTGAATTTCATTTTGTCGCACTTTTTGAAGGAGTTTCTAGGTGGCTAGCACTCATTGTAAACCTTTATCTAGCGTTCGTCGCCCATAAAGTGCTTTTTCCTTCCTTCTTCTATCCCGATCCTAGTCGATTGGGCTAGACACCATTTTTTTATTGATGTTTGATGGTCGAGCAATCGGCACGTGCCCTTTTGGTTTGGCCCTGTGCGCCTCTTAAGTCTTCTGGTCTTCGCGGCCTTTTGATCCTCTTGGGTCTTAATCAGCTCTTCTGATTGTGGTCTAGGAACCCCTTTAGCTAAAGAAGCCTATTTTTGACGCCTTTGCTAATTGTGGTGAGCCGCATGCTGATTTTGTTAATTAAGAACATCTCCTGCTTTTCGGATTAGGCTTTTTCTTGATGTCGCTGGGCGGCGACTGTAGCGAAAGTTAAATACGATTTCATATTGGACTAGTCCCCTGCACATGGTGCCCAAGGATGGCAGCCATTAGCGAGCTACTGGATATTGGTACAAACGCATTGCCCACACCTACCCGGACCATTACTCATTGCCCAGAATCAAGGATCGGCCTCCTGCGTACCTTCCATCAAATCCCGGTCGCTCCAAAAGACAGGTGCAAAAGGTAGCCACTAAGCCCAAACGATGTAGCGGATACTCCACCATCTGCTGAGGAACTTTGTCGGCGTCTACCACGACGACATCTTTTCGTTATTAACCAGCCATGGCGATCTGCAATGTCACTTCAAGCAGAATTTCTCGGTGGTGCGAGCTGCGAAGCTCCAAGCGAACTGGAATAAATATCAAATCAGCCCACCCGAGGTCATTTTTTTTGCGTAGCACGTCAACGAGACTGAATGTCAACCACCTGCTCCCAAGACGCAAGCCATCGCAGATTTTTCCAAGCCGGCCGACTCCTCGCAGATGAGACGTTTCCTTGGGATGCTCAACCTTTATCACCACTGCCTGCTATATGCCACCAAGCTCTAAGCGCAACTCTCAGAGCTGCTGAAAGATTGTAAAACTAAGAAAGCGCCACTTACTTGGACATTGGATACTAAAGCTGTTTTTGAACTGCAAGCAGTGCATCACTCCGGTAGCCATGCCAGCCTTTCTTTCACCTTCAAACTCGTTGACACTAGGAACCAACGCATCCAGCTCTTCCAATGGCGTAGCCGTTGACCAGCAGCGAAACGACGGTACTTGGTTACCCCTAGAGTTCTCCGCGAGGAAGCTAACCAAAACCGAGCAGCACTACTTTACCTACGACCGCGAGCTTCAGGTGATCTTCGCAGCCATCAAGTTTTTCCGGCGCAATCTGGAGGGAAGGCACTTTGTCATCCACACCGACCATTGGCCACGCACCTTTACTCTGACGCAATGCTCGGACAGAACCTCGTCGCGCCAAAGCAGACAATTGGACTCCATTGGACATTTCCAGGCGAAGTCAATATCGTCACTGACCCACTTTCATGCGTAGTTGCGATACCTGTCAGCAAGGCCCAGGCGACAGACGAAAAGTTACCGCACTTCCTGGTGAACTCGCACCTAAAGCTGCATCTGCTGGTGCTGGACGGTTACTCAGATACTACATCGAATTCAAATGTACTATCAAACCATACTTGCCAGTCATGCTCCGCCACTAAGCCATTGACTCTGTTATCCAGCAATCACACCTCAGCAGGCGTACCATTACAAGCGCGTAGTCTTGAAATTTTTCTAGCCGAGTTTGAAAAAGGATATATTTCATTGCACCAAGCAATGTGTATCTTGCCAGCTGTCAAAGATTTATCGCCACAATCGACCCGTGCTTGGTAGTTTAAGACGCCAACAGAGCATTGCGGCCACATCCACGTCGACCTGATTAAGCTTCTGTAATGTGAGGGCTACGAAAATTGCCTCAACATAATTGCCAATAACTCACGCTTGCCTCAAGGCACCGTCCCTAAGGCGTTATTTGACCACTGGCTCGTTATGTTCGCACGGCACTCGAAATCACATCGGAACATGGACGCCAGTTTGGGGCCGACCTCCTAAGCCAATTGGGTCGCCTCCTGGGGGCAACTACGTCCATAATACACGGTACCACCCACAGGTCAATGGCATAGTGGACCAAATGTTCCTCACTCTCAAGGGTGCCTGAAAGTTGGTTTGGCTGCAAGCACTTCCGGCAATACTGTTGGGCTTGCGCAAGGAAGACTTACAAGCCTCACCAGTGGAAATGGTCTTCGGAGTATCACTGCGGACGCCGAATGAATCCATAGCACCTCGGAGGGTACGAGTCAGCTGCCTACAGGGATTCCTCAACTTTTCGAAGCAGTTTGCCTGGTTTCACTAGTCAGACACCCCGCACACCATCCGTTTTTGTTCGAATACCACTCCAGTTGCAAGTATATGTTTCGTCGCATCACCGCGGAAGCTGCTTGACCAGCCGTACACCGGACCTCATCGAGTCATCAAAATGGCCAACAACCGCACCTACGTCATAAATGTAAACGGCGTCACCAAGATCCTCCCTCTCGACCACCTGAAACCAGTTTACTTGTTACTTGGAGCAATCCGATACCCAGTCTATGCTACATCAGCTTCCTTCACCACCACCACAGCCGCCTACCCCGCAGCCTCGGTTGCCCTCGCAAGTGGCTTACAGCAATAGCGACAGCAGCTGTCAGTCACCACCATGAAGAGGGAAACATTTTCACTCCCTTCGCTGCACGCGAATGTCAATGGGGAAGGTTGTGACCGTGGCGCATACTGAATATTTTAACCCAGAATGTTTCAATACGTAGGATTGATGCAAAGGGAGGTATTTATTAATTTAAAGTCTGTTTCATGCCTCAGTTCCATTTTATAAGATTTCAAGGGTGCCCTGAAAGTGAAGCTGAAATCAAAACGAAAAAATTACTAAATAAACAATTTCAGCAAAAAAATACTGATAGGCAGAGAGAAAAGGACATAATTCATAAAAATTCATTAGTGAGTTAATATTGCTCATTCATATCTGATTGTCAAATTGCTGGAAAATAGGAAGCCATTAAGACTAACATTGTGGAGTAACGAAATGTCCATTTCCTTTTAAACGTTATAAATCAATTTACGAATAATACTATCAGCATTATTTGCATTTACCTGTCATTTTACCCTTCTTTTCCACCCGTCAAATTACACCGTTAATGACAATATTTCCACGAAAATCTACCAACCAAACAAAACTGTTGCCTACAAATGTTCTACTCCAGCATAATACCACCGAGTACTGGGAGAACTAAATGTGCGTGTAGACAGCATCGATTATTTTCGCTTAAGTAAATGCTAAAATATTGTAAATATAATTGAGGTTAATTCCTTTTCCGCACTGTATGAATAATGAGCGTACGTGTTTGCATTCAGGATAATGTTGAAGCAATGAAAGGATCTAATTCCATCGTTTGAAACACGTACACGCAATGATGGAGTCATTTGACGTGCGGCTGAAAGTGAAACTATACGAGTAGGTTCCCTATAAATAACTTTCCCAGGAGAGCAAGGATCCTCGAAAGTTTCTTCCTCTGAGGAAGTCAGAACGTGACAGAAGGACTCGAAAGTGATAAACTTGTTGTAACATCTCAACAACTTCTTCAATAACTTCTCGATGGCACAGTGCAAACATAACCCTTTCATCTCCGTTAAATAAAACAAACATAAACTTGTGAAACTATATCTAGTGTCTTGACTACTTATTCCTTTCCTCTTCCTCTTTGTGGTACCCTCATACCAACAAACTAAACCGTAACCGATTTAGTTAATCTGTTCTCAACCAAATCCTTTTTGATTAAAAACCGAAACTTTTCTGCAAAAGTCATATAAAAAGTAATTAAGATTGTGCGTTGCTGAAATTCGGGTTGTGACGATGACGGTAATGGACAAAGATTAATTATAAGGATGCCACAATTGACGATGAGCAGCAAAAGAAACGATTTGGAGTTATAGGACATTAACTTTGGTGGTGGGGATGACTACAATTCGCAACTTACATACACGGCGCGTGTATGGATGAGAAGTTTTTCACTTGATTTTAGATGATCCTTGGCGTTTTGTTGCGGCACTAACTCACTTCTGTTCTAGTCGTTATGAGGCAGTTTTTTGCTGAGGATATTTTATTACAAAGGACTCAACCGAAAAATTACTACCACTTCCAACCAACTGGATTTTCTTTTATGAAGGAAGATTAACGGTTATGGCCGTTTTTCTATTTATGCGATGACTAGTGAAGCCGACAGCAATAAGGAAGGATATTTAGGCCAATAAGGAAGTTGATGAGTTGATATGTGCTTAATTTGGGAGGGGATATATGTGTGAGTATGAAAAACGTTAAACTGTGATTTTGTATGAACAGAAAATTGGCCTGTGTGAGGTTTTTCATCTGCTAAGTGAATTAATGACTTTTAAATGTTGAAGTAATTTATAAACGATTAAGCAATTAATTAATGGAGCACATATGGTTTGAGATAAAGAAAAGAAGGATTGAATGATTAATTGTTCAACAAATTTTCAACGATATATTCATATAATGAATCAATTCTTTTCAGGAATTTTTAAAGAATAGCTGGAGCCGAGAACACAAAAAAGGGTCTGTAGTGTGTTTTGAAAATTGGCGGAAACTGCCAGTATATTCCTGCGAAAGTTAAAAGCCTAGAAAGCTAGGAATAAATATTAACCTATTTGTGCATTGCTTCTCTTTTTACGTACCTGATTAGCCATAAATCACCACTTAGCTAGCATTTTTCAACATGCGTGCTTTTGTCTCTTACGTCAAATTCAAACCCACTGTTATATGGAGAACAACTGTCATAATCATTGAATACTATACTTTGATGACTTGAGATGTCATAGTGGGTCAACAATGAATTTAACTATTGCTCCCGAATTAGTACTCCGATGCAGGCAAAGTAATTCAAAGAGTCCATCACCGAAGATTGATCTATTATTGCAAAGATACAAATTTAATGCACTGGCAAACTGATGGTTTACCTATTTGTAAAACAATGCCTATTTTGTATCAGGAGTTGTTATACTCGTATATTGGGATTCACTCTGGAAGGTACTGGATATTGAAATAAAGACTAAAAGTAAGCCAAAACATGACCCCTAATCCACGCACTGATACTCAAACCACTAATCATCAGTAAACTTAAAGCAAATCTACTAAGTGAAAGCAGGCATGTCATCGAAACTGCCATCAAAGCTGTATTTCTTACACATTTCAGCGAACTCCAGGTAGAAATCTTAGCAAAGGGTACAGGTACCCAATTGAAGATGATAAAGAAGAAGAAGAGGAAACACGAGGTCCCCAAGAAGCATATCATTTTTAATAAAGATTTCTAGGTAGTCCCGTCTAAGGGAGCAGAAAACACAGCTAAAAGGCACTTCCAAACGGCATGCGAAAAACAAGCAGCCTACTAAACAAGCAAAAAATGAATTAGCATTTAAATCAAGTCGAGCTGGGGCCTACCAAAGGATAGTCTGTGTGGCCTAGTTGTTAGATCATGAACGCATAAGCCAAAGGTCCCAGGTTCAAATCTCGTTGGGAGCAACGTGATTTGGTTTAGGGGATTTTTCGGGCAGACTACAAGTGTTTACTCAGTGGTGATATGTACTGATTTAATCAGATCATAGCTGAGCAAGCACACGGGAGCATGGTAAAAAATCAAAACGGTCATGAAAATGAGATACTCTAACTATCTCTAAGCGAAGGCCCAAGAGGGGCTGTAGTGCTACAAAGAAGAAGAACGGCCTACCAAAGGCGCAAAACACTTAGACCAGGAAAAAAGTCATTTTATGACATCTAGTATCGTTAAGACATGAATAGTTTGAAGCAAACCATTTATTTAGAGCTGTTAAGCCTCTTTCAAATGCCTAACTACCTGGGGCGAGTTTCGTTGGGCATAGCACCAATACACCCACTTGTATATCTTCGGTGCGTACGCGAATCCACTCGATTAACCGGAAATACCCAAAAACTCCATTCAATTCCACTCTAGAGCTTCCCTAGTGAAGCGCACGAATCCCTAGTTAAATACATTTCTTAGTTCTTCAGAATACATTCAGTTGTTTTGGTTTTTGATGATGACGGGTGCCTCCTGTTTACGGCGTTGCTCTGCCTTAAACTCCAACTTTAGCACTTTAATTTGCCTTTTGAACGACCCCCGCTCCGCTTTGGTTACAGCGAGACGTTCCAATCGGCACAGGTTACTGCTCTTACGGCGATATTCCACAATGTGCCCACCTCTTTGCCACTTCTCTCCCTCGATAGTGATTGGCTGCGGGCCCGCTCTGAAGGTCGCAGCGATTACTTCCTCGAGCGACAGACGGAGTCGAGATGTCATCACAGATCGCCAGTGGTTAGTTAGTGGCTGACCAGTCGCCGCTTATTGTAATGCCCACACAATCACTGATGTTGCGTGGCGCTTGCAAGGTCGCTGGAGATGCGTGTCGCCGATGGTTAGATAGGGGCAGTCCAGTCACCACTACCGTGTGTCGATCGTGGTAGTTGCTGGCAGTGCAAGCTAGTCGTTTGGTTGCCGGTGGTGATTTGGCCCAAATTGTAATGTCCGCACGATTGTCGATATTGCGTGGTGCTTGCAAGGTCGCTGGCGATGCGTGTTGGTCGTACAGCCGCCGGTGGTTAAATTGAAATCGCGTTATCTTGCTCGCTCCTGGGCAAAATGCCTTAGAAAAACTACTACTCGGGCAAGAGCCTTGAGCAGGGCAAGTAACGCAGCTTAAATCCGGGCTGATTGACCAGCTGGCTGATGTGCGTAAAGTTATCCGTATGTCCGCTTGGATCCGGGCTGGTTGACTAGCTGGCTGATGTGCGTCACAGGTTAACAGTACGGCTGCTTGTATCTGGGCTAAAACAGCAGGAATGGTCGAAACAAAACCATCACTATATGTTGGGCATGGGAACATGTAGTTTTGGCTTTCATTTAAAACCCTATACGTTCCGTCGAATTTCTCCCTTATGAGTGTCTTTCCGGTTTAGCGTAACGCTGTCCCAGACTTTGCTGGAAGACAGTACAGTGCCGTACGAGGTCACTTTATTAGCCATTGGTTAAAATTGTTGATCTTGATCTCGAGGATACGTGTAAAGTGGAAGGGTGGGAAGTGAGTGGGATTTAATTTTTTTGCGTTATGCCTAGGGGGTTTCATTGGTGAATTATTTCATAGTTGGCAGTTAGAATACAATGACGTATTGCGTTAAAAATATCTTGCGAGAAAGAGTAGTACAAAAGATGATCGAAATAAAACTATCAATATATGTTGGGCATAGGAGCATACAGTTTCGGCCTTCATTTAAGACCCTGTATGTTCTGTCGAACTTCTCCCTAGTGAGTGTCTGTTGGGTTTAGCGTAACGCTGTCATAGACTTTGCTGGAAGACAGTACACTGCCGTACGAGGTCACTTCATCAGCCGTTCGTTAAAATTGTTGATGTCGATCTTGAGGATACATGTAAATTGGGAGGGTGCGTTTTGTACAGGGGTTTCAATGGTGAATTTTTTAGTAGTTAGCAGTTAGAATGCATTTATTGAGCAGGGAAATTTAGCGACTAGTGGACGCGTATCTACAAACCATTTTAGTTCAACAGTACAGAGGCTCCAACTGGTTGGTAAACGGTGTCTATTTTGATGATATGCATATGAATTCGTACCAAATGTAGCGTGTCTGCCGACAGTTGCAGTCGGGCAGCTCGGAGGGTTTTATTTATTTCTATAGTGACTTACAACTAAAATAGCATGTCCGCTGACAACTAGAGTCAACAGCCTAGAGGCTATTGTCGGTTTCCTTACCGACTTGTAACTAAAAATGGCGTGTCCACCAACAGCTTCGGTCGACGGCTCAGAGGCTATTGTCGGTTTCTTTACCGACTTGCAACTAAAAATAGCGTATCCACCAATAGCTTTAATCGACGGCTTAGAGGTTATTGTAATCATGTAACTTAGACATCAGAAGAGCGTGTTTTGTTTTGAAGGGACTTCATTTGTGGCTGCCAACATTGGGTTTTTTTTCTTGGAGAGTTCCACTCCCACGTACCCCAGGAAATTCCCACAGGGGGAATACCGGTCGACGTGAGCACTCTTGAAGTCTAGCATTCTTTGTGGAGCACCACCCCTACGGACCCGAGGATATGCGGGGCGCCGTAAGGTTCCCTCGTAGGATGATAGGTAACGACCCTGATTGGATTTGGACTACGCTTTGGACAACGAGCTGGAATTCATGCTTTGGGCTGGCGGATATGATGGTTTGGACCTAGTTGCTTTGCACAGCAGCGCCTAGGTGACACTCGTGTGTGAACGGCTCCAATACAACTATCATACCGTCTCCGTCCCGCTAAAACCTTGTCAGGCCTCGGAGTTCGTTCGAAGTTCGATTAGCGCTAGTTTGGCTCTGAGCACTTGTTCCCATAAGGGCTTGTGCCAACCCTCGCATGGCCTCCCTGCTCTGCAAAGATAACCATGGGACCAAAAAGGCGACTACACACACGAACGGAGATAGCGGCTCCCAGGGGGGCCCAAGAGAACTGGAGCAACCAAAAACACTTAAAAAAGATTTAAAAAAAAACCCAAAAAAGAAATAAAAAATAACAACGGCGACGCAACCAGCGGTTGCAGCCACGATTTTAACAGTACATGGAGAACGGTACTAACGATGACAAAAACGACGAATAATACAATGACAGTGAAGACAGTCAAAAAACGGAGATTAGCAGTCAGTCTGGTCCCGACTGAGAATCCTGTGGCATTCGGCCGCAGCAAATCAAATTATACGAACACTAGAACGTCCTATAAAGGAAAAGCGGGAAACTCTGCAGGACGCTTAAGGTGTGCGAGCGGTAGAAGAAAATATAAAGAAAATTGAGAATTTGATGGTCACTGCTGCGATCGTTACCGAAGCGACCGATGCAAGGGTCGTAAATCCCGACATCCTGAACCCAACGACGGGATTACGGCAGAAAAAGAAACGAGTGACCAGGTAAATAAAGCGACGTTGTGTGATTGCATCGTCAACGTTGAAAAAGTGTCGGAAGTACTGCATTCGGAAACGGTAAGCGATAACCTCTCCCAAGGATGGTCGCAAAGTACAATTGCTGCCCAGCGACATGAAGAAGAAAGGCTATTCCGAAGAGCAGGAGATGTTCTGAAAAGAATGCTATCTGCATGCGACTCCCAAAATCTCCAAAGCAGTAAAGATTGGGCCCCTTGAACTAAAGGAGCTCTTAGACTGCGTAGGACATTATCGAACACGAGCAGAAGGCGAACGAAGTGGCAGGGGCGAAATCTAAAGGCCACACGCAGATAAATTAATAAAAGAATGGCATCCAGCCCAATCAAAAGAGATCGGGATAAAAAAGGAAGGAAGAAGCACTTGATGGGCGCGGAAAACGAGATCAGGGGTTCCAGACAGTGCTTACAAAAGAAATGAAGAAAGCCAAAAAGAATCTCCTTCAAAAAATTCCAGAAAGTAAAGTTTGCACGGACGCTCAATAAGAAAAAAGACCCGATGCAAAACAGGAGGGAAAGAAGCCCCGACGAAGACCCCGGCAGCAGGCACTGCTCGTAAAACCCCAAGATGGTCGATCCTACCCGGAGGTGCTGCGGGACATCAGGGGAAACTTTAGGCTCGAAGAGACCAACATTACCTATAAAGTAGTACGACCAACTCGGTCGGGCCACATACTGGTCGAATTCGGAGCTGAGGCCAACCATAAGGAAGCATTTTGCGACGCAGTAAAGAAAGTCCTCGGCAAAAGCGCAACTATAGCCTCAGTTGAGCCGTGGCAACGATCGAAATACGAGACATTGACTAGGTGACGGATCTGGTTGAGGTAGAAGAGGCCATTTAAAGGGAGTTTCCTAGCGTGGGAAGGATCAAAGCGAGACTGACACCAGAAAACAACAGGGGACAATACATGGCCATAGTTGACTTGACCGAAAAGGACGCCGAACAATTCCTGAACAAGGGCAAAGTACGAATAGGGTGGGATGTCTGTAGGATACGGCGGAGTGCAACGCCTCTTGAATGTTTCGAATGCCTTGGCTATGGTCACACCGCACAAGTATGCAAAGGACCCGATAGGAGTTTGCTTTATTACAAATGCGGTTAAATGGGACATAAAAGAAAAGAGTGTACGAAGGTGGCACACTGCATTCTTTGCAAGTATCTGATCCAAGACCTGATTTCGGATACGTCTTGGCATCAGGAAAATGCCGGGTTTTCCAGGAAATCCTAGCCAAGGCAGAATCAGAACTTCGATGACCTACACTGCAGTTCTAGCGCCCAAAATCTGCTTGAGCAGTTTGCGAGGGACATGAAAACCAACTTGTTGCTGCTGAGTGAGCAACACTATGATAAAAGTCCTGCGTTATGATATCCTGACGAAACTGGTACTGCCGCCATCTGGGTTCGGAATAGTGATCTCCAAGCGGAGAGATTTGGACGGATTATAATACATATATTACATACTTAACTATAATATCCATAAAACCTTTATGACAATTTCATATTATCATTTACCTTACTCACCTTTTCCAATTTTTCATTACTCGCCTTTGTTTCAACAATACAATGCATTTCCTTCATATGAAATGCTTGCTACAAACCTACATACAAACATTCCATGCATTCACATAGAGAATCTTATCATTCTTAAACGATAAGTATCTACATGACTTCATATGTACGTATGCGTACAAAGTACTCATCAATGAAAACAATAAATTATCTGGCGCACTTACGTTTTCATGTGCGGATTCATATTTCCGGTAATTTCGGTGAATCATATGTGTATGGTCAATGCGTTTAATGTTTCTAAATAAGAATTGGTCAAATGTAATTTAAGTGTAGTAGGTCAGAGTAGAGTAGAATGTAGAATTTATTGGGTCATAAATAAACCATGTGACACCACTGGATATTTTGTAGAGCGGAATTTATGAGGGTGAGAAATGCATATTGAAAATTAATTAAGTTCTTTTTTTTGTTGACGGTTGTTAAATTGTAGTATAAATAGATTTAATGGATTTAAATAAACTACATTCTGTTCAAAGTATTCTTGAAAGTCGTTTCATTGGTACTAACCGCGAAGATAATTTTTCGCTAGACTGTAGTAATAATGGCGTCGTGGTCTTACAAGTCCCCACCACTCTATCTGCGGAGCAATCCGCTGTATAGGTAATTAGTAACTTATTTACTGGTAGACTTCTTCAATTTGTTTGAAATTAACATAGCTCGAAAGAAGACAACACAGCTAACTCATTTCAGGGGGGATGGTTTCGTGTGGGTTCGGTGCTCAGGGACCACTTTCTTTAGTGTGTTCCTAACGCCGAACGAATCGATATCATCTTTCCAAGCCAAGATTAATGCTCTGGAAGGAAATGTCTCGAACACAGAGGGCAACATGCTCGTTGGGGGAGACTTCAACGCTAAAGCAATCGAATGGGGCATGCCTCAAACAGATCCGCGGGGAAGAAGAATGCTAGAAATGGCGGCCAAGACGGCGCTCATCGTACTAAACATCGGAAATATGCCGACTTTCCGCCGTATTGGCTGTGAGGGAGCCTTACCGGACGTGACATTCGCCTCGGAGTCCTTAGTACGGTGGATACACAATTGGAATGTATTAGAGGACTACTCAGCCCGTGATCATCAGTGCATTTTGCCTGAGATCAGTAATGTTGCCTCCCGACGCCCGTGTTCTCGGCTTTCTCCAACTGGATGTAACATCGGATGAATGGACGTTGAGAGGTTCGTCAAGGTGCTCACAGCAGGTGAGCCACTGCAGGGAGCTTCGGCGGGGACGGAAGAATTGGCAGCTCAAGACGTGGTGAACTCAACTATAGCATCATCACGACTGCTTGTAAAGCTTCTATGCCCCGTCGAAGACCCCGGCACGGCAAACTCCTAGTATACTGGTGGTCAACTGAAATCGCTGAAAAGCGAAGGGAGTGTCACAAGCTTCGACGTGATACTCAACGGGCGCGGAACCGTCATGAGGCATGCAACCAGGTGGCAGTATATAAGTCGACCAGGAAATGCCTTCGCAAATTGATTAACAATAGCAAGGCTCGCTGCTGGCAAGACCTAGTGGGCACTGTGAACAAGGATCCGTGGGGCCTTGGCTACAAGCTAGTTATGCGGAAGCTTAGCGCCCTACGGAAGCCTACGGAGATATTGAGGGTACTCTTCCCCGCCCATCCCGTCCGTGTTGACGCTGTCCATAGTGAAACAGCAGTCTTGTGTCCACTCTTTACACAGCCGGAACTGGAGGAGGCAATCCTTTCGTTGAAAGCGAGGAAGGCTCCAGGTCCAGATGGTGTTCCGGCTGAGGTGTTGCGGCTTGGCTATCACTATTGTCCTGACTTGCCGCTCAACACATTCAACGCTTGCGTACGGGGCGGGGTTTTCCCGGTACGATAGAAGAAGGTGAGGCTCGTGCTGATCAGCAAGGGGAAGGGAAATCCCGAATCACCGTCTGCATACCGCCAGTTATTCATGCTAGACACGGCTGGGAAAGTGCTAGAGAAACTCATCAAGGGTAGACTCACTGACGCGATTCGTGCTGCTGGGGACGTTTTCCTCGATAGTACGGCTTTAGTGCAGGACGTTCTACTATCGATGCGATTGCGCAGGTGGTGAGCGCGGTCCCTAAGGCAGAGGCACATAGTCGCATTAAGCGACGGATCGTCCTGTTGGTGACACTCGACGTCAGTCATGCCTTCAACTCCGCTAGATGGGTGGATATTCTGGATACGCTTGAAAATCCTTTTCAAGTTCCAGAATATCTGATGAAGATTATGAGGGACTACCAGAAGAACCGAAGCTTGCATTACGACACAACACAGGGCCAACGAAGGATGGAAATTACATCGGGTGTTGCCCAGGGATCTATCCTTGGTCCGGTCTTGTGGAACGTGTCTTACGACGGGCTACTGAGACTTGAGATGCCAGATGAGTCGCACTTGGTCGGCTATGCGGATGATGTTGCGGCTCTGGTCGCCGGACGCACCGTTGAACAAGCGCAACTTAGGCTAGGTATGCTAATGCGCCGAGTGAGGGACTGGATGACTGCTCGTGGGCTCAGTTTAGCACTGGAGGAAACCGAAGTGGTCATCTTGACAAAAAAGAGAATCCCTAGAGTAAGGATGATCAGTATTGGAGATAAACAGGTCGAATCGAAGCCAGCGGTGAAGTACCTGGGGCTACTGATCGACTCGAAGATGAGTTTCTCTGAGCAAATCAGGGCAACGGCTAAGAAGGCTGCTTCGGGAATATCGGCCCTGAGTCGACTTATGGCCAACGTAGGGGGACCAAGCCCACCAAGAAGACGCCTCTTGATGAGTGCTGTAGGGTCAGTGCTACTGTACGGAGCAGAGGTATGGGGCGACGCTCTCAGCAAGGAGGTATACCAAAAACGATTGGCACAGGTACAAAGAAGAGGAGCACTGAGAATTGCATCTTCGTATCCAACAGTCTCCGACTCGGCGGTGAGAGTGATTGCAGGCGTGATACCTGTCGGCCTCCTTGCTAGAGAGCACCGCTCTATTTATCTGCGTCGAAACGAGGATGCGAGGGAGATGGTTATTCGCGAAGAGAGACAGCGCTCACTCAACGATTGGCAGCAGTCTTGGGTGAATTGCACGAAGGGAAGGTGGATTGCGCGCCTCATCCCGGATGTGATACCGTGGCTTAATCGAAGGCATGGCGAGACTGACTTCTATCTGACGCAGATTTTGAGCGGGCATGGGTGTTTTCAGTCTTACCTGCACAAGATTGGTACGTTACGGTCCCCCGATTGTCGGGGACAGGCTGCAAAGGGCTGTCTACAGGGAGACCGAAGAGCTCACCCCAGATAATATAGTCGCGGTGATGCTCGAATCGGTTGACAAATGGAACCATGTGGCACATTATGTTCGGGCAGTCCTAAAAGATAAAAGGGACTCACAGCAGTTTGGGCTGGGAGATCGCTTGTCTGGCACTTCCTCTTCGCCTCTCCCCCCACGCTAGAAGAGTAATCCTCCAGCTTGAAGGCACCTCACGGCGTAACAAAATGAAACCTGGCCCGAACTAATGTATCAAGCCGTTCCAGGCTGGGTTCTTAGGCCGACAGGGGAGGTGTTCAGTGGGTAGTCCAGTCGCATCTTTGCGAGCACGGGAGTCCCACACTCTGTGCGTAAATGATGTTCACCTCCCAACCACAAAAACACAGTGTACTACTCCTTTGCATGAGGGTCATAAGTCTAGGTTTGTTTTCGTTGACCCGCAACTCAACTTTCTTTGGCAGTTACTCAAATTCACGGAATACCTCTTTCAGCCGAACAAGGGATCTGGCCATTATACCTACGTCATCTGCATACGCCACTAAAAATCTTCAAATACTTACCGAAATATTAATGTAGTAAAAGTGATTTGATACTGAATGAATTCATTTGACCTTAATATTTTTGTACATTAAAATCAGTTTAGATCAACGGAAGTACAACAGTCATTAAAACAACACTAATTTAACTTGCATTGAAATAACAAATTACTGAAATTGCGTTTACATTTTCAAATAGTCAATACAACTCAAGCAATCATTCATTTATATGGGAACAAAACTTCACTTATGCCAGTTACTCATGTTGTTGTCTCAACTATATCACTTACATCCTAATAAATGTTGCGTCAATGCCGTAGCGAGAATCACCGCATTCAGCATCGTGGCGGGATTGGGACAACATCCTTTCGGGTGATGATACAAACGTTTTTTTTTTTCAGTGTTGTACTCTTTATTTTTTACATTATATATTGCATTAGAATATTGCGACAGACAAAAAACATATTTGATTAAGAAATGAAAATAAATTATTCATTTTCAATTATATAAATAGAAGTTCTAACTAGATTTCGGTGTCGAGAAAACACTGCTTGAAAAAAATGGAGCATCCTCTAATAGCCCATCTTGTCCATGTCCACATCAATCACAACAATTATAAATCATTCATACCGTTTCAAATAAACAAAACCACCCTCAACATCCAGCGAATTCGCGCTTCAACCCATGTCGGCACTCATCTCATATCAAAACAGATTTGTTCAGTCTATTAGCATCACTTATCGGTTCTTTGACTTTGTCGCCGGATGATTTTCAAGCAAACTGTTAGATGGATTACCATAGTACCCTCAACCCCGCATCGCGAATTATCCACCCCATCATCCTATAATATATGCGACTGAAAATGAGAAGTGTCTCCCCAACGCAGATGATATGACTGAACGAAAATAACTTTTTGATTAATCACTTTATCCAAAGATAGTTTTCACCGCGGACCGATAAATTCGATAAATTCCCAGGAGTCCGCGAAAATCTACTGCTGCACATAGCACATGTGGGTGGATGGAAATTGAGTGGAAATGGAAGTGCTGGCAAGCAAAAGCTGCAGATGGGATGATCTAGTGCATGCACTCATTAGTGCGTCCAAAAATCTGCCAATGCAATATCAAAGCGAATGTGACGACGCAGACACTTAATCAACGAACCCCCGCCTGCGGTCGCCACATAAAACTCGAACGGGGGTTTTCACTTTGAGGGAACATTCGTTTTCCATAGTTTTGATGTTGACGGGGATGAAATTTATCTTTCTGCCACAATAAATCACACGTGAAATGTCCATACTGTGCGGTGCGGGCCAGCCGTTGCGTTGGGGCAGACGAAAAATTCATTCATAACGAGCCAACGGTGAAATTATGAAAATATCATCAGGGAATTGAAATGAAAATGAAAAGTTTGTGTAAACACAATTCACTATGGAGTGTGTAGTGAGTAATAAATTGCTTTAGAGCATTGACTTATGCATGTTTATTTGTTTCATTGAAAATATGCTCCGGGAATGCAATAAAGAATAATGAATGAATGAAATTGTTAAATGTGATTCAGATGTTTTGCGAAAATTTGAAAAATTACCAAATTTCAATTTAATTCAAGGATACCGATAAATTTCGTCGTCTCATTGCAAGATATGCTCGAATAAGCAAAAAGAACAGTTGACAAAAACATTTCTATGGATTCGATTTCATTCTGTAGCAGGACAACCAAAATAATTACGTTTGCTTGTTTTCTTTGGTACCAGGATGAGGGGGGATCGCTAAAAAGTCGTTTCAATTAAAAACTGATTAACGTTACATGGGGACATTTTGTTTCTGAGGATAAATTAACGAATAGTTAATGCCGTCCATTAATGGCCTTAGGGGTTGATTTACTTTTGATTAATTAAGTTATTGTAGTGATACAAACTTCGGAAGTGTAATTCCTTGAAAAGTTATCCAAAAGATGACTTCCATATTGAGTTTTAATTGAATTTCCGATGGTTTCCTACACAGTTTGTGATATCTGAAAGATGAATAATTCCGTGTGGTGCTTTCGGCCCCTCATAGGACACGTCCTCTGGTGGTGGATAGAGGGTGCCCTAGCCGGCTAGCGGGCGGGTTTGTGGTAGATAAAATACCACTCGTGGACCAAAACCGACTAAGTCGAAGTACTGACAACGCTGTAGTTAAGGGTTAAGGAAAATTCAGGCCTAAAATGTCCCAGATCAACTAAACAATCGAACTGGTACGATTGCAGATTGAACTGGAACAATTTCAGATTGAATTGGAACAATTTGCGATCGAACTGGTACGATTTGCGATTGATCTGAGACATTTTAATATTTTTGACAGTGGTCGCCATCTAAAGAGAAGAGTTTATCGCGCAATTCGCACATATAGGGAGTTCGAAGGTTCGCGTCGCGAACGCAAGGGCACGCATATAGTGTGGGAGCTAGCCAACATCCGCGCCCACAGCCCCAACGGTAGTTTGACTGGTGGTGAAGTACTCGCTGCTTGGCGAAAGTGTTTCCAAGACGATTCAAATTGAGGTTGGGTTTTCCACAGGTAAGCGGAAAATTCAAAATTTCAATACGATTTACTGAAAGAACGCGCAATTCGCACATATAGGACAGTTCGAAGGTTCGCATCGCGAACGGAAGTGCACGCATATAGTGCGGGAGCTAGCCAACACCCGCGCCCACAGCCCCAACGGTAGTTTGACTGGTGGTGAAGTTACCCGCTGCTTGGCGAAAGTGTTTCCAAGACGATTCAAATTGAGGTTGGGTTTTCCACAGGTAAGCGGAAAATTCAAAATTTCAATATGATTGACTGAGCGAACGCGTAATCCGCACATATAGGACAGTTCGAAGGTTCGCATCTCGAACGGAAGTGCACGCATATAGTGCGGGAGCTAGCCAACACCCGCGCCCGTAGCCCCAACGTTCTTCCCTGGCGGTCGACAGTTTTGAACCCTCACCGCAAGATTAAGAGTGATCTGACCTACGTGACTACATGCAATCCGCATATTCCGCGCTTCCGTGGTTCCATTGAAAGGCCAAAGGACTTGAACATCAACTCCGACCCACCCGACCATTTCGACCGGTTTCTTGGTTTCAATTTGGTTTGTTTGTTTTGGCAGTGAACGGTTCGCGGAATCCCTCGCGAAACACGACTTGGAGCTTCCTGTCCTGCAAGGCCAAAATTCTAATTAGTTGAAAGCGTAAATCAGTCTGCATACTAGATCCTTTATAAAGGGTTCTCTGACAGCATTCGTGGCAAGACTTGCGAATAACTTGTGCATTATATGATTTCTGCATTGAGATCAGTGCGACCGTGGAGGGGCTATTTGGATCTCGGGGAAAAGCAAGCAAAAAGTCGAGCGAATAAGACAAGTTACTTGGCGCGTTCGGAGTGGTGTCTGCTGTAGAGGTTGATTCCGTTTGGCAAAGATCAGCAATTGTTTTGCTGAGATCAAATGCATACGGAGAAAATTTAATTTTTTCGGAATATGCCATTTGTTTTCTTCTGCAATTAGATAGTTGGAATTATCTTGGATGCTGAAAACATTGGGAAGGATTTTCATGTGAAACCATTTCATGTGTTTACGTTGAAACTATTATTGTTCAATTCAATACAAGTTGTGAAGTTTTCGTACCGAAGACTGAATTTAGCGGTTGTGTGGAGATTTTCTGAATTTAAGTTGAAAAAAGTGGGAAGAAATTAACGTTGGCGCGGCGACGATTTAACAGTTTTCGATTTACATCAAAAGTAATTTAAAGTTTGTATACGGAATTGTAGAAGGAGGAAGCGACTGAGCACTTGTTGATTGTCAAAATACCTATTCAGGTGCTCGGCATTTTATTATTTGTTTTAAGTGGAAGGAGATTGCGAAAGTTGTGAAAATTTTGCTGCCATGGATGCAAATACCATAATTGCTAGGAATCTTAAAGCGCAAGGTGTTGAATATGTCTTCGGCATCATCGGGATTCCCGTCGTTGAACTCTCCATGGCAATGCAAGCCGCTGGTCTGAAGTTTATCGGCATACGAAATGAGCAAGCAACATGTTATGCTGCCCAGGCCATTGGATACTTGACTGGGAAGCCGGGGGTCTGTCTAGTTGTATCTGGGCCGGGTCTACTTCATGTTACCGGTGGCATGGCAAATGCACAAATTAATTGTTGGCCATAGTGATAGCTGGAGCTACCGCTGAAGATCACGAAGGTATTGGTGGCTTCCAAGAGTACAACCAAGCGGAAGCTAGTCGCCCTTACTGTAAATACGCTACTCGTCCCCCCAACGCCAGTCTGATACCCCTTCATATTGAGAAAGCAGTTCGGTATGCCACGTACGGTCGACCTGGTGTGAGTTATTTAGATTTCCCAGCAACTCTGCTCCAGTCTAATGCTCCTGAAGAAACGCTCAACATTGAATTGTCACATCCATCGCCTCCGATCGCTTATCCGAATCCAGAAGACATTCGCCAAGCTTTCAACTTGCTGACACACGCTCAACGCCCTTTGATTATTATTGGCAAAGGCGCCGCATATGCACATTCCGAGAATATCCTTCGACATTTAATAGAAAATACAAATCTACCATTCCTTGCCACTCCAATGGGCAAAGGCGTTGTTTCAGACAGCGCCAAGCAATGCGTCGGCCCGGCTAGAACGATGGCCCTACAAAAAGCTGATGTTATATTACTGCTAGGCGCGCGCTTGAACTGGATTCTTCACTTCGGTCGTCCTCCACGTTTCTCTGCTGATGTAAAAATCATTCAAGTCGACATCTGCCCTGAAGAGCTTCACAACAGCGTGGTGAGCGCTGTTGCTGTCCAGTCCGACATAAATCCATTCGTGGAGCATTTATTTGAACAACTTAACGCAGTCAACTTCAACTTCTCCCAAAATTCAGATTGGTGGAAAGCTTTGAAGGAGCAATGCTACAAGAACAAAACTACACTTCGAAGCATGGCCCTAAACACTGCTCCACCCTTGAATTATTACACTGTGTTCCACCATATGCAAGAAATCATTCCCAGCGATGCCATTATCGTAAGTGAAGGTGCCAACACAATGGACATTGGACGTTCCATGTTGCTCAACTCGTTACCTCGACATCGTTTGGATGCTGGTTCTTTCGGTACGATGGGGGTTGGACCAGGATTTGCGATAGCTGCAGTCCTTTACGGACTTATTGAAACTTCTTATTCACTACAACGCTCTACTTACTATTTATTTTCATGGAACCCGGACAATAGCGTCGGATCGGATTAGATGAATTATCTTAACTATAAAGGACAATTCTTTTGGAACTTGGAATGTTAGATCATTGAACAGGCAGGATGCACAGTTAAAACTCCTGGATGAAATGAAGAAACACAGAATCAACATCCATACAGTACAAGAAACCAGATAGCATGGGGAAAACATACGTGGGGACGCAGCAGTTCACCGCTACAAGGTTTCGATGTTATGGACTCACCACTAGGAATGATGCAACGCTCAAAAGAGAATTAGACAACAACGCATGAGTTGAGAAGCAACAGTCAGTCGATGATGCCAGTCGATGCAAGCAACACGCAATTCCGACCGTGTACATGCCGATATGTGATTATTGTTAGTTATTAAGTTAAATAAAGTTATGCCTGTATACAGTGACGACGCTTGTATTGTATTGTGTGATATCCACAATTGGTGACCCTAAGGTTTCGTGCAATGGCAACAGAACAATTTCACGATGTTCATAATGCGGAGCAAAGTACAACAGCGATCGACACACTGACGGAGTTGCATAGTATGGCGGCTGTGAAATTACCTCCATTTTGGCAAAGCCAACCGGTTATGGTTCGCACGCGTCGAAGCACGATTTCGCGCAAACAAAATTATAGACGATGCTACTCGCTTCGGCAGGATGATAGCGGAACTCGACCTTTCCGTGCTCGCGCAAATCACCAATATCATCGAGTCGCCGCCAGAAAGTCATAAATATGACAACCTTAAAACACAACTGCTGTCGTGTTACGGCATGTCGGAATTGTAGAGTAAGCGTGAACTATTGCACGGGTTAGAACTGAGTGATCAACGACCCTTGCAACTCCTTCGCCGCATGCAAAACGTAGCTATCCGAAGGAGTCTTGTGTCACATGTGGCTCGAACGTCTGCCATCAGGGGTGCACTCAATAGTGGCTGCGGCGGACACCCCGAATGTTCGACAGTTTCAATGATGACACCATTTCAGAAATAAACCCAAGCCGACGGGCAGAAACGCGTCATAACGGCATACAAAACGAAGATGCATTGAGAGAAGAAATCGCAGAACTCCGAAGAACGTTAAATCAAACTCATGTCCAGCTCGTCAACGTCAGTAATTATAGTTGCCATCCCGAATGTAAGTATACGCAAGTTAATCAGTCAAACACAACTGGAGAAGAATTAAAGAAATTTCCGCGAAAATCCGAACAACATGTTATTTCCATCGCCGTTTCGGCACGGCAGCCAGATAATGCCGACCATCCTGCTCCTTTCGAGAGAAGAAGGGAAACGAGTGCCGCCGCTGATGAATCAGGAGAGCATCAGCTGATGAATCAGGAGAGCATCAGCGACGCAGTGACAAACCACCGATAGAAATAGCGGATTAAAATTTTTAGTTGACACCGGGGCTGACGTTTCAGCCATTCTGAAATTCCACGCGCCAGATCAAAAATCCGCGTCAAGCTGCAAATTCTTAGCAGCGAACGGCAGTGCAACAAGCACATACGGGACGAAGAACATAACGCTGTTACTGGGGCTACCTAAACCACTGACTTGGAAATTTCACGTAGCCGCCGTGTCTCGGCGAATACTAGGCGCCGATTTTCTCAATATTTTGGGATAATTGTAGACCTTAAAAACAAAAAACTCCTCGATTCCGCTAGACGATCAACAAACGGACAAATAAGCCAATCTAGCTGCGCAACGGTGTTCACCGTGAACAAAAATTCGGTACTTCACGCGTTATTAAGAGAGTTCCCGGAAATCATGAGCTCATGCGAAACGCGCAAAGTCATAACTCATAAAGTTCAGCACCACATAGTCACAACTGGACCACCCGTAGCCAAAAGTCCACGTGGGCTTACTCCCGAAAAGTTAAAAATAGCAAAGTCTGAATTCGACTACTTAATGAGAAAAGGGTTTTGTGCGCCCTTCCAGCAGCCGATGGGTCAGTCCACGCCACTTAGTACAAATGAAGGATGGCACGTTACGCCCATGCGGCGATTATCGCCGGTTGAACTCAAAAACTCAACCTGGCCGGTGCCCAATGCGGAACATCGAAGATATCATTGCTATCGCAGCTAACAAGGTATCTTCTCAAAAGTGTATTAATTGAATTCCACCTAATCCCCATTCGCCGAAGAAGACATCCCAAAAACTGCCTTAACAACGCCATTAGAATTATATGAATTTACGGCAACGACGTTCGGGAACGAACGACGAATTTTTAAGAAATCTTGAGTTTTGCACGTGCTATGTAGATGACATTCTTGTCGTGTCTGACTCAAAAGGCAACACTTACAACACATGCGATTAGTTTTTGAAAGATTAAGCAAGTACGGAACCGTTTTAAATCCTGAATAGTGTGTTTTTGGCGTACCAAGCATCGAGTATCTAGGACATATAATAAACGAGAAAGGAATCTCACCACGCCCGTCGCGAGTAACCGCAATCTACACACACCCGAAACCCGTAAACGTACTGCAGCTTTGAAGGAAGGAACATTAAACTCCTATCGACAGTTCGTAAAAAACGCAGTGCAAATTCAAGCCCTCTGCATAAAATTTTGTCGCAGGCTAAAAGCAATGATAAGCGACCGATTCAATGGACCCCAGAAACCAACAAAGCATTCGTGGACAGCAGAAACTGTTTGGCAGATGAAGCTTTACTCGTACAATATCAACAAGGAAAACCTACGAGGCTGGTATCAGACGCATCTGACAAGGCTATTGGGGCCAGCCTGGAGCAACGCCAATGGCTTTCATTGGTTTTCTATCAAAGAAAACTATCATCCCCAGAAAAGAGACACAGCCCGTACGACCGCGAACTGTTAGCCATTTACAGCAGTATTTGTCATTTTCGCCACGCGCTACAAAGCACCAACTTCATAATATACACGGATCACAAACCGCTTGTATATGCGTTCTTACAAAAAGCCGACAAGGCATTACCTCGACAGCTCCGCCATTTAAGCTTCATATCTCAGTTCTCAACGGACATTAGACACATCGTTGGTAGTAAAAGCTGTGTTGCAGACGCCTTTTGACGCCTCGAGACCATATCGATGCCCGTGTCCGTTGGAGTCGATGAATTAATACATCATCAAAACTCAAATGGAGAGCTCTAAGCCATATAAAGGAACAACACGTCATCTCTTCAATTAAAACTCATCGCCTTCAATGGTGGATCTGAGCTGTACTGCAATGCATCGACGGAAAGAACTCGCCCTTTCGTACTAATGCGTTCCATCAGCCATCACACGTAAGCGGGCACGCCACATACAAAGCTGTTTCCCGAAGTTTTGTCTGGCCTTGCATGCGAAAAGATACACACCAATAGGCACAAAACTGCATCCCGTGCCAGTGATCCAAAGTAGGCCGACATTAAAGAAATTCACCACAGCATTTTGTAGTTCCAGCTGAAAGGTTTCAGCACGTCCACCTTGACATAGTAGAACTACGTACTCCTTGCCAGGGGTTTGAATACGTCCTCGCTATTATGGATCGATATACACGTTGGCCCGAGGCAGTTCCGCTTGGCGATCAAACGGCCAAATCAGTCGCCAAAGCTTTTTCAACAATTGGGTGGCACGGTTTGGAGCCCCACAGATCGTAACTACGGACCAAGGCATACAGTTTGAGTCATCATTTTTCACAGCGTTAACAGACCTCATCGGCTGCGAACGCACCAGAACATCACCATACCACCGTTCGTCTAATGGGGTGATTGAACGATGAAATCGATCCTTGAAATAAGATACCATGTGCCATGAAAAGAACTCAGCCTGGGTTGACGTACTCCCGACAGTGTAATTGGGCCTTAGAAACATAGTGAAAGAAGACATCGGTAGATCCTCGGCAGAAATGGTATATGGGATAACGCTTACGCTTCCTGGTGAATATTTCATACCCAGCAACTCACACGTTTTCAAATTACCTCCGCCAAACGGTGCAAGAACTTCGACCCACGCCAACATCCAACCACAGCAATTCACCAACATTCCGCCACAAAAACTTAAGTAATTGCTCACACGTCTTCCTTCGAGTGAACGCCGTACGCAGAGCTCTATCACAACCATTTACCGGCCCTCATAAAGTACTAAATCGATTATCAGAAGTACTATACAAAATTGACGTAAACGGGCACTCAATAAACGTGTCCACCGAGCGGTTGAAGCCCGCGTTCCTCAAAGAAGTCCCAAATGCGAACAGCAACCCCGAAATTAGCCAGCCCAGTGCTACAGCGACCACATCGCAGCATCCAAACTGTTGATTCCGGTCCACTATGCCGCGATCGCCCAAGCCTTGAATACAAATTAATCCACCGCCACCAAGCATCACGCGCACATATCCACCAGCTAAACGTCTTATCGTGAACGACGTGACTCAGGAGGGAGTACTGTGGGGACGCAGCATTCGCCGCTACAAGCTTTCGATGTTATGGACTCACCGGCAGAGATGATGCAACGCTCAAAAGAGAATTAGACAACAACGCATGAGTTGAGAAGCAACAGTCAATCGATGACGTCATTTGATGCAAGCAACACGCAATTCCGCCCGTCTACATGCCGATATGTGATTATTGTTAGTTATTAAGTTAAATAAATTTATATACAGTGATGACGCTTGTATTGTGTGATATCCACACATATTTGGCGGAAAGCTACAAGGAAGACGTGAGTGCGGAGTGGATTTCATTGCTGACAGCACATTTAACCCGGCATCATGCGGGTTGGAACTGTGAGACTCGTCGCATTTTATATCGCTTCAAGTTCAGTTACAATGCGTGCGACGTTCTTCTCAATAGCTGAAGCTGTTGAGTTGTTATATGCATCGCAGGTAACACGTTAGTCGTGCAACAGCCGCAGTGGGAGTTACACGTGCACAAAATTGAATGAGGTATGTGAGACCCATCCTCGCAGTTAGTGTAACAATTTCACGCCATTATGTATAGATATTATTTTATTGTATCATTCGTGTATTTATCCTTTTATATTTGTTTTTATTTTGTTGTTGTTTACAATTAAGGTTGCGGATATATAATTCAATGTATTTTATTTGTGTTTTTTGTACGTACTTAGTAAAAAATGGATCGAGAAGAGGCAGAACAGCAGCGTATTCTTTCGATTTTACAAGAGTCTGATTCTGCGTTGTCAGACCAGGATATGCGTAATGAAGATCACTTAAATGGGCGCAGTAATCCTAATGACACAGGGCCAGATATCTCAAAGTCTGATGATGACATTCCACAGTCTACGCTATCGGATAGAAATCGTTCGCCGGTGGAGTATTGTATATCTGGATCGGCTAGTTCTTCAAACGCAAACCATGAGTGTTATCCAGGTTTTTAACGTGGCAAAGACGATACAATGTGGTATAAGACGCCTTTTTGACAAAATGTCATAACCAGAGCCGAAAACATAATCCATCATTTTTCAGGTGTAGAACCAGAAGCAAAATCGGCGATGTCTTAAGTGGAATACTGAAATCTTTTCATCACAGAGGATATGCTGCAAATCATACTTCTGCATATTAATACACGCATTATACCTAAAATAGCTTCATGTACTAATTTATTTAAGTACACTCATGTAAAAGAATGTACTATGATTTAATTGAAAGCTTTTATAGGCCTTCTTTACCTAGCTAGTCTTTACCGATCAGGCAGACAAAATTTGAGATATTCAAGAGCTACCGATGGCACAGAACTGGATATTTTCGGCTTAGAATGTCTTTACAGAACTTTCATTTGATTCAAAGTTCGTTGACGTTTGAGAATATTTCTATCCGTCAGCAAAGAATGCAACTAGACAATCTGGCTGCAATCAAAAAATTTTTTGAAGTATTAGTAGAAAACTTCAAAAAAACTTACATAACAAGTGATTGTCTAACAATTGACGAAATGCTCATAGCTTTCCGAGGTAGGTGTAAACTCTGCCAATACATACCATCCGAACCTGCTAACTACGGAATAAACATCATCGCTCTAGTCAACGCAGGAAATTTTTATATCAAAAACTGAGATATCTGCTGGAAAGCAGTGTGAAGGCCCTTTTTCTATAAGCAACAAGCCATTTGATGTTGTTGTCCGGATTGTACAGCCTATTTCCAGAACAAACAGAAAAGTAAACTTGATGACTTGTTCACTAATTATGAAATGGTGCAGCATATGCTCAAAGAACATAAGTTGACATCAGTTGACATCATCATCAAAATAAAAGACAAGTTTCAGTGGAATTCACTAAAAATCGCGGAGAACTTTTCTCATCTCGAGTTGTTTTCGAAACGGATGTCACACTTGTCGCTCTTGTGCCTAACAAAAAAAAACAAAATAGTATTGCTGATGGCCAATTAACATCGCCACAACGTGAGATAACGAGGCCATTAAATTTCTCGCACAAAAGAGCCATTGATTCGTTGGCTGTGTGGCAAGTGGCACCATCCTGTTTGAACCACATATTGTCCAGGTTCATAACCTCTATTTCTGGCCACAAGAAGTCCGTTATTTTCTGGCAATAGCGAGCACCATGCACGGTAACTTGGTGGCCGTCCTCATTTTCAAAGATACCAGCCCATAAACCGCACCAAACAGTCACTCTTTGTGGATACATCAGCTTTTCAACAATCACTCGTGGATTCTCATTTACCCAAATGCGTCAATTCTGCTTGTTAACGAAGCTACTGAGGCGAAAGTGTGCCTCGTCACCAAAGATGATTTTCTTTGTAAAGTCACCATTCCGTTCTGTCTGTTCAACCGACCATTCGGCGTATTACCGAGGCATGAAATGGTCAGTAGGCTTCAGCTCTTGAGTCAATTGAACCTTGTTAGCCTGTAAATTCAAATCTTTATTCAAAATTCGCATCAGTGATGTTCGTGAGATTTTCAATTGTTGGGCACGACGACGAGTCGAGGTTGACGGCTCTTATGCCACGCCATCGCAAACAACAGGAATGTTTTCCGCAGAACGAACAGGGCGAGCATGTACAGATGATTTAACGCTTTCTACAGACCCGGTTTGCGATTATACTGGCCAAAAAAATCACGAAAAGCATGAAATGCATTTTGGTTTGAACGCGCATCAACGCTTCAACAACCTTAACGCGATGCTCAATTATGTACCTCTCTATGGTTGATTTCGTCAAACACTGAAACAAAGAAATGTCAAATTAAGTTGGCCAAAAAACTTGACGTTAAGGTGTGACTCACAATTAATATCGTGCATTATGGTTGGACCACCCTTTATTTAAAACTCACACGTTTTCAAAAACTGAGGCGCACGTTTTATGAACAGAAATATGCAGGCAGGAAGGATGCATTCGCGTAGAGATTAAATAACTGCAATAAATATAAAAATTTAAAAAAAAATTTATATTTAATTTGGGTAAGGAGGGTAAGGCCGGTGAACGTTAAAATTAGTTACGTGTAATCCGTGATCATAAATATATAGTTATGTCGCCACCAGCAAGTGATTTGCCTTCACGCAAACACACAGCAACGCCGATAATATTTTGAGTTCTCCGCACTCTCTACTTCTAAGATAAATACATTGAGTAACAATTAAAGATAAACACATTAAGGAAAACGTTCCATATTATGCAAGTAATGATAAGCATTTGGATATTTGTAATTTTAAGATGTGAAACAAACATATTCATTTTTGTAGATATATGATAAACTAGACCACATTGTATCTTAGCAATTTTAAATTGTGTGAAAATATTTCTATTTTTCACACTACTATGTTTAAATTTTAAAAAATCTTTTTTTCTTCTTAAATATAGGATAAAGAACAACGTTTTGTATTAAGGAAATAGAGATAAGCATTTTTAATAAAAGGACTATGTGCCAATGACGACAGTAGAGTTTAGATCTTTGAGCAACGAAGACGAATAAAATTTATTATACCATATTGAACTCTCGTTTTTTTATTTTTTTCTATTAAAAAGGTTACTTCGTTAAGAGGATTGTCTCCCAAATAGTTACGGCCCGAAACAACCACGTAACTTATAGGGGTACCGGTTAATTCGTGCGGTTTTTTCCGAAAATTGAAGCTTTGTTGTGAAAAAATGCTTTTAGACGATCGTAAATGGTTTGTTGAGCGACACCAAGTGATTTTGCAAGTTTGGGATGGGTCTTGGTCGAGCAAGGTCTCCAATTCGTGATCTTCAAACTTTTTTGGCTGTCCGGGCCGTTCATCGTCCAAAATTGCCACTTTTAAACGTGCAAACCAGTTCTGGCATGTACGCTCAGCTAGAGCATGCACACCATACACTTCCACCAGAATACGATTACTTACAGCAGCCTTTTTCTTCAATGAAGAAGTACTCCCCGCAAAAACACTTTATTCGGAACAAAATTCGACATTTTCAGAGTAAAAATAACTATTTTCTTTACGCTTCAGCTAAATGACACCTACTGATTCTGAAACTATATGACAGTAGCTTTCCAACACATATTTGGAAAGGTGAATTACTGGAATAAAGATCAAGTTACGCCATCTGTTAGAAAACCGCACAAATTAACCGGTACCCCTATTATAAAAATTGCTGTAATTTCCAACACCGAGCCGAGATAAAATCCATTGGAACGATTTGATTAAAATTTTCAAATACCAATAACAACGAAGCGAACACTTTTCAAAATCTATAAATCTCCTTACGCGAGTCACACTGGCTACTATGGAGAGTTGGCGAAGGAACATTCGATGATGGAACTTATCGCTACTATTCCACCTCGTTCAAAAGTCAGACACCGAGTGAAGTCGCCAAGCAGATCTCCCTACTTGTGGCGATCAGCAACAGAACTCGTTCTTGTGTCACAACGGGGTTTCTTGACGAGCCCACTCATCCATCCACTGTAGTCTCCTTGCGGGACAGTGCTATTCGATGGAAAGTTGCGTTACAAAGGGGTTGTTGTTTCCGAATTTTAATCGTCAATTATATATATATATATATATATATATATATATATATATATATATCTATATATATATATATATATATATATATATATATATCTATATATATATATATATATATATATATATATATATATATATATATATATTTTATTTTTTTTTAAAGCTTCAATTAAAATTGGATCAGCATTATGTTGGTTTTCTAGCAGTTTGCCTAGGCGACTGCTCGATTCACGATTGCACTTTCCAACACTTGTTGCAACGCTAGCGGATACAATATATGCCTTCTTCGTTGCGAAATGCACAACATTTTTTATGACCGATAATTTTCTGTGCAAATTTTTTGACAAATTCTCTGTAGAAAAATCAGCCAGCCAGCCAGACCAAATGGCGACCCCCCTCTCGATATCGTAGATCCGACGACGACCTCTTAAAAATCGCACGAATCGAAACTTAATAAGCAACACTGTTCACAAACTAATTATTACTGTGAAAATTGATGCCATGCTTGGAATTAGTTTCTATTGTTTTGACACTTTTTGGTAATCCTTTCTTGTTTCTGCCAACCAAAGGAAATACTACTGCACATATATGACAACACCGACCGACACAATCCACCAGGATCATTCATTCCAATCTGTTTCCAAGAAGCAGCACACAAAGTGTGAAAATTGGATTTTATTTTAAACGAAATTTAGAGAAATAGCGCCAGTGATGATGATGACGTCAATGTGATGATATTCAGTCAAAAATTGCGATGTTTAAACGAATGGCTAGGTGTAGTTGTGCATGCATTTAGTAGGAAATACACTCAAGCATTCAGCGAAACTCCGTCTCAATTACACTTCCACCTATTGACTAGAAACCCGTTCCAAAATAACCGACTTCAATGAGACTACAGTTGAAAATTAACTTAACCGGTTAGAATTGATGAAATCAATTTATTTATCTAAGCACATTCACTAGTTATTCTTGTAATATTTTTTAAAAACAAAAGAAGATTCAGACAGAGCACAATATAATTGTTTGATTCAAAACTATTTGGTATTGAATTATTATTATAAATTGAATTAATTTATCGTCACTTACACTTTGTTTTTAAATTATCACTGTCAGAATTAATCCAGGTGTTTCACCAAGATCACTTATGGAAATGTGTAAAGGTCTTAAACCAATGCACTAAAAATTAGGGCTAACTCCACTTATTCCTCACTTAATTTAATCTTGGTGTATCACCTAGGCTAAATTAAGGAGATGTGTAAAGGTCTAAGAACAATGCACTAAGATAAATTAAATTAATGTTCACACCGCGCATGTTCGTTAACAACTTAACTAAAATTCTGTATTCACTAACAATATTTGTACAAAACAATAATTACATGTCATTGTTGGGACACACTACAATTTGGATTCGCAAGTTTTTCAATGCAAAATATGATGCCTTAGCTCAGTTGACGAGCTAGCAGACACAATATGCTGCAACAAGGGCATGAAAGAGTTGTGAGAATTGATGACGATTCTAACTGGTTTTAAATTCTTTGCATGTTCGTATTTAGATAAGTGATATTTATGTGGAATAAAAAATGTTTTTATTTTGATTTGAATACGAATCTGATTTTACGTAAAACAAAAGCTTTATTTTACAGGTACTGAATTAAACGGTAAGAATGATAAGTTTGATTTACGTATTGATTGTAAATTGAAACAAGTTGAGTAAGCAGGAGAGTGCTCCTACCAGAAGATCTTTGTAAACATCCTAGGGTTAGAAATAAGTTTTCTAATGGCGTGAATCGATAACTTGAATTATTCATCCAATACTTAGATATGAAATTGTTCAAATTTATACAAAAGATGCACAGTTTCTTTCATAAGCACAGTGCAGCCGCCATTTTAATCTAGCTTAAATGATTTTTCTGAATGCTTGGCCGATTGAACATGTTCAAGTTAAACACTATTCCTTAAATTTTCATGAAAATTGAAAGAAAATAAAAGTGCCTAAGTCAATTTTAAATATATATAGGGTTTTCCAATAAGAGGTGTTATTTTGAATAGATCTTCTGATTTAACACCTTGCGACTTCTTCCTTTGGAGCCACGTGATAGAGAAGGCCTATGCCAAAAGCCCAGCGTCGATTCAAGATCTCAAAGATGAAATTCGTGAGGCTATCGAGGACAGAGGGCAACCACTTTGCGATTTGGTTATGGAAAATTTCATGAAGAGGATATGGTCCTGTAAGCGCGTCGTAGTAGTTATTTGCCTGATGTTAATTATTGCTATTAACGGCATATCTTCTTCTTTATAATGAAATAAACATTCGATCATTTGTATTAAAAATGGCATTTTTCTTTTAATATCAAAATAACACCTCTTATTGGAAAACCCTATATCAACCATAAACACGTGTTATTGTTGGTATAATTCCATATAATTGAAATGGCTATAACTCACTTGATTATGATTCGATCTCAATTAAATTTTGTGAACATATATATCTTATGTTAGTCTATATAATTGCAAAATTTCAAAAAGTTTAAAGGTACCGTTTTGATTTTATGGGCAAAATGTAAAATCTACAAATCATACTATTATTAACAAAGTTGAGCGAATTTCGATTTCTAAGGTATTTGTTGCCCTTGTACTCATATAGGTCCACGTTCATGATAATTTACAGATTTTTCGGCTGAAAGGTGTCCAATCGCGAGGGGGGGGGGGACACAAATTTTGGGTATATTTTGCCTTCCCCTGGACCCCCTAATTCATAAAATGATTTTTTTATTTCAGATTCTAAAAGCTCTGATCAAGACCTTTCATTTGATACCCCACCCGACTACCTTTGATGAAAAAAAATTTTTAAGGGCCAATTCGTTATTAGGGGGGCCCCCCCTCAAACATTTTTTAAATTTTTGTTAGTGCCTTAACTTTTGAGAGACCATCACTTTTGACCTTTTCACAAAGTTTGAGCATTCTAGCTTCTATGGTTTTTGAGGAAATCAGCTGTGACGCACGGACAGACGGACAGACGGACGGACGGACAGACGGACGGACAGACAGGTCGCGAAACTAGTAGGTCTTTGTAAAAAAATTTTTTACAAAGACCTAAAAAGATTAACTTATAAAAATGAAACTAATTTAAGATTTTAAGCAATGATTTATTCTAAATTTCATACGGAATGTAGTGACTTGGTAGAGTTTCAAATGTCCGTATAGGACTGCAGCGAAGTTCTGCTGCCTCGGCAGAAGAAGATGGCAATATCTGCCGAGAATGCCCTCGTCTGGAGACGCATGAATGTGCTGGCAGACTAGCATTGCGGTGTCGTGGGGCGGGTTCATTTCCCCAGCACGAGGACCCACTACAAAAAAATTTCGCACTCACGAATTTGATGTTGCTCAAGAGGCGACCGAAGTCGCAAAAAGTGTAGATAACTACACCGAGGGAGATAGTACTTGTTTCAAGAACAAGAGGAACCTGAGAAGAAAGGCGGACTTGGGGTAACCTCGTCATTACCCGACGAAGCTCATGGCCCACAAATGAAAGAGGGGCAACCGGGTGGTGATGGAGCCCCTTCGCACCCACCCAACCGGAATAAATCCATATTTTTGTTGCAGTGGCCAGGTATTCCTCTTCTGAGTGGAAAACTCATACAAATTGCCTTGTGTAAACTTTCCCATCAGAAGGGGAGTACCGCGGTGACCAATTTATGCCATAGAATTATACAACTCGATTGCATAACGCTATGCCATAAAGAGGCACTCTGCTTGGGCCACTCAACCCGCGATGTCACCTGAAACGAAAAAAGGATTAATTAAGTACCCGGCGGCTGGCTCATGTTTTTAGGGGGCAGCCTGCCACCGTACCGGGTCCTATACCCGGTCAGAAGGTTGGGAAAGGAAAAAACGATTTTCTAAGAAATTTAGCAATTCATCCTTTTTTATATTTTTGCAAAAATTTACGGTTACAATTCAACTCAAAGATATAAGTATGTGCCCAAATAGGGAAAAAACATAGGTATATGAAAAAAAAAAATAATTTAGAAAAAATCTATGTCTATGCCAAAATGTAAAAAAATTATGTATGTATAAAAAAAATGTAAAAAAGATATGTATGTGACAAAAATGCAAAAAAAATTATGTAGATATAAAAAATGTAAAAAGTGTACAAAAATATATGTATGTGACAAAAATGCAAAAAAATTATGTAGATATAAAAATGTAAAAAAATATATGTATGTGACACAAATGCAAAAAAAATTATGTATGTATAAAAAAATGTAAAAAAATATAAAAAAATATATGTATGTGACAAAAGTAAAGGTACTCACCCAAACATCCTCGTCGGGCGCCCGCTGGTGATGTGGGTGGTCCTGAAATTCAACTTTCTTGTCGTTATACATAGCTACTTCTAAAGTTAACATGCATCGACGAATACTGAGATTCCAACAAAAATTCCAACCAAAATTATCGAAGATTAATGACAAACAGCTGTTCTTTGATCGTTGCTGCCCTTGCTAATTTCCACCCATAGGAATAGTTGACGAAATAGTGACTTTCCTACTCCTTTGAAGATACCGATATTTTGGGCATACGATGGAGCTTCTATGAATGGCGGCAAGTCGATAGAAACAAAGCGATTGGCTCCTAGTTTTACCAAATGATTTACGGGCACCGTGTATTAGA
Source organism: Odontomyia ornata (assembly GCA_963969285.1). Lineage (NCBI taxonomy): Eukaryota > Metazoa > Arthropoda > Insecta > Diptera > Stratiomyidae > Odontomyia > Odontomyia ornata. The sequence goes on from OZ017740.1 coordinate 306,304,329, forward strand.
ATATTTTTATGTCACTACGTCTGCCTCTTCGTATCGTTCTTCCTTCAATTGCTGAAATTTACGTACTGTTAATAAGTGCTTGCTTTCGGCAATAACAATAATTTGAGTAACGCGACGTTCCCGAGCACTTCATACTTGCGACGGCCCTAAGAAGAGAGTTCGGAATGCGAGACTTCACAGTTCTGCCCACTTGAATCCAGCCCAAACTACAATTTAAAATTTACCACGAAACGACACGGAACAAATCTATAAATGAAACAAGCTGCCTTCTATCTAACCTTTTCGAGGGGTTTTAGTCAAAAGCATTGTCTTTCGCTCAGCTGGATGTTATTTAGCTTTTACACGAATCGCGATTAGACATTCAACTGTTTCTTTGGGTCCCATTCCACATCCGATTCCGAACTTAGCTAAAAGGCTAAAAGATTCGCGTTCACCATATATTAAAATTCCGCTACATTTCGTCAACCTGCGATGAAAAGACAACAAAACTCCGCCTTCTTTGACGTTTCGAAATGCATTTACTAGTTGCTTCAGGGAATTTATCTTTGGGATGGATGAAGATAATGACGAATAAATTCTCTTTACAGTATGTCCAAAAGTTTCGTTCGATCATACGCGCCTACGTCTCGTTGAACTAGAGAAACTTTGGCAACTTTTCTTGTGTTTGATTTCAACAAGATTTCGAGTTTTCGTCTCAGATCGAACCGGTACACTTTGTAATGCACAACAATCGTATGTAGACTCGGGCGTTTGTTCACTAGGTCACCGCCAGGCACTTGTCTAAATCAATTTCAAGGCAACGCAAGCGAAGGATGCGTTACCAAAACACTCGCGCGAGAGCTCTTTCACTTTTCTGCTCCTTCAACGTCGTCGAACCCAAATTCATGCAAATCCTTCGCAACGTTTACGCTCGCCTCAAGTGGCAGCCAGCGAAAAACAGGGAGGGTTCAATGTTGTAGTTTACCAACGAAGAAACCGAGTCCTAGATATTAATTCCTGTTCCCGTTCTCAATTCCAATTGCTTGAGAGTCGTGTGCGGCAGTTTCACTTAATTCGCTGATTCTCAAAATTGTGTCCCGGAATAAGGCACTGGCGTTCAATTGATTGCCTGTGAATGGAGCGTCGAAGAACTGCGTTGAACTCTATTGATTTTTTTTTTGTCATCTCGGCTGCTGCTACTGGCAGGACACTTTGCTTGCATCGATGTGTGGGAGACGGAATGGTGCCCGGGATGCAGTCCAGTAAAACTGTTTCCTGCTGGCGGATGTGATATGGATAGGGAGCTCGCCACAATTGTGCCCTTTCGCTCGCTCCTAGTTAAGTGCAGGATGTCCGTATGACGAGGGGGAGTTGTGTGTGGTTTTCTTGTTTCCCTATGTCGAACTATTTTCTGCAGTTGCCGTTGCGTCGCACTACTTTCGGGTCAACAAACGCTTTCAACTAATTAGAATTTTGGCCTTGCAAGATAGGAAGCTCCAAGTCGCGTTTCGGCGAGGAATTCCGCGAATCGTTCACTGCCAAAACAAATCAAACCAAATTGAAAACAAGAAACCGGTCGAAATGGTCGGGTGGGTCAGAGTTGATGTTCAAGTCCTTTGGCCTTTCAATGGAACCACGGAAGCACGGAATACGCGGATTGCGTGTAGTCACGAAGGTCAGATCACCTCTCTCGCGGTGAGGGTTCAAAACTGCCGACCGCCAGGGAAGAACTGAAATGTGGAAGACCGTAAAGCAGCGAGTAACTTCACCACCAGCCAAACAACCGTTGGGGCTGTGGGCGCGGGTGTTGGCTAGCTCCCACACTATATGCGTGCACTTCCGTTCGCGATGCGAACCTTCGAACTGTCCTATATGTGCGAATTGCGCGTTCGTTCAGTAAGTCGTTTTGAGATTTTTGAATTTTCCGCTTACCTGTGGAAAACCCAACATCAATTGGAATCGTCTTGGAAACACTTTCGCCAAGCAGCGGACCGGCCGATCTACCTCTTAGTATATCGCGAGCTGAACTCCCATGTGCGCAAGTCCGTCCTGTACCGTATTCTCAGCACAATTCATTGCATCAGCAAAGGGGTCGAAGTTTTGCAAATTCTGGGTGGATATGCGCTAAACAAATTAAACACAGGAAAGAAATAAAACTGCCAATCAAATATCGGGCACAACTTCCCAAACGTGTGTTACCTGTTTAGTGAACTTGAAGAAAAATCTTTCCTATCACTCCTCCGTCCAATGGCAACTGCTGTCAAAAATATTCAATCGTTCCAGATCAATCTTAAATCGTACCAGTTCGATCGTAAATTGTTCCAGTTCAATCTGAAATCGTTCCAGTTCAATCTGAAATCGCTGCGCTCGTTTGTTTAGATGATCTGGGACATTTTATGTCTGAATTCCCTTTAACCCTTAACTGCTCGATTACTACAGTACGATTGTAGTTTATATGGTTCAACGTGAATTAAACTTAATTATGAATTGCTGAATTTATAATCACGTCTTTCCTTTCCAGTAAACCCGTTCCTTTTCAGAAGGATAATGCAGGCGAAAGCTGAGTATGCTACCGAGAAGGTAGAGTTCCAGTGATCCGCGAATGGTGGGTTTCACGTTGCGGTCGGTACGCGGTACCATATTTAGAATTTTGCATTTTTAGGTAAATTTCTCGAGAGAAATTTACCTATTGCGGAGAGCATCATATATATATATATATATATATATATATATATATATATATATATATATATATATATATATATATATATATATATATATATATATATATATATATATGTGTATATATATATATATATATATATATATATATATATATATATATATATATATATATATATATATATATATATCTATATATATATAAATATATATATATATATATATATATATATATATATATATATATATATATATATATATATATATATATATATGGGATATAACGAAATTTGTGACCACGCTAGAGGTTGCAATTTTGCTTCGAGGTGTATTGGGTAATTATCTCGGTTAAGTTCGTGAACCAGCTATATCGGCCGGGCAAAAACAAAATGGCGGCCATTTTAGACGAAAAATCGTGATTTCTGTTCTGACCAAAGTATATGTCCGATTTGGATGAAATTTGGTACAAAGGTTCACTGATGTATGTGATGAATCTCACAATAAAAAATCCAAAGTCGGTACAGCAGAAACAAAATAGCGGCCGCTCAAAGGTCGAAAAACGTGCAAAATTTTGTTTTTGTAATAGTGGTCAAAGCTTTCAACAGATTTTCATGAAATTCGGTGATTTGATAGAAATTATAAGTATCTAAAGAAATACGTAAAAAAACTGGAGGTCAGGTTGCAAAAAACAAAATGGCGGCCAGTTGAAGGTCGCAATTTCAAAGGCTTTTAAAAGTCGCAATTTTGAACCGACATATATGAAACTTGGTTTTAAGATAGACATTACTAAGACCTACAGTTTTTGATATTTTGGTGATCATGCATTTGCGAATTTCAAAATGGCGGCCGTTTAAATATGCGTTTTTTTCATGTTTTTGTGGCCCTCTAGCGGTCACATTTTCCAGCGGATTTTGATGAAACTTGAGATTATCGATCTCTGTACTATGTTCTTGTATTTTGCAGGAAATTATTAAAATTGAATGAAAAATAAAAAAGTGTAAAATTTAAAGCCTAATATTTTTAGCTACCATTTTCTTTGAAAATTGAATTATTATGAATTATTATTATTAAACTCCTATTTGAACGAGATAGTACATAGATTGATGAGGTCCTAGCATGCAAAGATTTAAAATAATCCAAAATCAAACGCATGCATTCAAAATGGCGGCCTCCAAAGGTCTGAAGGCAAGCGCAATCCGCTATTTTAGTGCCAACTGAAATAATGAATATTTTTCATGGAAACGTTTGAAATAACTTTACTTGGAAGAATTTATAAACCAGATCATTTTTAAGATATTGTAAAATATTTTTAACAATACCCTAAAAAATTATAAAATCGCGACTTGTCTGTCTGTCCGTCCGTCTGCCCGTTTGTTCGTGCGTCATAACAAGTTTTCTCGCAAACCACATGAGCTAGAATGAGGAAATTTTCTACGTAGGTCAAAAGTGGTGCCTCTTGAAATTTGCAGTGCAAGAAAATATTTTAAGGTATTTAAGAGGGGTCTGGCATACCATTTTTTTTATTTATGCAGCCCTCTAGCAGCCAAGATTCTCAACAGATTCCGTTGAAACTTGAAATTATAAGTTATTTGGGCAAGTTAATTTAATTTAATTATGCAAATCGAATGACAAATAAAAAAGTCGAATATTTACAGCTTAATATTTTTAGCAGCCGATTTCAATAAAAATCGAAATGACGGCCCTCATAGTTCAGAAAAAAATTGAAAATGTATATATTAATGGCAACGCAAGTGCTGATTAAACTTTTATGGAAATCTTTTGAAATTAACTATTCGAGCTATTTAAGCCTTTGTGTGGTCACCACTGTGAACTGTGTAAACAGCAAATGCGACAAGGGCGAAACCGGTATTTATATGTTTACAACAATTTATGATCCGCCAATTTTCAATATGTAATCCATACGCGTGCAACTCAATTTAATTAGCAAAATATTTGCGCCCCGATAAAAGGTCTCTAAAAACGAACGTGGCCAGATTTTTTTTATGTACCCATGTGGTACTACAAAAATCGCAGAAAGAAGTTTAGTAGTAGGCAAGCCAAATTCTTTTTCGAAACTTTACGCTACATACGAGAAATTTACCTTTCCGGCTGGTGCTGCCAACGGGGATTTTTTTGTTAGAGTAGATTTTTCCGGTTTTTAATTCGAGTAAAGTATTTCGGACACCGCGTCAGTAATATTCGGGAGCGCGTATTTTTTAAAGCGGTTGTCTTTGTTCCTATTCCTCGTATCGAAGTTACGTAATTTAAAGCAGAGGCGACGGAAGCTGTTCGACGCGTTTTAAATCGGGCATCTAAACCAGCGGCTGAGGTTTTGTATTTCGAACTGAATCTGCTCGAATAAGACCTGCGACCGAAACTCCTCTCCGAACTAGCTAGCCTGCCAGCAACTACCTCGAAGTAGACTAAGAGTGTCCGGACCTGTCCGTTGACACGTTCCAAGACTTTCCGTTTGTAACCGACGAGAGGTCGGTTTGGATTTTTTTTTCGGGAAATCTCTCGACGGAGCGAACGAGAGTCGAAAATCATTACACACCCGGTGCATGTAGATTTGTCGTAAGCAATGCGAAAATGGTAAGTTAACAAAATAAATGAATGAATATTCTAGCTCGGATAATAAAATTAGTCAGTAATATATTGATCAAAGAACAAGGTGTTTAATTTAAAGAACTCTTGTTCAAACAATTACTTTCGCAAAGGTTAAAGAAATTTCATGATCAACATGCTAAGCACAATCTGTTAGCTACAAAAATCCTTACATATCGATGATTACATACATATACTCGAATTTAGCTTCTGAAAATCGAGAAATATAAAACAAGTTCAGAAAAAAATAAAATCAATTTCAACATGCGCTAAAAAGGATGAAATGAAATTAATGGGAGCGGGCACAACTCAATTTCCCATTTCAACATGAAGGGTTAAAAGCACGTGGTTACTGTATCTTTGTTTTGTGTTGATTGGACCGGAGAAAAACTCATTCGACCATTATTCCATTAAATTAATTTTATTCTTTTTAGGGCACATTGAAATCGGTACTCTTTTTAGGGTTTTGTAAAATAATTGTACAAAACCATACTAGTTTCGCGACCTGTCTGTCCGTCCGTCCGTGTGTCACAGCACTTTTTCTCGCAAACTACTTAAGCTAGAAACATCAAATTTTGTATGCAGGTGTAAAGTGATACTCCCTTCAAAGTTCAACTACAAAAATTTTTTATAAGGTATTTAAGGAGGGGGTCTCCCCATATAGGGAAGTGGCCCCCGAAAAAAAATTTCATCAAAGGTAGCCGATATGGGTATCAAATGAAAGGTCTCGATGAGAACTTCTCAAAACAGGTCTTAGTTTGACACTTTTTGCTTCGAGGGACGCGCAGGGAGGGGAAATACACGATAAATTTGTGTCCCCCCTCGCGATTGGACACCTGTGATCCGAAAAATCTGAAAAAAATTATGGTGGTAGGTGTTTATGAGTACAACAACAAAAAATACCTTAGAAGTCGAAATTCGCTTAACTTTGTTAAACATAGTATGATATTCGAATTTCACATTTTCCCCAATAAAATCTCGCCGCTACCCTTAAACTGAACGACATTCGATTTTTTCGTAGTCCTACTAAGGGTTCTTAAGCTTAGTAAGTTTGATGAAAATCGAATGATATACACGGAAGTAATAGCCGTTTGAAATTTCTCCAATTACAACAACAATAACACATGATTTTGGTATTTTATGGACTTTCCATAGAATCAGTCACTGCAGTTTTGACTTGATCTTCTTGAAATTTTCCAATAAGGTCAATAACATTAAAATTTTTAAGAATTCATGATTTGAGTGATTTTTGTCGGTTTGCAACAAAATGCCGACCGTAGAAAGTAGAAAAACAATGAATTTTCTTTTGAACGTGCACATCTCTTTGACATACACATACTCAAAAAAGTCTGCGTACACTTGCTGGTAGTAGCAAATATATCAATATAAAAACTTTTGCCATTTGTTTATAACTTAAAATCTTTTCTTTATTATATTCATCAAACTATATGGTACATAAATATGTAACTAATCACTCGTTCGCCGTTTAGAATAACCAAAATAAAAAAGTTTCTTCCAAAAAGTCATGAAAATCCATCCAAAAAAGTCTGCGTACACTTGAAAACATTTATTCATTTTATTTGAAAACCACTATATTAGCTTTCAGATTTTGAACCTTAATATCTAGTAGCATAGCCTTTCCTATAAATGACTTCCTTTAGCCTATTTTGCATGGATTGAACAAGTTTTGATGTTTCTTCGGCCGTTATTTTGTTCCACTCGTTCAAAATAACATTTTTTAATGACTCTTTGCTAGTTATGTCATGCTCTCGAATTTTTCTTTCAAGTAAATCCCACAAATGCTCAATTGGGTTTAAATCTGGTGATTGAGGGGGTGTACCTAAGAGCTTTGGGACGTTGTAGGCTAACCAAAACGCTTTTATTTCAGCTGTATGTTTGGGGTCATTATCGTGCTGAAAGAAAAATGCATTCCCCAGCCGCAATTTCTCGGCACTTCGCTTAATATTATTTTTTTAAATATTAAGGTACCCGTATTTATCCATTGTAGATTCTATGAAAACGAGCTGCCTCACTCCACTGGCTGCCATACACCCCCAAACCATCACACCGCCGCCACCATGCTTTACAGTGGAAATCAAATTTTCTTTATTGAATTCTGTCGAGCGTTTTCACCATACTAATTTGCGTCCTTTTAATAAACAAAACTTACTTTCGTCCGAAAAAAGAACGCTTTCCCAAAATTCTTTTCGCATATTTACATAATTTTTGGCGAATCCCACTCTCTTTCGGCGATTCCCTTCCGATATGAACGGCTTTTTACGTGCGACTCGACCATAGTAACCGCCTTTTCTGAGAATTATGCGCACTGTTTCATCGCTTATTGTTTTATTGTATTTCTTTCTTATATCCTGCGCAATTTGGAACGCGGTTAATCGGGGATTTTGTTTCACAGCATTAATAATACTCCTACGTTCACGTGCTGTAATTTTGGGAGGACGTCCTGACCGATGCCGTGAAATAATCAAACCGCTTTCTTTGTAATTAGCAACAACCCTTTGGACCGAGGAATGGGTTCTCCCAACTAATTTTGCGATTTCACGAAAACTTTTCCCGTTTTCTCGCAATTTTACTATGACTTTACGTTCACTAACACTGATTACCTTATTTTTTACTTCCATATTGAAGAATAGTCTTTTATTCACGCAAAACACACAGACAATTTTCGAATGAAGTACTGTCACGCAGAACAATGAAAACACGAAGGCATCAACATTGCACATTTCGGGAAATCCCCAAATTTTGTGATGTGTACGCAGACTTTTTTGGGGCTGCTCACAGACTTCCTAGTATTGAAATTACTATATGTTCGATAATTTTGGGAATTTTTTAAACAAACCTGCTTCAATACATTTCTTGCAGTTTAGGCTCTTTTATCGAAATGATTAAATCAAGATCACATTATTGATTCATACGATTCCAACATAATTCAGTTTGTACTAATGAGATGTACGCAGACTTTTTTGAGTATGTGTATTTCTTGACGTTATTCATTGCTGGTGGCTGCATTTCTGAGAAGTTGGGTACAAAACCCTTCTGGCATGAGCGTAGGTCTGTTTACCCAATTTGTTTTTTCCTTAAGGGGTTTTGTTTTCAGTTTGATACGGTGCTTTTGTTTTGAAAAATTATTTGCTATAAGTCTGGCTTTCTTTGAAAAGTCATTTTCTTCAAAGATTTCATAGAAACGTCAAGGTATTATTCAAGGTTAGTAAAATTGAAACCAAGAATTTAGGGAAATACGAATAAAAAATCTTAAGGGCTCAAATGCATATAATTTGCTTGTTAACTTACCGCTGCGCTGTTACTCCAATTTCCAAGATTCACACTCGCGACACTTATCTCAATTTACTGAAATTTAACACGCCAACGATAAATGCAATCACATCGCGAAACATTGTCAACCGTTCCTACACACAACAAATGTATCCCGCAATAAAATCACAACCATCCAGCAACATGCATCCCATCCGTTTCACTTTCATTCACGCAACAAAAACGATTTTTTCCCACGTGACGGACATGCAACAAGTATTTCATCGCGTCGCAACGCATTGTTTGCCCGCCAATTTCAAATTGCCCCAGAAAAGCTCTCGTCGAAATTCCCCCGAAAAATGCGCGACCGGCAACGGAAACTACGAAAACTGATTTTTCCCATAGAAACCGAGCCCCAACTGCTGCGCCGAAAAGCTCCACTCGCGAATCGCAGCCCCAAATTCACAGAAAACGTTCGAACTTGGACAAATTGTTCGGACTCACTTCGATGACAGTAGAAGTCGCGTCGTGAACTGAAACGGTTGTGACGACAGCAGAAGTCTCCGTGACCGGAACTGAAAATTGAATAGAGTTGAATCATTCAATGCTGAGTTGAAAGTGATTGATTTGCAACTGATACGGGGTCTTATTGGAAAAAGTGCACGGCAAAGCGAAACGCGTTTCACCTGGCAGGATTGTGGTCAGGTGTTGAGTGTCTTCGAGTTGTCTTTGGGCCGTGGTAGCGGCGACCGCAGGTGGTTGTGCAAATTGTTGTGTGGGCGCGAAGGTGTTAAGGCAACAAGTGCAGCGACCAATGCACACTCGATTCGGCTTAATCCGCTCTGGGACGCATCCTCGACGGTCAAGTGAAAGTGAAATGCATTTGGAGCGCGTAATTTGCGTGCTCGACAGTAGATTGTGGTCTTGGTGATTAATTGAAAGATTTTTTGGAGCATTCCTGCATTCCCGCGATTGATTGGTAGCTTGTAATGAACAAAATTTAATTGAGAGTTCTACACACACAGTGACTGACCATTGTCGCGGTGAAGTGCAATTTCGTGATCGGTTGTGCGTTCCCAGTTGCAGTTACAACTTTTGCTGGTTTGTTAGTGACACTGGCGAAATAATTGCGCCAAACTCGTTGTCATTGTGAACGCGGCTGGAGAGCCTCCAGTGCAATAATTACGTATTCGCGTTGTCGCTTGGACTGCTGGTTGGGAAAAGTCTTTGGCGTCGTTGCTGGTGCCGATCAACATAATTCAAAACAACGCACGGTAAGTACTCGACAATTATTCACTGTTTATGGAAAGATTGAGAATGAATCGGCGAACTGAATGCTTGGTGGACATTCAGATTGCGTGTGACAATATCTGAAGGATACGCTTGAGTTGTTCTGTTGGCTGTGCATGTGGAAAAGTGAATGTTCTGGTCAATTGTTCGGTTGAGATGTAAAAATGTAAACGGATGCAATTTTCCATTGAAAGTTACAGTTCAGCTTATTGTTTTGATTGCATGATTTTTTTCTAAATAAAATTTGAAAAAATGATTGATTTTATCTTGCACTTAAAATTTTCTAGTAAAAATATGTATAATTGAATTGCTTCTAAGGAGGCTCAGGTTATAGACACGTCCCACAGTTTATAATGAACAATAATCTTCAAATTGATCCAAACCGCTTAGCCTTGAATCCAGATCTTAGTTTAATGGAAAAGAATTC